>JARHVA010001013.1:2917500-3485000 GCA_037957365.1 Torreya grandis
ATATTTCATTTAAATTTGAACTTATAACTAGATTATATAGTACACATAACTTCACCATGTAAAATACTAAACTCTATTTTTTTTAATAAAATTTTATCTTGCATCAACCAATCAAGATGGAATTTGAAATACGCATTAAAATACATACATCATAAAATGATAAAATATTATTCATATATATAATATTTTTTATTGGAATGCATCATAGTATTCATGCATTTAAAAAAAAATGCATATCACAAAGTATTAAAAAATAATGTTAGTTAAAATGGCTACACAAGAAGAGCATCAAAACAACATATCAAAAGATAATGACAAGTGTACACATAGAATACACACAATGACATTATAGTGACGACACATATATATCAATAATATTGAGTACTATCTATAGGATCCAAAGACACCATAATACCCTACCCTAGTGATCGAGGAACCACAATACCAATTTGATCACCACCTTGCAATAAGACAACCAACATAAAATTTAACACTAAGAACAAGACAATAAATAGGCATGTATTTCATATATAATAAATATTAATTAAATTTATTACATAAAAATAATGTTAAATACAAAATCCTAAAGATCTTAACACCTATCATAAATTATAAGTGCATTCCCAATGCCTACTTATGTGGCACTTTGACCTGTTGTTCCCATGGCCTAGAAGGAAGTTGTAATTACATATACATACCCAATTTCATATTATTAGGATTCCTTTTACCACATGATACACATCCCTTTATGAACTTAGAAACATCAAACTGCATATTAGGCCAATAAACATACATATGTAAATGTGAAACATTTTTTGTAACACCAAAATGTCTTACAACTTTTGACATATATGCTTCCCTTATTATTTTAACTCTTCCCTTTATAGACACACAAACTTTACCTGAATTGTAGAGAAATGCATTTTGGAATTAATATTCCCCTTGGGGCTCAAATCCTACAACTTAGGACCTCTTTTATTAAAGAAATGGCTCCCAAAAATCTCTATCAAGGGCATATTATTATAGATAAGATACACATAAAAGGCTCAATAAGAGTTATGGTTCCCATGGCTGAAATTAAAATATGTATAGATAAAATATTATCTAGTTTCTTAGTCACACTTTTCTTATATTAGATAATCAAATGAAATTATTTAAAAAAACCATCCATCCATGGTGTCTAGCTTGGTAAAGTTTTTGTTTTGTTCTTGCCAATATTGGAGAGGTTGGTAATCCATGTGGAAATAAGTTTCCTTACCCATAATATAGTGTTTCAATTTATTGATTAATGGAATAAGAGCTTACACTTTATTATCATATGTATAATGATTCAAAATTTCACCATGAAATACATTTGAATGGTGATTTATGAGATTAATTTATTGCACTAAGATAACCCCCATAACATAGTTACTAGCACCCATTTCAACCTCAAAATGCAGATGCAAGTTAGGAAAATATAATATCATAACATGGTTAATCTTGTGTTTGAACATATCAAATTATTGTTGTTATTTTTTACCCCAAATAAAAGTCTAACCATTTTTTTTAATGGCATGCAAAGGTGTAACTACAGAAGATAAAATCTTGATGAAGTTCTTAATATATTAAACTACATCAGTAAAACTCCATGTTTTGGTCACATTGGAACTATTTGGCCAATTCATTATGACTGATATCTTTACATGATCAATTATCAATTCCCAATCTCCAACCATATACCCCAATTAGACAAGTGATTATTGAGAAAAATAACATTTATTCTCATTTAACAATATGTTGTTCTCCTCCAAAAATTGTAAAACTTATTTTAAATGATCAATATATTCATCAATTTTTTTGATAAAACTAATAATATCATCCAAATACACAATGAAAAATATATCAATAAATGGCCTCATTACCTAATTCATCAACTGCATGAAGGTAGCTATTAACTTGTGTAGCCTAATAGATAGAACCAAACATTCATATAACCCTTTCCTTGTATTGATTGGTGTCTTCCAAATGTCATCATATTTTATTCTCACTCGATGGTACCTAGATTTCAAATCAAGATTTGTAAAATAATTCACATTTTAAAGTTGTCTATATATAAGTTCATCAATCCATGGAAGAATGTTCCTATTATTTTTGGTTAGTTTTTAAAGATCTCTATGAACCACACATTCTACATGAACCATATTTTTAAGTTACTAAAAAAAAGGAGAACAACATGGAGAATTACTAGGATGGATTACTTCTTGTATAATTAAATATTGTAATTATTATTTTACCTCATTAGCATCTTTAAGGAATGTGTATACAACCTAATATTTAGAAGTAGATTATCTAATGTCAACTAAATTTCATAATCAGTGGGCATCATTGGTACCAACCTTATGGGATCATGAAAGACTTTGTTGAACTAATGCACCAACTCTCCCATACGATTTTACTCTTTTATAGTAATTGTACTATAAGATGTTTTATGTGTAGCCATTTATTTATCTTTAATATATTTCAAAATACATAAAGAAGGCTTTCCACTTAAATTAATAATCCTTTAGCTTGAGAGGCAATTACCAAAGATATTTTAGAATCACAGTTTTAGGTTTAAAGGATGTAGCTCTTTCCATACTCTAGAGAATGGTATTGATTGGCTCTCCTCATGACTATAGAAAATCAAATATGAAAATAAGGGCTCCCAAACACTACACCACACACATTAAGAGCTGTAACATCCACTATATCTTCATCAATAATGATGTAGGGGCATCAAGAAATGATGTACATTTGGTCATTTGACAATGTCCTTGGTCTTAAAACATGCCTTATAAGGCATTAGAGTCATTAAATTAGTCTCTTTGTGTGTCTAGATAGCACTTTGGCATTTTCCTGCCAAAATGGGCATTTGAAAATTTGAATTGGGGTTAGAATGTTAAGAGTCTTTTTGAGAAGTGTCTACGAATGGAATGTCATCAAATGTTGGTCTGATGTATTAAATAAGTCTAGATAGGTTTGGTAAAGTGTTTCACATACATGACATGAGAAAAATGGAAAGCACCTAAGAATTTGAGTGTAATGTCTATTTTGAAGGCAGTTGCCAAGATAGTAGTTAGTTAGGAAGGTAGTTTTCTTGTACATATGAAATGAGTTTTTGGATTGAGGAGGATGTTAGTATCATAGGGAGAGTCAATAAGTAGTTATTATTTTTTTATGGGTTAGTTAGCAATTGTGATAGGTATAGTTATGAAGGTAAAACTTGAAGGAATGAAAACAAACTACAAAAAGCCTCTATATTCTATCCTTGTGATAGAGTAGACTTTGTAAATAAATGAATTCAATAGAAGTGGTGATTGAAGTAATACCTTTTGTATCCCTGTAATGATATTATTTTGTGATATTAATTATCAATGGCAAATATTTAAACCTTTCATAATTAACATTCCAACCAATTAAATGTGATTAAAATTGGTATTTAGGAGGATTTTGACATGATGAAGGATGTTTTAAAGATTTTAGAATAGTATGGGACAATTTGGATATGGTACAGGTGATTATATGGTGAAGTGGGTTTAGGAAACCTAATTAGGTTTGTACCAATGCTATAAATGGTGTTTAGACTATGAGTTAGACCAAAAAACATTATGGAGAGATCAAAAAGATAGAGGGTAGTTAAAATGCAAATGGTTTTTCAATTACTATTATGTGCCATGAGGATTTGACAAAAAAAAGGCTAGTAGAGTTGAAAAGAGATTATGGTCTTGGGAAGTTGAGAAGAAAACTAAGGTTATAAGGGGAAATGACATGAGTTGAGACATGTCTATTAAGCTAATAGAGATAATTCAAGGTCAATATTGACTATATAAGAACCCTATTCAAATATTGATGTAGTTTGACCAAGAGAAGCTTGAAACCTAGTGAAGCTAGAGAGGGTTGGATTCAAGATGATCAAGTGAGATATGATTAAATAAACATATATAGGACTCATAGATATGGAAAGAACTATAGAACAAAGATTTAAGTGCTTTGGGTCTGAATCTTATAGCCTAGAGAAGGGTAGTTGAGAGTGAGATGAACTCAAAGGAGTTAGGATGTGAATGGAACAAGATAAAAAGATAAGTTGAGAGGAATAAAAAAGTGCTAAGATAGAGTGTCTAACATTAAGAGGCCTAGACAATAGATATTGAAAGAGGAGGACATCAAACCAAGTAAGAGAATTGATAGATAAGATAAGATGTTGAAGATCAGTGCAAGAATCATTATGCACAGGTGTCAGAGCTTGGATTAGGTAGGGAATGGGAAATATCTTTACATCATTTGGTATCAGAGAAGCAAAGGGATTGGGACAAGGAGAAGTACATCTATCAAGCATAAAATGTACATGATTTATTTAGTTTTCATTTAATTTTTTTGTTATGTTTTTGTGATAACATGAAGTGTGAATGAAGATAAGAGATAGGTAGCCATCCCTAAAGTTAGTGAAGGCTTGAATGAGAGAAATATCTATTAGAAAGATCAAAGGAGAGATCAAAATTGAGCTTGAGGAGAGAGAATAAGTCCTAGTGAAAGGACAAGAAAGAGAAGATAGACCCAATGAGAGGTGATGAGAGATTGAGATAGACCCAAGTGAGAGGTCATGATATGGCAAGTGAGAGAAGGCTTGTCATAGAGAATAGGTCTAGATGAGACCAAGATATTGATACACATATTAAATAAGATGAGGAAAGAGAGAGAAAAGGAAAAACAAGGCATGAGAGAAGGGTTACCACAAGAAGATGGTGCAAGATGACACCAAGAAGAGAGAGATGGAGAAAGAGATACAAGAGATGAGGCAAGAACTAGATAATTTGATGGTCAAGATAGAGTAAATAAAAGAGAGTGATTACCCATGTTGTGGATGGGTCATGAGGAAAAATACCATTAAGTGGCCAATCAAGCTACTGATGAAGAGAAGATGGATTCAATCTATGAGAGAGGAAAGGAATCAAAAGAGATTGCTTTGTAAGAAACTCAATATAGAGATGCATAAGATTTTGTTGAGTGGGAAACACAAAGAAAAAATGAGTGAATAACACCTTGAAGATAATGTGATGCATTTGAGTGAGCATAAACAAGATGATTGTAGCCAACTATGTGATGGGAATGATGAAGAAGGAAGAGATCAGTTTGAAGGTCTATTAGAAGGCTTGGAAAATGAAGTATTGGTGAAGGACAAAGGCTTAAAATTTGGCTATCAATTTTTATATGAGATTTCAAATCAGTTATAAATAGATAAGGTAGCCTTGGAGAGATCACTGCATGGTTACAAGGTGAAGAATGAAGAATACGTAAAGGTTACGATAGTTGAAAAGCTTGTGGATGAAGACAAAGAACTTGAAGAAGAAGCAATGATAGCAGTAGTGGAGCATAATGAAGGCATGAAGCCTTCTAAAGGTTTGAAAATCATTGAGATAGTAGGTAACAAATATTTTATTTTTGGTTTTTTTTGCAAGTATATAGTTGATAACTAGTGCAAGAGAGAAAAAAAGTGAAGAAATAATGTTTTGGGGTATATACAACCCATACAATAGAGGTGAATATTAATTTATAAGTCTACAATAGGTGATAGATGATACAAGAAAGTATTAAAAGAAAAGAGGAAGGTTAGTTTATGACAAAAGGAAGATTAAGAGAAACGTAGAGGATCAATTAAATCATGAAGGAGATGCAGAAGCTAGAGATGATCTAAAGATCATGAATTGGAAGTCACGAAAGAAGCATTTAGTAATCCATTAGAGCTCAAGTTCTTTCTTCCCTGAATGTATGTTGCAAGGGTATTAAGCAATGATGTAGATTTAGTCATTTGAAAGTGCCCTTAGTCTTAAAACATGACTTAGAAGGCATTAGAGTCATTATATTAGTCACTTTGTGTGTCTAGCTATCCCTTCGGCATTTTCTTGCCAAAATGGTCATTTGAAAATTTGAATTGGGGTTAGAATGTTAAGAGTCTTTTTTAGAAGTTTCTAGGAATGGGATGTTGTCAAATGTTGGTCTAAGGTCTTAAATAAGTCTAGATAGGTTTAGTAAAGTGTTTCACATACATGACATGATAAAAAGGGCAAGAACCTAAGAATTTAAGTGTAATGTTTATTTTGAAGGCAGTTGCCAAGATAGTTGTTAGTTAGGAAGCTAGTTTTCTTATGTATGAAATGAGTTTTTGGTTTGAGGAGGATATTAGTCTCATAGGGAGAGTTAGTAGGTAGTATTTTTTTAGGGGTTAGTTAGCAATTATGAGAGGCAGAGGTATGAAGGGAAAACTTGAAGGAATGAAAATAAAATGCAAAAAGCCTTTGTATTTTATCCTTGTGACAGAGTAGACTTTGTAAATAAATGAATTTAATAGAAGTGGTGATTGAAGTAATCCATTTCACGTCCCGGTAATGATATTATTTTGTGATATTAATTAGTTTTGGTAAAATATTTAAACCTTTAAGTCTTCTATTATGAAAATGGTTAATAATGTAAGTCTACATGTCTGTGATTAAAACCACCTACTTATTCATGGATATTACAATCTATTAAAGCAAGAATCTCTTCAAAATGAAGTATAGTAGCATCTAAATGATCTTCAAGTATTTCATTTGGTAAGTTGACATTCATGCATATGTATTTGTATTGGATTATAACAAAGAAGCAAGGACTAAGATAATCTGACTGTGTATATTCCCTATTTTAAGACTCAGTCAATAACACCTTGCTTGGATGACTGTAAAAAGAATATTATAGAAATTGTTATCAAATTGGAGCTGATCAACCCCTAAATAAAATTTTATAGTCATGTAATTAGGTTGAAGGGGCTCTAAATAACCCTAATTTACTTCAGATGCACAATTAGATTGGTATTCCAAAGGCTAAGTTTTGGCTATAGGTTTAAAAATGCATTTTCTTACATCTCGTCATAAAATCAATTATATCGTAAGGAATGTATATTTATGGTATGGAGTGGGCATTAGGAATAGGTATTACAATTTATCTTTTAGGGATTAGAGATTAGGGTATAGGTTTTAGGTTTAATGGCCTATATATAATGTCTAATCACTCTATGCCATGTGAACCTAATTCTTACAACAAAAGATGTTAATTGGGAGTAAATTGATTGGTAAATAGGGAAAGCTTATGGTTTATAATTTAGGGTATAGTGTTTAAGGTTTATTGTTTAGGGCTTAGGTTTTAATGTATATATGGTTTAGGGTACACAAAGTCAATCTCAAAGATAATTGAGGACAATTTGAATCGCTTGGAACCATTTTTGACTATATAATATGTTTTTGGGTTGTCATTATACCCCATGTCATCATGTAAATTAAGTGAATTAGTCAAATAGGGCAATAAATCATGTGATTTAGGTGAAACTAAGCCTTGTGAACTTAATTCTTAGTCTAAATGATGTTAATTTGGGCTAAAATGGTTAGTTCAGGGTTTAAAGAGTTTATATTTATGGTTTAGAGTTTAGGGATTATGAAATTTAAGGATTAAGGCTTAGGGTATAAGTTTTAGGGTATATAAAGTACAATCATGAAGGTGATTAGGGTAAATTAGAGATCCTTGAACCTATATCTATGAGTAAAGAATGTGAATCAATTAGACCCCACATCATCACATATTGATCCAATTAAGTCAATTATGGTTTAATGAGTGATGAAATTTAGACCAAGTTCATCCCTATGAACCTAATTCTTACTATATATATAAAGGATGTTAATTGGGGCTAAATTTATTGGTTTAGGGTTTAGGGACTAAATTTTAAAGGGTTTGGGGTTTATGGCTTATTACGTATGGTTTAAGGTAAATGGTACAGGGTTTAGGGTTAAAGTTAAATGGTATAGGGTTTAGGGTTTAAGATATTAGATATAGGGTCCAATCACTAAGGTAATTCAAGAATATTTGAGATACTTGTTCAGCTATTTATGAAAATTACCTTCATGTTTGCATTTTTGATAAAAGTAGGGTTAGTTATGCCATGTACATGTTACATACATGTTATATAATCGATTGAGCCGTAAATTGGTTTAGGGGCTCAATTTTGCCCATATCATGCCCCTAATTACACAAATTGACTAATTGGATAATTTCATGATAGAATCAATCTTTTCCTTTTTCCCTAAATCATATCTTGCTCTTGAAGGGTTTCAAATTGGCCTCAAATGCCTCCTTGATTAAATGAATCAAATATTTGGTTAATTATATATGACATGAAATTAGGGTTAATTTAACTCCAAATCACATCATATAAAATTTAAAATAGGTTCATGTGGCTCATTTTGACCTTAATTGCCTCCATAATTTAACTAATCAACATTTGCATTCATTACCTGATGATTTCAAGTTTATCGATCTCAAAACCACGTTTTGTATATTTAAAACTTGCATATAAGCAAATAATGTTTCTTTGATTCAATCAAGCTAATGAGATTGGAGCTAGTAAACCCAGAAATCACATTTTATAATCATGCAATTAGGTTGAAGGGTCTCGAAATAGCCACAATTTACTTCAGATGTGCTACAAGATTTGTAATCTAAAGGCTAAGTTTTGTCCATAGGTTTAAAAAGTGCATTGTATGACATCTCATGATAAAATAAGTTTTATCATAAGGCATGTATGTTTGTGACATGCAGTGGGCATTAAGGCATAGAGCTTATAATTTATGTTTTAGAGATTAGGGATTAGGACTAGGGTTTAGCTTTAGGTTTAAGGACCTGTATATTATTACAAAGGATGTTAATTAGGACTAAATAAATTGGTAAATATGGAAAGTTTATGGCTTACAATTTAGGGTATAGTGCTTAGGTTTATGGTTTAGGGCTTAGGTTTTAACGTATATATGGTTTAGGGTACATAGGGTCAATCAAAAAGATAATTGAGGACAATTTGAATCACTTGGACCCATTTGTGACTATAGAATTTGTTTTTGGGTTGTCATTATACCCTATGTCATCATGCAAATTAAGCAAATCAATCAAATGCAGTAATCAATCATGTGATTTAGGCCAAACTGAGCCCTATGAACTTAATTCTTAGTCTAAATGATGCTAATTTGGGCTAAAATGATTGGTTCAAGGTTTAAAGAGTTTATATTTATGGTTTAGAGTTTAGGGATAAGGGCTGAGGGTATATAAGGTACAATCATGATGGTGATTGGTGCAAATATGAGCTCCTTGAATGTATATATGTGAGTAAAGAATGTGATTTTGGGCTCAATTAGCCCTGCATCATCACAGATTGAGCCTATGAAGTCAATTATGGTAATGAGTGATGCAATTTTGACCAAGTTCATCCTTATGAACCTAATTCTTACTATATATAAATGATGTTAATTGGGGCTCAATTTATTGGTTTAGGGTCTACAATTTAAAGGGTTCAGGGTTTAGGGCTTATGGATTAGGGTTTAAGGTAAATGGTACAAGGTTTAGGGTTTAAGTTAAATGATACATGGTTTAGGGTTTAAGATATCAGATATGGGGTCCAATCACTAAGGTAATTGATGAAATTTTGAGCTGTTTGTTCACCTATTTGTGATAATTACCTAAACATGTTTGTATTTCTGATAAAAGTAGGGTCAGTTAAGCCATACATGTTACATATATGTTATACAATTGATTGATCCATAAATTTGGTTTAGGTTTTCAAAATTTCCCAAATAATGCCCTTAATTACATAATTTGACTAATTAGATCAATTCATGATAGAATCAAACTTTTAAATTTGCCCCAAATCATATCTTGCTCTTTAAGGGGTTCAAATTGGCCTCAAATGCCTCCTAGATTAAATAAATCAACTCTTTGGTTAATTATATATGGCATGACATTAGGGTTAATTTCAATCCAAATCACATTGAATATATAATTTAAAATATGTTCACATGGCTCATTTTGACCCTAATTACCTCTATAATTGAACTAATCGATATTTGTATTCTTTAGTTGATGGCTTCAAGTTTATTGAGATCAAAACCACATTTTATGCATTTATAATTTGCATATAAATAAATTATTTTTCTTTGATTCAACTGAGCTAATGAAATTGGAGTTGATCAACCCCAAAATCACATTTTATAGTCATGTGATTAGGTTGAAGGGGCTTGAAATAACCTCAATTTACTTCAAATGCACAACTAGATTTGTATTCCAAAGGCTAAGTTTTGGCAACATGTTTAAAAAATGAATTTTGTGACATCTCATGATAAAATCAATTATATTGTAAGGCATGCATGTTTATGACATATCTAAACTTGATAAAAGACAACTTCTTATATGCAAAATAGGGTATTAACGCATTGATATACCTTGAAAATAGATCCTTATATAACTTTAATTATTGACTCAAACAATATTATCAGAGACTCATACAATACTTCAAAGTTTATAAAAGTTTTTAACAATTTTCAAACATCACCAATTATCCACAAAAACTAACGTAGTCTTATTTAACCAAATTTAGCCTCTTTTAGGACTGTATACACTCTTGACACAAAATACAATGGCCCTTGATTTATTTTTTGTTGTTTCAAAACACTATTTTAATATTTTGAAGAATATAAATTCCTTTTCAAACACCAAATTTTAAATAACTAATCCTTAAACATTTATAATATCACTGAACTCTCTTTCAAACCTAATACTCTAGGTCCATTAGTACTCAATTAGAGGATCCATGTACTCCAATTGATTTTTGGACAATATAATTTATTTAATAATGTACAAAATCAAATCTAAATCAAATCTACCAAATTATTAGTTATCTGGATTAGTGGATCACCAAAAACCAACTTTTGACTTCTTGACCTTGTCTAGGATGATCTAGGACTATTTTTATTTTAAGGAAGATTAGACTTATGTCAAATGAATAATAAAATGATTCATAGGTTAATACATATCCAATTATAATTCAATGTTATCAAATCTTGACAAGAACATTGGTCCCAAACAACAATATTAATCAACCAAACTTTGTTCTTAAGACTACTAGGCCCAATAGCTCCTTTAATAGGTCAAAATGTAAATTTGGGTTTTTGAGTGTTGTGAATATAGAATGCGATCATGTTATTAAGTAACATAATCATGTTACTAATGTAGTTAATTTAATGTGACCACATTAATACAATAATTAAGTTATTAAAGTGATCATGTTATTTAAATTTGAATTCAAATTCTATAACTTTTGGCTAGGGAATGGCTTGGATTCTCGAACCTAAGACTTGGCCCTGTAAATCTACAACCAAGTCCGAGAATTATGATAAAAACAAAAAAATTCAACTTTGATCTTTAAATACACTATGAATTTCAATGTGAAAATTGAAAAACTTAATATCTTCGCAACGATCATGCTCTCCTCTTTCAAAAAATATGATTTTTATAATTTTTAGACTAATTTAAGGTTTCAAACTATGTTGATTTTTAACTATACAATTTTGAGGCCACTACAACCATAAACACACATGCCTATACATGTTCATGTAATTTGTCTTTCATTGATCCAAGTGGAAAACAAGTTATATGGTCACAAACTAGGCCTAATTATACACATATTTTTTTTTTTTAAAAAAAAACTAATTTTCATTTTTTTTTAGATAGTTAGGTGCATCACACGGACACCTATCCATTTTTTTATCAATTTTCAAGATCTATTTACTTGTAAAATTCATAAAACTAAAAGTATTCATTGAAAAACTATAAAAAAACATAGGTAACAAACTATATGATCTTATCTAAATTTTGTCTAAAGGATTTAAAATAATATTAAACATTGCTAAAAAAATGGTGCACTACACAGTCGATTATCTACTCTATTTTCTTAAAAAAAAGGAGTTCCTCTTCAAATTTTAGATGTTTGACTTAGGTATACTTAACCATTTTTTTAAAAAAATTAATGTTTTGGAAATTAGACTCGAAATTATACATTTCATGTTCTTACACCATCTTCAAAAAAATCATGTTGACGGTTAGGCCACTTTTTTTCACCCAACGTTGTGCACTTACCCATAATTCTGAATAATTTGTATGATGATTTAATTTTGGTAATCCTATTATTATGTGTCTGTAGTTGTTGAGGTTTCAAAGGTTTTTTGTTGCTCCTTTTGGCCTTATTATCATATTTAAATGACTAAAATTCTACCCCCAAAATGTTTACAATATAGATAAACTCAAACATAGGGTTATCCAATGTGCAAAACCAAGGCAAAAAGAGGAACAAAATCTTGTTACATTTAGATTTGAACTTGTTGTGGCCTTCATTAAAGTTTTATATTGTTAAACCTTGTAAGTTTTCTCTTCCCACCATCAGATTTTCTCTTCCCATTCTCCCTTACATTAATCACCATTGTAAGAATAATATGTCTAAATTTACATTTAATGCTTCTTGGTCAGGGTTTGATGATGAAACATTTGGAAGGCTCATTTGACATCCATTACTCAAAAAAATCCCTTGCTTCAGCTCCTTTGCTTACTCCTCTACCATGAATTATTTGAGCCCTCTAAACCATAAGCTTTACCTTTAACCTTCTATTATTGGGTGTGTCTAGGTTATCGTTCATTTTTTCTTGTTATTTTGTAGCTTGTGCATTTTCCCTATGTAGAGAGGGCACTTGTGAAAAAACATCAGATTACGAATATAGATGTAATTGTCAACAAGGATGTGAAAATCTTATAAATATTATGAGAGACCCATGCATCAGGGAATTTAAACTCTCACGCCTTAGTTTCCTTACTATGTGGATGAATCTAAGCCATCCATGTGGCAAACATAGATCCAATATAGGGACAAATCTAAACTCTCTTTCTCCCAATAGAAATGCCTTTGATGTAATTAAGTGCAAAATTTAATTAAAGTGGAATAGGTATAAAAATTACATAATCAAGTATTCATGATGAAATTTGGGTTACTACAAAATCCAACATCATTTGATGAAAGTGTATCTGTTGGAGTTCTACATAACAATAAAAATGGCATAAAAGTGAGCCAGGTTGTTCATTTTGAAAGAATTTCTCAAGGTAACAAACAAACCCTTTGCATTATATATTTACCAAATATGGTTTTAAAATGTTATGAATTTGACAAAAAATGTCATTAGTTTGAAATTTTCACTTTGGTTGTGTACTTTTTTGGTCATATGAATTCTAAGAATATGCTCAAAACCTAGGTGAATAACAATTGGCAATCTCTTGATGTTAAGTTTGAGGGTGTTCAAAACCTAACCAAATATTTTTTTCATTTAAAAATTTGAATGATGAGAAATAAAAAACAATTTTTAACCATGGCCCTTGATTTATTTGAATCACCCAAGTCATCTTTTCCCATTGGTCGATTTCATTATCTCTAAACAAGCGAAACTTAAAATACTAGTCTAAATAAAGTTTCTATGTCTTCCTTTGCCCATTTGGGGTTTCATAAATTAGTTAATAAAGTTATTATTTTGTTTCATTTTCCATGAAAATAATAATTTCTATGTATCCAGATAGTGGAGACAAGTGTGTGTAGATTTTGATCATTTGAAGGATCTCAAATAAACCAAATATATTCAAATAGGAGACAAGTGTATCTTGCTAGTATGTTGTATATTAACATGTAGAATACCTACCTTCAGCATCATGCCATGGACCATTTGATACATGAGTGCCCTCTTATGGATAAATCATAATTTTTAGTCTTGACCAAAACCTCTCCCAAGGTGAACAAAATTATGACTATGTTTAAAAAAGTGAGAACTACAGTCAACAATGTAAAGCCCAACTAAAAATCTCATGGAATGAACAAAAAAAATAATTATTGTGTATAAATACACAAGTGGTTCTTTGGTAGCCAAAAAATAATTGGCTTAGATGCTTCACAATCAACACCATCTTTTTATGGCACTTTGAAAGGAACAACAATTTTATCAATTTATCAGACCTAAGTTACAACTTATCAATCATCAAAACTTTTTTTGGAGGTGAAAGAATTGGGCTTAGTCAATACCATAATTTTTAAAATTATTTTCCAATTTCCTTGAAATCCATCACCAAATCCCAAGGATGGTGAGTATGTTCAATAAAAACATCATATTTTCTACTTAAGTGGTTTTATGTGTGGTAATCAAGGGGCTTACTTGTCTACTAGATTTTCTACTTTAGATAGGGTGGATGAAGAGTTCAACATGAATCTTGATGTTTCATAATGGTAGTTTACTCTTGTAATGTGTGACGCCTCATTGGCACATCCCAAAAAATTATGGTAAGGAATGCTTGTTAGTATTTTGATAATATGAAGATTTTGTGTTTGCAAAAAGTTAAAATATCTATATTTTTACCTCATTCCACCATTAGATCTATTTGGATAAAAGTTGTTTTCCAGATGTCCAATTATTAGAAAAAATGTGGGGGAGTGGTGAAAATTATTTCAATGATTATATCTTTGCACACCATCAATTAGGGTTCTGACCCCACACTTCAAATGGTGTGGTCTATTTTTTATTGTGGTGGAAACTCCCTTATTATTTCCAATAATTACACCTCCAAGGATGATGTTGAAAGGATGTTTTTACAATAGATTATGGACATGATTTTAGATTCAAACTAACATTTGTGTGGTGATCTCAATATATTGAATCTAAGGAAGACAAATAGGGGATCTTACTGATGTATTGGTGTACTGATGAAAGAGAGGCATAATATTATATGAACAATAGACTCAGGTTGTTTGATCCAAACCACCACTTGGGATCCCCTTGACTACCCCTTAGTTTACATGGTCTAAATTTATACAAGGTAGTGATAGGGTAG
Organism: Torreya grandis; assembly: GCA_037957365.1. Lineage (NCBI taxonomy): Eukaryota > Viridiplantae > Streptophyta > Pinopsida > Cupressales > Taxaceae > Torreya > Torreya grandis. The sequence goes on from JARHVA010001013.1 coordinate 2,932,279, forward strand.
AGAAAATATTAGAAATAACAGTTTTTTAAAAGTAGAATCTTTTCACCTTTGCCAAAAAATTTGATTTCCCTATCAATGTCATCATAGGAGCAATAATTTCAAAACACTCCCATTAAGTTTAGAATTGAATGGTTTGTGCCTCAAGTCAAGAAAGTAAAATCCCAGTTTTATCTTAGTATTGTTAACCTATAACATGAATGGACTCATGCCTATGTTATTAGAATTTGGAACCTTTTTCTTCATTTTGGTGGAGAGTGTGGTTGCACTAAATGGTGATGGGATACCATCTCTTGAACTATAAAATTACTCTTTATCTAAAACAAGCAAGGGGATGTGTTTATCTATATATCCCAAAATGTGTCATATAGTGAATACCTATAGTATTCATATGATCTTGAGATATCTCCTCTTAATGAGGATGTGAAAAAGGAAGTTGGTAAATAGAAACATAAGCTCAAGGTTGAGAAGGCCTATCAAGTTGTTGGTGTCCATATTTTTCACCCATATGCACTAGTTAAAATTGGAGATCGAGATTATAAATAATTTATTCCATGTGGGCAATGGATAGGTTGAAATCCATCCACGAGGTCAATAAAAATTAGACACAACTTCATGATATTTTGTGAGGCTTTTTCTCATCACCATGGAGATTTTGTAGTTCATTTGTCTACCCCAGTCCATGGGGAGGCTCTTATACGATGTTTACAAGTTGTTCCTAATAAATTACCAAGGGCCAACAAGTGGGATGTGATCAGTTATTATCATTATCATAACTTCATTAAATAACTTAGAACATGGCTTTTGATAAGGCCCTTAGAATTGATTGGTTCCCTTGCGAATTCTACCAAGTTTTGTGGGTATTATGGGCAAAAACTTACAAAAAGTATATTTGGAGGTTTTCTAGACTGGCTCTCTTGAAAAATACACCAATAAAGGTAAAAATAAATCCATTCCTAACACTAGGGATGCAAAGATCATTACATTTGGCATTTAATAACCATTTTCAATGTATCTTACAAGATATATGTTAAATACATTACTCTCATGGTGAGATAGTTGTTGCATCTCATTATCTTCCCAAACAAAATTAGTTCATTCATAATATGCAAATTCTATATAATGGTATTATGGTTTGAGAAGGGATGGATAGGCTTGTTTCTCAAAATAAAAAAGCTTTGTTCATCAAGATATTTTCTTATGAATGCTTATGACATAATTGAATGGCCCTTTATCTTTGCCATGCTTTAGGATTTAGGGTTTGGATCAATATTTGTGGAAATAGTCAATATGATTTATTAGGATTTTGGTGCTTTTGTAATCATTAATGGAGTTCAATCTAAATTTTTGGTCTATTTAGATCCATTAGGCAAGGTTTCCCACTTAATCCCTCCCTTAATGTTTTGGCAATAAAAGGGTTTAATTACCTCATTTTTACTAGACTTATATAGGTTTGGTTAAAGGAATTACTCTCCGTCATTGTTATAAGTAGTTGGTAAATGGACACTTTACTGATGATTCTTTTCTCACCCTTGTTAAAGAGGAGATGTTTGTCAACAATGCCTTGAAAAGTTTGGAAATTTTCTATGAAGACTCTAAATATTCTATTGAATGGAAGAAAAACCATTGTTACAAATAGTCTAACACTCCCATCTTGAATTGGTTATAAAAATTTTAGTGCTACTGAATTTAGCCTAGAGAATAATTCAAATTCTTGGGAATCCCTTTTTCCTTTTGGGCATCCCCTTAAAACTGAAGGATCTATGTGGTGGAGAGGGTGTAGAATAAAATTACTTTTTGGATCACTAAACCTCTAAATTCTTGGCTACAAAGTTTTAAGTTTGTTCTAAAGTCCTTGCAACCACCCATGTTTATTACCCTTTTTGTTGGGAATTATACAAGGATACATAGGATAAACTTGAACTCTTCTCAAATATAATGTTTTGACCAATTCTAAATGTTATAAAGAGTTTCATAGAGTTCAATGGGATATTTGTTGGGGACCTAAAGAGATGGGTGGCCTTGGCATTTTGGATTCCAAACTCCAAGACCCCATGATTATTTATTCTAGTTGAAGGAGAAGAGACTGTATATTTTGCTTCACCATTATATAATTGAAGGAAACCATTTTGGTTAACAACCCTTGATAGGTCTTTGTATTCAACTTGTATAGCTCACTTAAGTTATTTTCAAGATCAAAGGGTCTTTTGTGTCCTAGAGTATCTATAAATATTTGAAATTGAAAAAACCTCACTTTGTTTAGGATGGATATGGTCTAAGAACAAGGCTCTCTTTGAATTCTCACTCCACTTAGAAATATCCATTTCTCTCTTATTATGGTGTTCCCTTTGCCATAATTTCCTATATTAAGAGTCTCTGACTTTTTAAGAAAGAGATTAAGGTGATTTTAGATTATTTTACAAAGGGTCCCTAGATTTTCTACCTGGGTCTTTCTACATGATAAGTTTAATATTTCTCCCAATGATATTGCCTTTATTTATAAGGTGTAGTTAGCCATCATAGGTGAAAAATTCTATAAAATTGGAGTTCAAACACCAACCAAATGGTGGACTGATTATAAGTGCCATATTGAAATCCCCTTCCACCGGTACAATCTTTGGTATGGATATCACTTGCTCTCCCTTCAACACATTTAGGTGGATTGTTTGAATGATTATTGGAAATTTAATTGTCATACAATGACATGGGGGTGAAGGTTTGACAAAGTATGGAAATAAGTTATTGAGCCCAAACATGCACATTTATTTCGGTGCATCTTGCATCAAGAACTGCTTGTTAAAAATAAACTTATCCTTCTATGGGTGGACAAAATTTTATGCCCTTCATGTCAACACCTTGAGTCTCTTAAGATTTTTTTTGGTTTTGAAAGCATGCCTAGTATTCCTAGAGGTCGATTCATATATTTTTCAACTGTTTTGTCCATAATTCTTTTCCTACAAAATGATGCTCTAAAGGGATTCAACCATGTTCCTTTCAAAGTATAATCAAATATGGTATATATTTCATTTTGAAATACTTTATGAAAAAAATGCAGTGTTTAACCATTTAGTTATGGATTTATTTTAGGTTATACACAAAGTGAAAGTGATCCTAAATGTCATGGTATAGATTCAAGTGCCAACAAAGAAGGTTTGATTAGAGGTTGAACATTTCTAAATTTTATTGGACCATTGGGGAAGTTATCCCTATGTAGTTAGCTCGGTCCCACCTAATTATCTATGGTGGTAGTCACCTTCTCATGTTTTTGGATTTGGAGATCATGTTACTCACCATTAACACATTAGGTGTTGAAGTGATTGATACACAACTCTCAGACTAGTCAATATGTGATCTTAAACACATCTGGGTGGAACACTTTATATTAAAGAAAGTTTCCTTAACTAATGACCATGAATAATATCAAAGCTTATAAATTAACAAATTATATTGATTCGTACTGAATGATTGAAATAATTAAAAACCATGAATAAATAATTCTTAACTTAGAATTGAGCTGACATGCAAAAATTTAGAACTCCTAAAAATAATAAAAATTGACCTGCTATTTTTAGTAAGTTTTGTATGCTAATGTGCACATCTCTAAAAATATATTAAAATAAACTAAACACTAAAATTAACCTATCAGACGAATATCAACTGAAGTTCAAGTCTAGTTACAAAAATATACAATTTTTAAATTTTAAAAAATATCAAAAATAATATTATATTCTAATTTTAGACCCTCAGATGTTCATGATGGCCTCTAAAAAATATCAAAAATGTCCATAACTGAACACTCTAGGTTATCACTGCACTTAAATTTTTTAGACAACCATTTTAGTGTGAAGATAGGTTCAAAAAAAGCTACGAATGAAAATTTATGACCTTCAAAAGTTTAACCTCTTTTTATGCATCACTCTCCTTTGGTTGAAAACAACTTAGCTCCTGCGAGTTGCTCTGATTGTATTTATACCATTTAGTATTATAATCTTCTTCAACTCCTACTCTTTAATCTAAGTGTTGTCTTCCTATTTTAACCCTTCCCACTGTACCAAATACCTATCATAAGTTCCTTGCCTTTTGTTCACTATCTTCTTATCTAGAACCTACACTATTTTTTTCTTCTTTGGCACCTACTGCTACCAATATACTTCTTCATCTTCTTCACATTCACCATCTTATCCATGGAAACCATATAAATTTGAAAATTTCAATACTGGATAGATATCAAAATAATGTGGTAAACTTAACTCATAAGTATTGTCATTGATTTTCTTCATAATTCTAGATGGTCTAATTTTTTTGTACTTCAACTTGTTATATGTGCCTTTCATAAATCTCTCTTTCCTTAAGTAAATCATCACTAAACCTCTTTCTTCAAATATTTTTGACCTTCTTTTGACATATAATGCTATTTTATACTTCTCATTAATTTCCTATAACTTTCTTCTTACTTTCTCTTATAACTATTATATTTGTTCTTCAAATGCTTCTACATCATCACTAACTCATTCTGCAATGGGTAACTATACTAAATCTAAAACACTCAATATTTTCCTTATAAATAATCTAAAATGCTAATTTCCCTATTGATCTATTCACTGAACTATTATATGTAAACTTTGCTTGTGGTAAAGCCGAGTCCCATTACTTGGATTTCTCTCCAACTATGCATCTCAACAAATTACCCAAGCTTGTATTTAAAACTTTTATCTATACATATTTTTGGGGGTGGTATGCACTATTAAATTATATCATAGTCTCTATCTTATTCCATAAAATCATTTAAAAATGAATTATAAATTTTGTGTCCCTATCCAATGTAATAGTTTTTAGAACACCATGCAATCTCACAATATATTTAAAAAATAGTTTTGTAACTCTAGTGGAATCACTCATTTTTTTATATGTAATAAAATGAACCATCTTATAAAACCTATCTAAAACAATAAAAAATGAATGATTACCTCTCTGTGTGTTTGGTAGTCCCAACACAAAATCTATACTCAAATATATCCATGGTCCTCTTGGAACTAGTAATGACATGTACAGCCCTATATTTTGTGCATGTATTTTCACCACTTGACACATTCTACACTTTGAAACATATCTTGTCACATCTCTCTTCATCTTTGACCAAAAATATTTCTCCTCCATCAAAGCTATTGTCTTTGCCTTACCAAAATATCCAATCAAACCACCACTGTGCAAATATTTTATAATATTGTTTCTTAGAGAACCAATTAGAATACACAATTGTTTCTCTTTGAAGAGATAAAAATATTGTATAAGAAACTCATCATAAACATTACTTTTATCACCTATTAATGGATTCTTACATTATTCAACTATCTTTCTAAAATTTGGATTAGTATCATATACTTCCTTAATAAATTCAAATCCAACTACTTTACTCACCATAATAGTTATCAACCTCACTCATATGCGTAAATCATCATCTACTTGATTTTGTTTTCTTGATTTGTGCTTCAAAACAAAAGTATAACATTATAAGAAAGATATCCACTTGCATGTCTACTAGTTAATTTATTTTGAGTGTTCACATACTTCAAAGCCTCATGATCAGTAAACATGATAAACTCCTTAAGCACTAAGTAATTCCTCCAATGTCTTAATGTTTATATAATAATATAAAATTCAACATCATATGTAGAATACTTTTTTCTTACCTCATTTAGCTTATCATTGAAATATGTTATTGGATTCTCTTATTGACTCAACACAACACCAATTCCCATAAATAAAGAATCACAATCAACCTCAAACACTTTGATAAAATTTGTTAATGTTAAAATAGGGTTTTATATAATTTTTTTATTCAACAACTCAAAGCTTTATGTCACTTCCCTTGTCCATGTAATTTTTTTTCACTTGCAATTTGTTATCGGTGCAACAAGACTAATAAAATTCTTAATGAACTTTTTATAAATAGTTTCTAAAACATAGAAATTTATTATTTCTGTGATGTTTTTTGGGATAGACCACTCAACAATTGTCTTTACTTTTTCTTCCTTCATTCTCACACCATCTGTTAAAACTACAAATACCAAAAATACCAAACTATTCTGCATAAACTTGCACTTATTTAAATTCACTTAGATCTTAATTTTTTTAAACAATTCTAATACCATTCTCAAATGCTATAAGTGCTCTTATTTAGTCTTAATGAATACTAAAATATTATCAAAATAAGCTACCTCAAACTTACCACTATATTCTTGTAGCATTATGCTCATCACTCTCATAAATGTGCTAAGTGCATTAGATAATATGAATGACATCACCATCCACTCAAATAAACTATCTCTAGTCTTGAATTTTTTTATCTATTCACCTCCTTCACGAATCCAAATTTGATAGTATCCACTCCTTAGATCAATCTTGGTAAAATATTATGTTTTGGCAAAAACATCCATCATGTCATCTAAACAAGGTATAAGAAACTTGTACTTGATTGCTATACTATCCACACACATCCTCCATCCTCCATCTTTATTTGGATTAAGTAGTGATAGTGTTGCACATAAATTAATGCTCTCCCTTAATACACACTTCCTCTCCAATTTAGTAATTTGCTTATTTAATTTTGCATGTTCTATTAGATGCATCCTATAAGCTACTTGATTGGATAGAGTTGATCTTAGAATCAAATAATTTGAAGTTGAACATATATATTTGGTGATAAGCCATCTAGTAACACATTAAGTATAACACTTGCATATTCTTTCAACATTACTACTATTTTTGCTAGTACTTTCACCACTTATGTGTCTTCTTTCTTCACTACTAAATATAATAGTAACCTGTCATCTTCATGTCTTTAATAAATTATTTTGCAATTAGAATGCTTTTAGCTTGCCCTTCTTCTTTAAGAGCTAACAAAATTACCTTCATACCACCTTTCCAGAAACTATATGTGTTCTTTGACCTATCATGAATTGCTTTTCTATCAAATTATTATGACCTTTTCAATAACGAATGGCATGCATCCATTGGTATAACATCACACCATATTTTATCCTTGTAAATTTTAACTATAGAAAATTTTATTAAGCAACTTTTATCTTCTATAACTTTATTCTGTTTATTAAACCATGAAAGTCGATAAAGATTAGGATACTTTTCACACTGCAAACCTAGTTTCTCAACCATGTTATTAGAAACTATATTTTCACAACTACCACCATCTATAATTATTTTTATATATCTTACCTCCTAAAGTACATCTTGTTTGAAATATGTTTGTTCATATCCATGCATCACCACCTTCTTTATTATGCACATGTACTTTTCTTGGAGCAATTATTGTTCTTTTCATCATGATATTTTTTCCAATATCTATTACTACAAGTTTATTATTTAACTTCTCTATTTTAGCTTCAACTAAATTCACTCTTGAGTGATCTTCTTGCCTCCTTTCTTGATCTTGGTAGAGTGGACACTCAAACGCTCTATGGCCTTTTCCACATCTGCAATAAATATAAAACATGCATTGATTTAGAAACCATCCTCTACTGTCACCATAGCTCTGTCCTCTCTAAAATCCTTTTCCTCTTTGCTAGTATTGAAACCTTTGTCTATTATCTTCTTATCTTTTTGCACCACATGACGATTCTTCTCCAATGGTATTAAACCCACCTCTATTTATATTAAATCCACCTCATCCCCTTCTTAGAGGGGATTGTCCTCTTCTTGTCCCAATAAACGTTCTTCCGAAATTTCATTTATTTATTTTTTTACATTTTTCTACTATTGTCTCTTAGAGAACCAATTGGAATACATAATTGTTTCTCTTTGAAGAGATAAAAATATCTTATACGAAACTCATCATAAACATTAATTTTATCACCTGTTAATGTATTCTTGCATTATTCAACTATGTTTCTAAAATTTGGATCAGTATCATATACGTCCTTAATATATTCAAATCCAACTACTTTACTCACCATAATAGTTATCAACCCCACTCATCTGCTTAAAGCATCATCTCCCTGATTTTGTTTTCCTAATTTATGCTTCAAAAAAAATTATAACACTATAAGAAAGACACCCACTTTGCATGTCTACTATTTAACTTCTTTTGAGTGTTCACATACTTCAAAGCCTCATGATCAGTAAATAGGGTAAACCCCTTAAACACTATGTAATGCCTCCAATGTCTTAATGTTTATATAATAGTATAAAATTCAACATCATACATATAATACTTTGTTCTTACCTCATTTAGTTTCTCATTGAAATATGTTATTGGCTTTTCTTATTGACTCAACACAACACCAATTCCAACAAATGAAGAATCACAATCAACCTCAAAAACTTTGATAAAATCTAGTAATGCTAAAATAGGGTTTTATATTATTTTTTTATTCAAAAACTCAAAGCTTTATGTCACTTCCATTGTCCATGTAAATTTTTTTCTCATACAATTTGTTATCGGTGCAACAAGACTACTAAAATTATTAATGGACGTTCTATAAAAAGTTGCTAAACCATAGAAATTTCTTACCTCTATTATGTTTTTTGGGATAGATCACTCAACAATTGTCTTTAATTTTTATTCATTCATTCTTACACCATCTGCTAAAACTACAAATCCCAAAATACCAAATTAATCTGCATAAACTTACACAAATTTAAATTCACTTAGAGCTTAAATATTTTTAATAATTCTAATACCATTCTCAAATGCTATAAGTGCTCTTTTTTAGTTTTAATGAATACTAAAATATCACAAAAATAAACCACCTCAAACTTACCACTGTATTCTTGTAGCATTATGCTAATCACCCTCATAAATGTGTTGAGTGCATTAGATAATATTAATGACATCACCATCCACTCATATCTTGAATTTTTTTTTATATTCACCTCTTTCATGAATCTAAATTTGATAATATCCACTCCTTAGATCAATCTTGGTAAAATATTATGCTCCTGCAAGAACATCCATCATGTCATCTAAATAAGGTATAAGAAACTTGCAGTTGATTGCTATACTATCCACACACATCCTCCATCCTCCATATTTATTTGGATTAAGTAGTGATACTGTTGCACATGGATTAATGCTCTCCCTTAATACACCCTTCCTTTCCAATTTAGTAATTTGCTTATTTAATTTTGCATGTTCTATAGACTCATCCTATAAACTGCGTGATTGGATAGATTGATCTTGGAATCAAATCATTTGATGTTAAATATTCTATTTGGTGATAAACCATCTAGTAACACATTAAATATAACACTTGCATATTCTTTCAACATTACTGCTGCTTTTGCTAATACTTTCACCACTTCTATGTCTTCTTTCTTCGCTACTAATATATAATAGTAATTCTTCATCTTCATGTCTTTGATAAATTCTTTTAGCTTGTCGTTCTTCTTTAAGAGGTAACAAAATTACCTTCATACCACCTTTATAGAAACTATATGTGTTCTTTGACTTATCATGAATTGCTTTTCTGTCAAACTGTTATGACCTTTCCAATAACACATGGCATGCATCCATTGGTATAACATCACACCATATTTTATCCTTGTAAATTTTACCTATAGAAAATTTTATTAATCAAATTTTATCTACTATAAATTCATTCTATTTATTAAACCATGAAAGTCAATAAAGATTAGGATACTTTTCACACTGTAAACCTAGTTTCTCAACCATGTTATTAGAAACTATATTTTCACAACTACTGCCATCTATAATAATTTTATATATCTTACCTCCTGAAGTACATCTTGTTTGAAAGATGTTTTTTCATAGACATGCATCACCACCTTCTTTATTATGCACATGTACTTTTCTTGGAACAATTATTGTTCTTTATATCATGAAATTTTCTCCAATATCTATTACTGCAAGTTTAGTATTTTGTTTTTTTTAGCTTCAACTAAATTCATTCTTAGGTGATCTTCTTGCCTCTTTTCTTAATCTTGGTATAGTGGACACTCAAACACTCTATGGCCTTATCCACATCTGTAATAAATATAAAACTTGTGTTGATTTAGAAACATCCTCTACTGCCACCATAGCTTCATCCTCTCTAAAATCTTTTTCCTCTTTGCCGGTATTGAAACCTTTGTCTATTATCTTCTTATCTTTTTGCACCACATGATGATTCTTCTCCAATGGTATTAAACCCAACTCTATTTATATTAAATCCACCTCATCCCCTTATTGGAGGGGATTGTCCTCTTCTTGGCCCAATAGATGTTCTTCTAAAATTTTATTTATTTATTTATTTATTTTTCTACTTTCAAAGATAATTAATAGTCTTCCTCCATGCAAAGTATTTTATGCATGCTTAATTCATCTTGAATAAAAAATTTCAAACCATTTACATGTACCTTACAACGATTTATTTTTCTATTTCATCATGATTCACTCATATGAAAATATTTTAAAACACACCTGCATACTCTTGTATATTGTGATACTTTTGCCTCACATTTTAGAATCTTTTGTATAGGGCTTGTACATAATCCACACGAAGAAATTTCTACCTCAACGTCTTCTCCATCTCTTTTTTCCACAAGTCGATATTCTCTTTACCTTTTTTCTATCTTTTTTCTTTCAAGTGAGCCCACCAAATCATCACACGACTCTTCAATCGCATGCATCCAAACTTTACCTTCTTGTCTTTTCTCATAATTTTCCTTTGGAAAAACTGATCCATGTTGTTAATCTAATCTATCAACTCCTCTGAGTTTAATATTCCTCCATAAAATAGAATGTTAACCTTGATTCCTTGATTCCTTCTTTCTAAAGCTCTAACCATCATCTCTTCTATTGATGGCAGTGATTCTTGTTGCTCTTCTTATAGAATTTTCTCTTCATGATCTATGTCATCCTCGACATCGTTTTGCTCTCCTTTATTTTTGATTCACAATGAGCTCGGTTAATTACTCTACTTGCCTCTGCAATTCTTGCATATTCATGTTCATCTGAGTGTTTCCTCCTCATCCTCTCACCAACTCTTACACCTTCAAGATTCAAACTTGCTCTGATACCAAATAATGAATCTAAATACTATAAAGACAAGAAAACACCAATAGGTAAAGCTTCTGAAACAATAATCTATATTGACTCATACTAAATGATTGAAATAATTATAAATATGCATAAATTAAGTCTCAACTTAGAATTGATGTTGACATACAAAAATTCAGAACTCCTCAAAATAATAAATTTTGACCTATTATTTTTAGTAGCTATTATTTTTAATGAGTTTTACATGCAAGCGCGCATAGCTCTAAAAATCTCCAAAAATAAACAAAACACTAAAATTAACTTATCGGACAAATATCAACTGAAGTTCAAGTCCAGTTACAAAAAAATTATAATTTTTAAATTTAAAAAAATACAAAAAATAATATTAAGTTACGATTTCAGACTCTCAAACGATCACATATAACTTTCGAAAAATATTGAAAATGTCTATAATCAACAGGACGCATTATAATCAAAAGGACGCATTATAATTACAAAATTACGGATCAAAAATTATAACATCTGAAAATTTGACCTATTTTACTATATCATTAATTATCTTTAACCATTTCCTTACCTAAGCATGAAGAAAACAAAGACAATGATAAGAAAATACCAATCCAAAAAAATACAAATGATGAATGAAACTGGATGGGAAACATCCATAAATTGCTTTTTTAAAAGAGAAAAAAAATACTGAAAGGACTAGAAAAACATCACCGCTTGCGTAATCCTGGGAAGACATCCCTTTCTAACACATACTATTCCAGCTGTCGGATGGCGACCATGATAAAAGAGCAGCAGAATTTTGCAGTATACATAACTAATGTTTTAGCCACACATTTTCCAGTTGGGTATTGTATGCGAGCTCTGGCGTAACATGGCGATTCTGAGTTCCCTGCCAATAAAGCCTGCAAAGTGCAAACATGTCTTTTCTTCAGTACTTTTTGCCTGCCAATACAGCTCCAAATGTAATAAATTTCTTTGGCAAATACAACTCCCAGATCTTTGGCAGGAGATTTCAAAAACAAGAGGAGAGACTGTGCATGGAGATTCGATTTCCTGCCAATGTATCGAATAGCAAGTTGCATTTGATCATTGTGTCATTGAAATTGAATTGTTAACATGAAATAAGTGAAAGTAAATTTTTTAACTGAGAGTGTGAAAAAATATGAAAATTAGTTTCGTATGTCAACTAATATAGAACTTAATAAAATCCAAGTGATGATAGCACAACTTGTATATGAAAGAAATAAATGCAAAGTATAAAAACTTGTAATAAGGTACATGTGTAGACAGTGGTTTTATAAAATTCATCGAAATATTTTTATACATCCTAAGAAAAAAGAAAACATAATATAAATTAGATAACTAAACACCATTCACAAATGAAAATGTATTGAAATATAATCAAAATTTACAAAAGTGAATCATATTTCTATGCAGATTGACAATAGAAGGGAGATATTGTATGACTCCAAGATATGAGTCTTCCATAACAAGAAGAATTATTTATCTATGCAAGATGAGACAACGAATAAAGATTCGTTAAAAATATATAGTTTGAAATATGAAAAAAAGGTTTGAAAATCAAGTATATACCTTAATTTTTGTTCACTATTGCAATGTGTAGAATGAATTTTGTGGTATTAATAAATATCTATCTATCTAGTATACTATCCCTTGGAGTTGGGATTGAACCCCAAATCTTATCTTGCACATAGGTGATAGGATGACACTTTTACAACTTGATGAAGGTAGACTAAACTTTTGGCTTATCGCTACATAAAATATAAGCTGACATGCCTATTGGTAGGCTTGAAGATCAAATGTCGACTATTGATTTCTCCCATCAAAGTATTGACAACGCGCATTCCTCTCCAAATAAGCATAATTGGATCTTTGTATGTAAATTTACAATGTAAGTTTATTATAACAATGAATTGTATGTAGGAAATAAAAAAATAAATAGAGAAAATATAATTATCTATGGGAAAAGAGTAGTAGCTAATTTTTGTAACTTAAAGATATTAAGTACATAAAACTAAAAAAATGTTGTCAATATTTTGAACATGCTAAAATGAAAATATGAAAAGTAAGCGATGAATAACAAAGTAGACAAAAAATCAAATGTAAAAGATAATAGAAATAGGCATAGGAGCTATATTAATGACATAAAGGATAATGAACAATGTTGCCTTGAGGTTGATGCATAGACTCAATTATGAAGTTGCATTTATATTACACAGATAAGTCAGGCTATAAAAGGGTGATTGTGGCTGTATGGGAAATTATCAATTTGAAATGATTACCCAAAAGTACAAGAAGCCATTGACAAGCTTTTGTTGTTCTGTCGATATGCATGTTACACACGTGCAAAGTGTATGTTTCAATATGTATCTTACAAGAGTGAAATATCTCTTGATATATATCTTAAAATAATATTAAACATTGCTAAAAAAATGGTGCACTACTCTATTTTCTTAAAAAAAAAGGAGTTCCTCTTCAAATTTTAGATGTTTGATCTATTTATACTTAACCATTTTTTAAAAATAGTGTTTTTGAAAGTAGACTCAAAATTATACATTTCATGTTCTTACACCATCTTCAAATTTGGAGTGTAAATATCTCAAATTATCTATAGAAGTTCAGATTTATGAAATTTCAGCAAAATCATGTCCACGGGTAGGCCACTTTTTGTCCCCCAACTTTGTGCACTTACCCATAATTATGAATAATTTGTATGATGATTTAATTTTGGTAATCCTATTATTATTATGTGTCTATAGTTGTTGAGTTTTCAAAGGTTTTTTGCTGCTCCTTTTGGCCTTATTATCATATTTAAATGACTAAAATGCTACCCCAAAAATGTTTACAATACAGATAAACTCAAACATAGGTTTATCCAATGAGCAAAACCAAAGCAAAAAAAGGAATACAATCTTTTTATGCCTAGATTTCAACTTGTTGTGGCCTCCATAAAAGTTTCATATTGTTCAACCTGGTAAGTTTTATCTTCCCACCATTAGATTTTCTCTTCCCATTCTCCCTTACATTATTCACCATTGTAAGAATAATAACTCTAAATTTACATTTAACCCTTCTTGGTTAGGGTTTGATGATGAAACATTTGGAAGGCTCATTCGACATCCCTTACTTGAAAAAATCCCCTTCTTCAGCTCCTTTGCCTACTCCTCTACCATGAATTCTTTGAGTCCTCTAAACCATAAGCTTTACCTTTAACCTTTTATTATTGGGTGTGTCTAGGTTATCATTCATTTTATCTTGTTATTTTGTAGCTTGTGCATTTTTCCTATATGGAGAGGGCACCTGTGAAAAAACATCAGATTACAAATATAAATGTAATTGTCAACAAGGATGTGAAAACCTTATAAATATTATGGGAGACCCATGTCTCAAGGAATATAAAATCTCATGCCTTAGTTTCCTTACTATGTGGATGAATCTAAGCCATCCACATGGTAGACATAGATCCAATCTAGGGACTAATCTAAGCTCTCTTTCTCCTAGTAGAAATGCCTCTAATGTAATTAAGTGTAGAATTTAATTAAAGTCGAATAGGTCTGAAAATGACATAATCAAGTATTGATGAACAAATTTAGGTTATTACAAGATCCAACATCATTTGATGAAAGTGTATCTATTGGAGTTTGGCATAACAATAAAAATGGCATAAAAGTGAGCCAGGTTGTTCATTTTGAAAGAATTTTGCAAGGTAACAAACAAACCCTTTGCATTATATCTTTATCAAATATGGTTTTAAAATGTGATGAATTTGACAAAAAAAAGTCATTAGTTTGAAAATTTTACTTTGGTTGTGTACTTTTTTGGTCATATTAATTCTAAGAATATGCTCAAAACCTAGGTGAATAACAATTGGCAATCTTGTGATGTTAAGATTGAGGGTGTTCAAAACCTAACCAAATATTTTTTTTCATTTAAAATTTAAAATGATGAGAAATACAAAACAATTTTTAACCATGGCCCTTGGTTTATTTGAATCACTCAAGTCATCTTTTCCCATTGGTATAGAGATTTCATTATCTCTAAACAAGCCAAACTTAAAATACTAGTCTGAATAGAGTTTCCATGTCTTCCTTTGCCCCTTTGGGGTTTCATCAATTAGTTAATAAAGTGATTAGTTTGTTTCATCTTCCATGAAAAAAATATGTTCTATGTATCCAGATAACAGAGACAAGTGTGTGCAGAGGTTGATCATTTGAAGGATCTCAAATAAACCAAATATATTCAAATAGGAGACAAGTGTATCTTGCAAGTATGTTGTATATCAACATGTATAATGCCTACCTTTAGTGTCATGCCATGGATAATTTGATACGTGAGTGCCCTTTTATGGATAAATCATAATTGTTAGTCCTGACCAAAACCTCTCCCAAGGTGAACAAAATTATGACTATGTTTAAAAAGTGAGAACTACGATCAACAATGTAAAACCCAACTAAAAATCTCGTGGGATGAACAAATTTTCTTTTATTGTGTATAAATACAGAAGTGGTTCTTTGGTAGCCAAAAATTAATTGGCTTAGATGCTGCATAATCAACATAATCTTTTTATTGCACTCTGAAAGCAACAACAATTTTCTCAATTTATCAGACCTAAGTTACAACTTCTCAATCATCAAAATATTTTTTGGAGGTGAAATAATTGGGCTCAGTCGATAGTATAATTTTCAAATCTATTTTCCAATTTCCTTGAAATCTATCACAAAATCCCAAGGATGGTGAGTATGTTCAAGAAAAACATCATATCTTTTTACTTAAGTGGTTTTATGTGTGGTAATCGAAGGGCTTACTTGTCTTCTAGATTTTCTACTTTAGATAAGGTGGATGAAGAGTCTAACATGAATCTTGATGTTTCGTAATGGTAGCTTACTCTTGTATGTGTGAGGCCTTATTGGCACATCCCAAAAATTATTGGTAAGGGATGCTTGTTAGTATTTTGATAATATGAAAATTTAATGTTTGCAAAAAGTTAAACCAGCTATATTTTTACTTCATTCCACCATTAGATCTATTTGGATAGCAGTTGTTTTATAGATGTCCAATTATGAGAAAAAATGTGGGGGAGTGATGAAACTTATTGCAATGATTATATATTTTCACACCATCAATCAGGGTTCTGACCCCACACTTCAAATGGTGTGGTCTATTTTTTATTGTGGTGGAAACTCCCTTAGTATTTCCAATAGTTAAACCTCCAAGGATGATGTTGAAAGGATGTTTTTACAACAAATTATGGACATGATTTTAAATTCAAACTAACTTCTGTGTTGTGATTTCAATATATTGAATCTAAGGAAGACAAGTAGGAGATCTTATCGATGCATTGGTGCACCAATGAAAGAGAAGCATAATAATATGTGCATAATAGACTCATGTTGTTTGATCTAAACCACCACTTGGGATCCCCTTGACCACCCCTTAATTTACCTAGTCTAAATTTATACAAGGTAGTGATAGGGTAGATAAATTATTAGAAATAACACTTCTTTACAAGTAGAACATTTTCACCTTTGTCAAAAAATTTGATTTCCCTATCAATGTCATCATAGGAGAAATTCTTTCATAACACTCCCATTAAGTTTGGTATTGAATGGTTTGTGCCTCAAGTCAATAATGTAAAATCCCATTTCTTGGTATTATTTACCTATAACATGAATGCACTCATGCCTATGTTATTATAATTTAGAACCTTTTTCCTCATTTTGGTGGAGAGTGTGGTTTCACTAAATGGTGATAGGCTACCATCTCTTGAATTGTTAAATTACACTTTATATAAAACAAGCAAGGGGATGAGTTTATCTATAAATCCCAAGATGTGTCATATAGTGAGTACCTATATTATTCATATGATCTTGAGATATCTCCTCTTAATGAGGATTTGAAAAATGAAGTTGGTAAATAGAGACATAAGCTCAAGGTTGAGAAGGCCTATCAAGCTTTTGGTGTCCAAATTTTCACCCGTATGCACTATTTAAAATTGAAGACCGAGATTCTAAATAATTTGTATCCCTTTCTTTGTTCCATGTAGGCAGTAGATAGGTTGAAATCCATCCATGAGGTCAATAAAAATTAGACACAACTTCATGATATTTTGTGAGGCTTTTTCTCATCACAATGGAGATTTTGTAGCTCATTTGTCTACCCCAATCCATGGGGAAGATCTTATATGATTTTTACAAGTTATTCCTTATAAATTAGAAAGGGTCAGCAAATAGGATGTGATCAATTATTATCGTAATCATAACTTCATGAAATAACTTAGAACATGGCTTTTGACAAGGCCCTTGGAATTGATTGGTTCCCTTGCAAATTCTACCAAGTTTTGTGGGTATTGTGAGTACAAACTTGCATAAAGTCTATTTGGATGTTTTCTAGACCAACTCCCTTGAAAAATACACCAATAAAGGTAACAATAAATCCATTCCTAACATTGGGGATGCAAAGCTCATTACATTTGGCATCTAATTACCCTTTTCAATGTATCTTATATGATATATGTTAAATCCATTACTCTCAGGGTGAGATAGTTGTTGCATCTCATTATCATCCCAAACAATATTGGTTCATTCATAATATGTAAATTCTAAATAATGGTATTATGGTCTGGGAAGGGATGGATAAGCTTTTTCCTCAAAACAAAAAGCTTTTTTCATCAAGATAGATTTATAAATGCTTATGACATAATTGAATGACCCTTTATCCTTGCCATGTTTTAGGATTTAGGGTTTGGATCAAGATTTGTGCAAATAGTTAGTATGCTTTATTAGGATTTTGGTACTTGTGTAATCATTAATTGAGTTCAATCTAAACGTTTGGTCTAATTAGATCCATTAGGCAAGGTTTCCCACTTAATCCCTCCCTTAATGTTTTGGCAACAAAAGGGTTTAATTACCTCCTTTTTACTAGACTTTTAGAGGTTTGGTTAAAGGAATTACTCTCCGTCATTGTTATAATCAGTTGGTAAATGGACACTTTAATGATTATTGTTTTCTCATCCTTGCTAAAGAGGAGATGTTTGTCAGCAATGCCTTGAAATGTTTGGAAATTTTCTATGAAGACTCTAAATATTCTATTCAATGGAAGAATAACCATTGTTACAAATAGTCTAACACTCCCATCTTGAATTGGTTATTAAATTTCAAGTGGTATTGAATTTAGCTTGGAGAATAATTCAAATTCTTGGGAATCCCTTTTTCCTTTTTGGCATCCCCTTAAAACCAAAGGATCTATGTGTTGGAGAGGGTGTAGAATAAAATTACTTTTTGGATCACTAAACCTCTAAATGCTTGGCTACAAAGTTTCAGGTTTGTTCTAAAGTCCTTGAAACCACCCATGTTTATTACTCTTCTTGTTGGGAAATGTACAAGGATATATAGGATAAACTTTAACTCTTCTCAAATATAATGTTTTGACCAATTCTAAAGGTAATAAAGGGTTTCACAGAGTTTCATGGGATATTTGTTGGGGACCTAAAGAGATGGGTGGCCTTGGCATTTTGGATTCTAAACTCCAAGGCCCCATGATGATTTGTTCTAGTTGAAGGAGAAGAGACTGGATCTTTTTCTTCGCCATTATATAATTGAAGGAAACCATTTTGGTTATCAACCTTTGATAGGTCTTGATATTCAACTATTATAGCTCACTCAGGTTCTTTTCAAAATCAAAGGGTCTTTTGTGTCCTAGAGTATCTATAAATATTTGAAATTGATCAAACCTCACTTAGTCTAGAATGGATATGGTCTAAGAACAAGGCTCTCTTTGAATTCTCACTCCATTTGGAAATATCCATTTACCTCTTATTATGGTGTTTCCTTTGCCATAATTTCCTATATTAAGAGTCTCTGACTTTTTAAGAAAGAGATTAAGGTGATTTTAGATTATTTTGTAAAGGATCCCTAGATTTTATACCTGGGTCTTTCTACATGATATTTTTAATCTTTCTACCAATGATATTGCCTTTATTTATAAGGTGTGGTTTGCCATCATAGGTGACAAATTACACAAAATTGGAGTTCAAACACCAACCAAATGGTGGACTGATTATAAGTGCCTTGTTGAAATCCTCTTCTACTGGTATAATCTTTGGTATGGTTATCACTTGCTCTCCCTTCAACACATTTAAGTGGATTATTCGAATGTTTATTGGAAAGTTAATTATCATACAATGACATGACATGGGGGTGAAGGTTTGACAAAGTATGGAAATAAGTTATTGAGCCCAAACATGCCCATTTATTTTGGTGCATCTTGCATCAAGAACTGCTTGTTCAAAATAAACTTATCCTTCTAGGGGTGGACAAAATTTTATGCCCTTCATGTCAACACCTTGAGTCTCTTAAGATTTTTTTGGTTTTGAAAGCACGCCTAGTGTGCCTAGAGGTGGATTCATACATTTTTCAACTATTTTTTCCATAATTCTTTTCCTACAAAATGGTGCTCTAAAGGGATTTAACCATGTTCGTTTCAAAGTACAATCAAATATGGTATATATTTCATTTTGAAATCCTTTTTAAAAAAATGCACTATTTAACCATTTAGTTGTGGATTTATTTCTGGTTATAAACAAAGTGGAAGTGATCTTAAATGTCATGGTATAGATTCAAGTGCCAAAAAAGAAGGTTTGATTAGAGGTTGACCATTTCTAAATTTTATTGGACCATTGGGGAAGTTATCCCTGTGCAGTTAGCTAGGTCCGACTTAATTCTCTATGGTAGAAGTCACCTTCTCAGTGTTATGGATTTGGAGATCATGTTAGTCACCACTAACATAGTAGGTGCCGAAGTGATTGATACACAAATCTCAAACTAGTCGATCTGTGCTCTTAGACACATGTGGGTGGAACACTTTGTATTAGAGAAAGTTTCCTTAACTAATGAACCTGAATAATATCAATAAAGAAAATACCAATAGGAAAAGATTATAAATTAATAAATTATATTGATTCATATTGAATGATTGAAATAATTAAAAACTATGCATAAATAAGCCTTAACTTAGAATTGAGTTGACATGCAAAAATTTAGAACTCCTAAAAATAATAAAACTTGACCTGCTATTTTTAGTAAGTTTTATATGCTAGTGTGCACATCTCTAAAAATCTATAAAAATAAACTAAACACTAAAATTAAACTATTAGATGAATATCAACTGAATTTCAAGTTTGGTTACAAAAATATATAATTTTTAAATTTAGAAAAATATCAAAAACAATATTATATTACAATTTCAAACCCTTAGATGTTCATGTATGGCCTCTGAAAAATATTAAAAATGTACATAACCAAACAATTTGGTTTATCAATGCACTTAAATTTTTGAAATAACCATTTTAGTGTGAAGATAGGCTCAAATGGAGCTATAGATCAAAATTTATGGCCTTCAAAAGTTTAACATCTTTTTACGCATCATTCTCCTTTGGTTGAAAACAATTCAACTCTTGTGAATTATTTTGATTGTATTGCTACTACCATTTGTTCTTAAAAATCTTATTCAACTCCTATTATGTAATCTAAGTGTTGTCTTCCTATTGTAATCCTTCTCACTGTTCCAAATACTTGTCATAAATTCCTTTCCTTTTGTTTACTGTATTCTTAATTAGAACCTAGACTATTTTTTCTTTTTTGACACCTATTACCGCCAATATACTTATTCATCTTCTTCACATTCACCATCTTATCTATTGAAACCATATAAATTTAAAAAAATTAATACTGGAGAGATATAAAAATTATGTGGTAAACTCACCTCATAAGTATTATCATTGATTTTCTTCATAATTCTAGATGGTTCAATTTTCTTGTACTTCAACTTGTTATTTGTGCCTTTCATAAATCTCTATTTTCTTAAGTAAAGCATTACTAAATCTCTCTATTCAAATATTTTTGACCTTCTTCTGATATATGTTTCTATTTTATACTTCTCATTAATTTCCTGCAAATTTCTTCTTATTTCCTCTAATAACTATTATACATGTTCTGCAAATGCTTCTACATCATCACTAACCCATTCTGCAATGGGTAATTGTATTATATCTAAAACACGCAATATTTTTCCTATAAATAATCTAAAATTCTAATTTTCATATTGATCTATTCACTAAACTATTATATGCAAACTTAGTTTGTGGTAAAGCCAAGTCCCATTACTTGGACTTTTCTTCAATTATGCATCTCAACAAATTTCTCAAGCTCATATTTACAATTTATATATATCCATATTTTTTGGGGTGGTATGCACTATTAAATTATATCATAGTCCCCATCTTCTTCCATAAAATCATTTAAAAATGAATTAGAAATTTTGTGTCCCTATCCAATGTAATAGTTTTTAAAACACCATACAATCTCATAATATCTTTAAAAAATAGTTCTGTAACTCTAGTGGAATAATATTTTTTCTTATATTTAATAAAATGAACCATATTATAAAACTATCTAAATTAATAAAAAATGAATCATTACCTCTCTTTGTGTTTGGTAATCCCAACACAAAATCTGTACTCAAATTTATCCATGGTCCTCTTGGAATCGATAATGACATATACAACCCTATATTTTGTGCATGTATTTTCACCACCTGACATATTCTTCACCTTGAAACGTATCTTGTCACATCTCTCTTCATCTTTGACCAAAAATATTTCTCCTCCACCAAAGCTATTATCTTTGGCTTACCAAAATATCCAATAAAAGCACCACTATGCAATTTTTTAATACTATTATCTCTTAGAGAACCAATTAGAATACATAATTATTTATATTTTAAGAGATAAAAATATTATATACGAAACTCATCATAAACATTAATTTTATCACTTGTTAATGTATTAATGCATTATTCAACTATCTTTCTAAAATTTGGATTAGTATCAAATACTTTCTTAATAAATTCAAATCCCACTACTTTACTCACCATAATAGTTATCAACGCCACTCATCTGCTTAAAGCATCATCTCCTTGATTATGTTTTCTTGATTTATGCTTAAAAAAAAGTATAACACTATAAAAAAGAGACCCACTTTGCATGTCTATTATTTAACTTTTTTTAAGTGTTCACATACTTCAAAGCCTCATGATCAGTAAACAAGGTAAACTCCATAAACACTATGTAATGTCTCCAATGCCTTAATGTTTATATAATAGTATAAAATTCAACATCAAACATATAATACTTCGTTCTTACCTCATTTAGTTTCTCATTGAAATATGTTATTAGCTTTTCTTATTGACTCAACACAACACCAATTCCCACAAATGAAGCATCACAATCAACCTCAAACACTTTGATACAATATAATAATGTTAAAACATGGTTTTATATAAATTTTTTATTCAACAACTCAAAGCTATATGTCACTTCCCTTGTCCATGTAAATTTTTTTCTCATACAATTTGTTATCGGTGCAACAAGACTACTAAAATTCTTAATGAACTTTTTATAAAAAGTTGCTTAACCATAGAAATTTCTTACCTCTGTAATGTTTTTTTGGGATAGATCACTCAACAATTGTCTCTACTTTTCTTCATTCATTCTTACACCATCTGCTAAAACTACAAATCCAAAAAATACCAAATTATTCTGCATAAACTTGCACTTATTTGAATTCACTTAGAGCTTAATTTTTTTTAATAATTCTAATGCCATTCTCAAATGCTATAAGTGCTCTTCTTTAGTATTAATGAATACTAAAATATTATAAAAATAAACCACCTCAAACTTACCACTATATTCTTGTAGCATTATGTTCATCACCATCATACATGTGCTGAGTGCATTATATAATATGAATGACATCACCATCCACTCATATAAACTATCTCTAGTCTTGAATGCTTTTTTTTATTCACCTCTTTTATGAATCCAAATTTTATAATATCTACTCTTTAGATCAATCTTGGTAAAATATTATGCTCTTACAAGAACATCCATCATGTCATCTAAATAAGGTATAGGAAACTTGTACTTGATTGCTATACCATCCACCCACATCCTCCAACCTCCATCTTTATTTGGATTAATTAGTGATAGTGTTGCACATGGATTCATGCTCTCCCTTAATACACCCTTCCTCTCCAATTTAGTAATTTACTTATTTAGTTTTGCATGTTCTATTAGACTCATCCTATAAACTGCTTGATTTGATAGATTTGATCTTGGAATCAAATCATTTGATGTTAAATATATCTATTTGGTGATAAACCATCTAGTAACACATTAAATATAAAACTTTCATATTCTTTCAACATTACTACTAATTTTGCTAATACTTTCACCACTTTTATGTCTTCTTTCTTCTCTACTAATATATAATAGTAACTTGTCATCTTCATGTCTTTGATAAAATTTTTTGCAATCAGCATGCTTTCAGCTTGCCCTTCTTCTTTAAGAGGTAAATAAAATTACCTTCATACCACATTTCCATAAATTATATGTGTTCTTTGACCTATCATGAATTGCTTTTCTACCAAATTGTTATGACATTTCCACTGACACATGGCATGCATCCATTGGTATAACATCACACCATATTTTATCCTTGTAAGTTTTACCTATAGAAAATTTTATTAATCAAATTTTATCTATTGTAACTTCATTCTATTTATTAAACCATGAAAGTCAATAAAGATTAGGATATTTTTCACACTGTAAACCTAGTTTCTCAACCATGTTATTAGAAACTATATTTTCACAACTACTGCCATCTATAATTATTTTATATATCTTACCTCCTGAAGTACATCTTGTTTGAAAGATGTTTGTTTACAACCATGCATCACCACCTTCTTTATTATGCACATGTACTTTTCTTGGATCAATTATTGTTCTTTTCATCATGAGATTTTCTACAATATCTATTACTGCAAGTTTAGTATTTTACTTTTTTGTTTTAGCTTCAACTAAATTCATTCTTGGGTGATCTTCTTGCCTCCTTTCTTGATCTTGGTAGAGTGAACACTCAAACGCTCTATGACCTTCTCCACATTTGTAATAAATATAAAACCTACGTTGATTTAGAAATGTCGTCTACTGCCACCATAGCTTCATCCTCTCTAAAATCCTTTTCCTCTTTGCTGGTATTGAAACCTTTGTCTATTATCTTCTTATCTTTCTGCACCACATGATGATTCTTTTCCAATGGTATTAAACCCAACTCTATTATTTTTAATGAGTTTTACATGCAAGTGCGCATAGCTCTAAAAATCTCCAAAAATAAACTAAACACTAAAATTAACTTATCGGATGAATATTGATTGAAGTTCAAGTCCGGTTACAAAAAATCTACAATTTTTAAATTTAGAAAATATAAAAAATAATATTATGTTGCGATTTCAGAATCTCAAACGGTCATATATGACTTTCGAAAAATATCTATAATCAATAAGATGGATTATGATTACACTAAATTTTTCAAGACAATCATTTTAACGTGAAAATAGACTCAAACAAAATTACAGAGAAAAAAATATAACATTTGAAAGTTTAACCTGTTTTACGATATCATTAATTATCTTTAACCATTTCCTTACCTAAACATGAAGAAAACAAAGACAATGATAAGAAAATACCAATCCAAAAAAAATACAAATGATGAATGAAACTGGATGGGAAACATCCATAATTTGCTTTTCTAAAAGAGAAAAAAAGATACTGAAAGGACTAGAAAAACGTCACCGCTTGCGTAATCTTAGGAGGACATCCCTTTCTAACACATACTATTCCAGCTGTCCGATGGCGACCATGATAAAAGAGCATTAGACTTTTGCAGTATACATAACTAATGTTTTAGCCACACAATTTCCAGTTGGGTATTGTATGCGAGCTCTGGCGTAACATGGCGATTCTGAGTTCCCTGCCAATAAAGCCTGCAAACTGCAAACATGTCTTTTCTTCAGGACTTTTTGCCTGCGAATACAGCTCCGAATGTAATAAATTTTGTTGGCAAATACAGCTCCCAGAACTTTGGCACGAGATTTCAAAAACAAGAGGAGAGACTGTGCATGGAGATTCGATTTCCTGCCTCTGTATCGAATAGCAAGTTGCATTTGATCATTGTATCATTGAAATTGAAAATATGAAAATTAGTTTCCTATGCCAACTAATATAGAACTCAATAAAATCTAAGTGATGATAGCACAATTTGTATATGAAAGAAATAAATGCAAAGTATAAAAATTTGTAGTAAGGTATATGTGTAGACAGTTATTTTATAAAAATCATCAAATTTTTTTATACATTTAAAAAAAAGAAAAGAAAACATAATATATAAATTAGATAACTAAACACCATCGACAAATAAAAATGTATTGAAGTATAGTCACAATTTACAAAAGTGAATCATATTTTTATGCAGATTGACAATAAAAGGGAGACATTGTATGACTCCAAAATATGAGTCTTCCATAGGAAGAAGAATTATTTATCTATGCAAGATGAGACAATGAGTAAAGACTCATTAAAAATATATAGTTTGAAATATGAAAAAAAGGTTTGAAAATAAATTATATACCTTAATTTTTGTTCACTATTGCAATGTGTAGAATGATTTTTTTGAGATTAATAAATATCTATCTATCTAGTATAGTGTCCCTTGGAGTTGGGATTGAACCCCAAATCTTATCTTGCACATAGGTGATAGGATGACACTTTTTTGTACAACTTGATGAAGATAGATTAATTTTTTGGCCCATCGCTACATAAAATATATGCTGACATGTTTATTGGTAGGCTTGCAGATCAAATGCCAACTATTGATTTCTCCCATCAAAGTATTGACAACGCACATTCCTCTCCAAATAAGCATAATTGGATATTTGTATGTAAATTTACAATGTAAGTTTATTATTGCAATGAATTGTATGTAGGAAATAAAAAAATAAATAGAGAAAATATAATAATATATGGGAAAAGAGTAGTAGCTAATTTTTGTAACTTAAAGATATTAGGTACATAAAAATAAAAAATGTTGTCCATATTTTGAACATGCTAAAATGCACATGCGAAAGGTAAGTGATGAATAACAAAGTAGACAAAAAATCAAATGTAAAAGAGAATAGAAATAGGCATAGGAGCTATATTAATGACATAAAGGACAATGAAAAATGTTGCCTTGAGGTTGCTGCATAGACTCAATTGCGAAGTTGCATTTATATTACACAGATAAGTCAGTCTATAAAAGGGTGATTGTGGCTATATGAGAAATTATCAATTCAAAGTGATTACCAAAAAGTACAAGAAGCCATTGACAAGCTTATTTTGTTCTGTTGATATGCATGTTACACACGTGCAAAGTGTATGTTTCAATATGTATCTTATGAGCGTGAAATATTTCTTGATATGTATCTTACACATGTGCAAAGTGTTAGTGCTAGACAAGTAATTGTTTTTCAATTTTATACATATGTAGATTATTCTTTTTTAATATTTTGATTGGCACTACAAGGCACATGATTGTATTTACATTTTTTCAGTACAACAATGAATGATATGTAATGATTAATTATGCTTAGTTATAGACAAAGTATTATTGATTGGACTGAAAGTTATACTTTTCCAGCTTTGGTGGGGAAGAACAAGATGTTTGTTAGCTTTTGTAGACTAGATAAATATTGCATTCAAATTCATTTTTATTGAACTAAATGTAACAATTATAACTATATTTGAAGGTGGCAAAAATAGTTTAAATGTAGAGAAGCTACATTGAAAGCTATAGGACAATAGTTAGGTGATGGGTATGTGGGCTTCCATATATGATTATTCTAGAATAGATTTGGATTAGTTATAAGTAAATTTGATAATATTTATGAGTTTTGAGAAATTAGAGATCACATAATAATGAAAATTTAGTCCACACTAATTAAAGAAGTACTATAGAATGATAAATATATCATAAATCGAATTCTTACTAAAAATTAGAATCACATTATACCACTGATTAAATATTCACATTATCTATTTACCCTAATGTTTAAATAATGTAATGAAATGATATTCAATGACATTTACTATTTTATATTTACAAACACCCTATATTAATTTTTAAAATATTTTAAATTGCTTTATTTAATCACTTACTTGGCATTTTGATATAATATGAATTTTAATCATATTAAAGATGTTACTTTAACAGATATTGGGCAGTACGAGTATGAAGTAGAATTGATTTAAGGGTATGGCGCCTTCTTTCTCACATATAACCTAGAGTGTGTTAAAAAGCCTCCACCTATGCTTGGCAATTACAAAAATAAGTGATTTTGGATTTCAAACAAAATATGTTGTCCCTATTTTAAGGTAAAAATGTTGAGGGTTTTTATGGATTTTCTATGGATTTATTTATCATGTTCTTTTATGTAATATTTTATTTAATATTTTGAGATGCTGTTAGTATTAGTTAATGTTGGTGATGTTAATGAAGAGATATTCCCAAATATTCTTCTTAACATTTCAATTTTTACCTAGGTCAATTTAGTTTTCTATGATTTAATGTATTTATTTTATTATAGGCGTTTATATATGATCTCATTTTATATTTTAATATTTAATATTGGGAAAAAATAAAATATATATATATATATATATATATATATATATATATATATAAAATAATATTTTTAAAAATTAATTTTAAAAGAAAAATTTACATACAGACATAAATATATATAAAATAAAGATTTAATAATATTATTAAAAATAAAAAAATTATATCCGTTAATATTTAATATTAAATTTAAAAAAATATATTTATAAATTAAAATTAAAATATTTATCTTTCACAACAAATAAATGCATCATAAATTTAAAAAAAACAAATTAAAAAGTAAAGAAATATTATTTTCCATTGAAACATGAAAAAAATTGTCATTCATCAAAGATTTCATTAAGGTCCAAAAAAATTAAAAATGTAATTTATATAATTATTCACAATATATTTAAATTTTAAATAATATATTAAACTTTAATTTTAAATATGTATTAAAACTAGTATACATATCTTAAATAAATCCATATAAAAATATTAAAAGATATATACTTAGATTTATCTAAACTATATATACTAATTATTAAGACCCATTTTATATTACCATCAAAATTAATATTTTCTCAAATTAAAAGTTACTCCTCACTCTTCAAATAATTTAAGCATAGAATTATATATAACTAACTTAAAAGTCTCTTTGTATGACATACATTTCAAATTCCATGATATAACAAGATAGACATATTTTTTCTTGGAAAATTATGTCTCTCTTATCATGGTTGTCATCACTATTATTATAAAATAGTTGAGTATATCCCAAATAAATTTGATAAATAATTTAGAGGTACAAAGATGCCAAAGCATAAGAATTAAGCACAAGGACAATTAACGAAACTAGTTAAAGTGGAGGGTGATTTAAATTATCACTTTAATTCTAGTGATTATTAATAGACAAATTATTGTATCAGGGAGTGACTCTTACCCATTATTATTATTATATTTATTTTATTCATACTTAAGTAGGGAAATGACTAAAGATTGTTGAGGAAACTTTCTTTGTTATAGAACCCTCCATCCACAAGTGTCTGAAAAAGCAAACTAAACACTATGATAGTTGTACATTGTCCAATTCAACACCCACTATGTGAATGGCACCTAGTATGAGTTTTAAAACCAAACCATTAAGAAAGTGATCGATAATGCAAAGAATCATATAAAACCCAGTTACCTGCACATAGAAAAATTTCCCAATAATCCAATAAATTTTAGAGGTGTTTAATCCTAATCGAACCTTCTCTACTTACACTTAAATATATAACATATCATTTAAGATCACATACACTTTCTTAACAAGAAGAAAAAACAACCAAAATTATATAATTCAATATCATATTTCTTTCTTTCCATAAATAAAAAATTTTGAAATAAAATATATACCATATTTTATTATACTTTAAAAATAACATGGTTGAATCCCGTCAGAACACCATTTTTCAAGGAAGAATTATGGATGAAATATGCTTTTTTTAATATTAAAAATAAAATGGTGGAAGGACTTTAAAAACGTCACCGCTTGCATAAACAGAAGCCGAATTTTGCAGTATTTCCATAAGAATATCTTTCTTCATTGGTTGTTGGACTTCTATTTTTTGTTGTTTGTGTTATTTTGTTGTTTTGTGTCTTTGGATTTTTAGGACTCTTACTTGTTGGGTCATAAATGTCAACTAATAATTTTTTTAAATTTAAATCTTTTATTTTTTTGACTAATTGAATTGTTGAAACATTTCTAATAAAAAATGTTTATTTTGATATATCATAAAATTTAGAATGTATTTTGTGTAGGAGAATTTTAAGTTAATTATATATAATTTATAAATAGAATCCATACCTATTTTATTTGAATAAGGAGGAGTAACTTCTAATTTGAAAAGCAACTAGTCACATATAATTTATAAATGAACTCTATGCCTACTTAATATGAAGAGAGAAGAGTAATTTGTAATTCAAAAAGTATCAATCTTAATAATAGTGTAAATGATGATGTTGAAAGTGCATTTTTACTATAAATTGTGGACATGCTTCCAAATTCTAACTGAATGTTAAGTGGTGATTTTAGTATGATTGAATCTAGGGAAGACAATGAGAGGCTCTTCTCGATGTAATGGTGCACCGATGAAGGAGGCATGGTTTTATATGTGCAATAGATTCAGGTTGTCTAATCGAAACCACCACCACTAGGGATCCTCTTGAGCAACCCTTAATCTACTTGCTCTGACTTTAGAAAAGGTAGTGATAGGATGCAAAAAATATTAGATAGAGCATTTTTTTTGATGAATCACTGCTTTACGTGGTGATTTTTAGTTAAGAGCCAAGGACTGAGGGGTATCAATTCTGCCAAAGTCACTCGAGGCACGATCTTGACCTCATCTCTTTTCATGTGTCAGGGTTTGCTAGCAACAAGAATTGATCTCTAATGGGCTCTTTGTGAGCCATGCAACTTCACCAGTTGAACCAACAACCATTCACTAATAGAGTGCTTTTTTAAAAGCATAACCTTTTCACTTTTTCCAACAATTCTTATTGTCCTATCAAGAAAACAAAATATGAATTTTATCTTAGCACTGATCACCTCTAACATGAATGGACTCATGCCCATATCATTAAAATTTGAAACCTTGCTCCTCATTTTGGTGGAGAGTGTGGTTGGATTGAATGGTGAGAGGGTACCATCTCTCAAATTGTAAAATTCCTCTATATCTTTAGTTAATAAGAGGATGAGTTTCTCTGTAAATCCCATGATGCATCATACTATGAATCCCTACATACTTCACAGGATCTTGAGATATCTCATCTCAATGTGGATTTGAAATACAAAGTTACTAAATGGAGACATAAGGTCGAGGTTGAGAAGACCTATCAAGATCCTAGTGCCCAAATCTATGCCCATATGCACTAGTTGAAAATTTGAGACCGAGATTCTAAATATTTTTTTTCCCTTTTTCATTCTAGGTAGGCAGTGGATAGGGTGAAATCCCTTCATGAGGCTAATGAAAAATTGACACAAACTTCATGATATTTTGATAGATTTTTTTACTCATTACCATGGAGTTTTTGTAGCTTAGTTGTCTACCCCAACCTATGGGAAGGTTTTCATAATATTTTTTCAAGTTGTTCCTTATAAAATATTTGAGGGATGATGAGTGGGATGTGATTGATTATTATCATTAACATAAATTTATGAAATAACTCATCCTTTGTAATTGATTGGTTCCCTTGTGAATTATACCAAGTTTTGTGGGATATTGTGGGTCCAAACTTGCACAAAGTTTATTTGAAGGTCGTTTAGACCAACTCCCTCAAAAAATTCATCAATCACGATAACATTAATTTCATTCCTAATA
Source organism: Torreya grandis (assembly GCA_037957365.1). Lineage (NCBI taxonomy): Eukaryota > Viridiplantae > Streptophyta > Pinopsida > Cupressales > Taxaceae > Torreya > Torreya grandis. The sequence goes on from JARHVA010001013.1 coordinate 2,963,211, forward strand.
ATGAGAACCTATAAGTCATTACAAATTTTCATCTAATTACCCTCTTGAGTGTATCCTACAAGATGATTACTAAATTCCTTGCTTTTAGGGTGAGATTCTTGTTGCACCTCATTATCCACCCAAATAAAATTATTTTCATTCAAAACATGTTCATTTTAAATAATGTTATTGTGGTTTGGGAAGGGGTAGACATGATCGATCCTAACAACCAAAAGTCTTGTTCATCAATATCAATTTTAGGAAGATGTTTAACCCTAAATTAAGATGGGTCAATCTATTATAGGGTTAAGAATATATGAATGAATAAGCACAAGGGTGATAAATAGATCGATAGCATGCTACTTAAATATAAAGTCATAAAAAATAATATCTTGAATTTATAAAACTAAAATATTCTAAAAATAAAAAGTACAACTATTTGTTGATATTGTAATAAAAAGAAAACAAAAGTACTTAACTAGTTTATTATGCGCATGTAGATATACTATGGAATAGGTTAGAAATAGACTTGATCAATCATCAGATTATGTAAATTTACATTTTAAGGTATTGGATGTTTGCTTTGGATGTGGATAATTATGTTGATATTGGTGTCTAATCTAGACATAGGTGTCCAGTACCAAATATTGACTAGATATGGAAGTAACCACTTAGAACCTTCTTAGTATTTTATTACCTTTGATATGGTGTGTTTAAATGTCATGTAGAGGCTATCACTCTTTCTCAAATGATCAAACCCTATTTTTTTCACCCTTAGAGTGACTATGGAGAAAATGGATTAGTGGGCACATGGTGTCGAATTGTCTCAATGACCCCTCTATCAATTGGTGCTACCTACATAGCCAATACTCTAAAGAGGACCTCAAACTTATATAATTAACCCCCTATGTGTTGTTTTATATGTGTATAATGATGTAATATGTGATAAACAAGTACATAGACTGACCTAGCTTGTCACTTGAAAAATATGTTTCATATAATGCTCCTTCAATACTTTAGATCTATAGATGAGTTGTCTCTATGAATAAGATTGAAATAATAAAGAATAGGGAAGATTTACTCACTTGAATGTTTGATTCAGTTGATAATAAGTAGGTTTATAATAATTTGAGTCGTATAGAAGCCCTAGTCATCAGAATAACATATGGTTAGACTAAGAGATAAGCAATAGGCACAAGAGATAGTAAATGTGAGCCTTTTGACAATAAAAAGGTCTAGGATTTGAAGGGAATGACCATGAAAAGTACTTGCCAAGTATATAATAATAAGGTGTTATATAATTTAGATTTAGTGTTACATCCCCCTTCCATTTAATCTAGTAATGAAATTTCTAATTTAAAGGAAATGGAACACATACGCATGTATGTCTTTACTTGAGGCCCACTTGAGTGCTTTACTTGTGATTGACCTCAACCAAGAACATCTTACAATATATAATCAATGTATATAATACGAAATTGAAAAAAATTAAAATGCTTGAAAGGAAACAGAGCAAGTTTAGGAGTACAGCTTTGTATAGATGCAACCATCTTGTCTTTTGAAAATTTGATTTAAAGATATGCTTCAATATGAAGTATTGAATCTTAGGATAATTTTAAAACCTGAAAGTGTGCATGAGTGCGTGCACGCACACGAACACACACACACACACACACACACACACACACACACACACACACACACACACACACACACGCACACACACATGTATACATATACATATTGTTATAGTATGTATTTCTCATGGTTGTTAGGTTATTAGTTAGGAATTTTATCTTTTTCTTAGTTTGTCTTATGTGAGGATGTATCCCGCGTTGCTTAGTTAGACTAGTTTCTAGTTTTGCATTGCATACTTACGTAAGGGATTTCTATTGTATTAAACATTTTTTTATAAATATTATTTAAGTTATCTTGTTTTACATTTCATTTCTTTACAACTTCATGTGATGTTTATTGTTGACTAACTCTTCAGATCTTGGATTATTGAAATGTTTTTACCATTCCTAACATGGTATCAGATCATGAGGTGTTATAGGCATGTATTTAAAGTTTACAGCAAGGTCTTGTGATCATTTCATAGATATTATTATTTTCATAGATCTTCTTACCATATTAAATATGCTTTTTCGTTACATCTTCTTTGGGTGGTCCTCAGAATTAGAAAGGTGTGAAGTAAATTTTAGTGATTAGATTTTGGAGGCTTTGTGGATTATTTTGTTTCTATCTTCTTCCTAGTCAAAGTGTACCTAATTGTAGAAAAAACTAGAAAGTAACCTTACTATTATTAGATTTATCTCACATTGGCTAGGATGCTTTGATTCTTGATCTTCCTTGCATATATATGCAAGGCTCTCTCATTGTATTATACAAGCTCTAAAGAAATCTCTTAAGCAAAGGTCTTAGGCAAAGCTTTTAAACAAAGCCATAAGCTAAGTTTATAGAAGAAGTAATATGGAGATATATGTTAATAATATTTATTTTATGAATTTACTTGTGATGTGATGTTTTGCTATCATTGCCTATAATTTTTATGGCTTGGAATGATCTAGTCTTCGTTCCATTCATGGTATCATATACATAAATAAAAGGGTCATATAAGTAAACATGGCACCAAAAAAATATTAAATGCTCTAAGGGAAAAGGTAGTGGACCTAGCCTTCCAACCACTCATTAGAATCAGAATTGAACCATGGATAATTAAAAAGACTAAAAAGATCCTCTCATACACCCCTATATGCAGACTAATGGAAAAATAATTCCACTTATGGCCCAAACAATAGTCTTAAGTAGCCATGCCATTGTTGGATTTACATCCTCACCATTCTCAGTTTGCATCCTCACTCTTAATTTGTGTTCTTGTTGTGTACATTATTTTTTAGCTGGGTTCTATCCCCTTCTGGCATCCATATGTATAGTTTTATTTCATAGAGGCTTTTTTAATGAGTTGGGTGTTCCTCTTCTACCTTACAAAAATGGTTGGTTTTCTGCTAACTACTCTTGATATGTCATGAATCATGCTAAAAATTTTATGCGTTTTGTGTACCTTGATTTTAGATTTCTAGATCATTTTGAAATTCTTAATTTCATTGAGTGATAAAAAAGTTATGAAAATTTTACTAACAATTGTTTTTTATTTTTCTTAAGTGGAAAATAGATTTTTTTAAGTTTTTGGCCCGTAAGTGGAATTATTTTTCCATTAAAATGCACACAGGGGTGTATGGGAGGATTGTTTGAGTCTTTGTAATTTTTCATGGTTCAATTCCAGTTCCAATGAATGGTTAAAAGGATAGGTCCACTAAATTTTCCCTTAGAGCATTTAATATTTCTTTGGTGCTATGTTTACTTATTTGACCCTTTTAATGATAATTTTTTATAAAAGCCATAACTTTTAAACTGTAACTTGAAATCGAGTTTTATTTTTTTCAAAAGTGTATGTTTTTTATTATGCATTCATTGGGGTCATTTATTTTATAAAATTCACTCAATTAAATAAAGTGCCAAAAGTCTGAGGGGGCTTACACATATTTTTAAGGGTTTATTTGCTCATTGTCATTATTTGAATTAGGAGTTGTTCTTTCGGGGGAATCATTCTTTCTTCTTCCCAACTTCTTCCTTGTATTTAGATAATAGATCCCCTTAACACTTCCAAATACATTATTTGGAAAATAAAAATGAAGATACACCTTCACCTAAAAGGCATTTGGATAATATTACTTGGTGACCTTCTCAACTTCATAGATGAATATGATATTACCTGGATTGCATCTATGCAAGATGAGACTCTTCAATTGATTCACCTCCATGTTGAACAAAAAATTTGTAGTACTATGTCACATGTGCCACATCACTAAAAGAAGCTTGGGCTGCTATTGTAGCCTTATTTGAGAAGGATATTGAGTCTTCTAGATATTTTTCACACTTATTTACTCCACCTCTTTTTGTTCCACTTCCCTCTCCTCTTGTTAGCGAGGATTACTATTTTGATGATGACACTAATGTTGTTTAAGATTTGAGTCTTGATAATGACATGGGTGGGGCACTATTGGCACTTCCTTCTTCTCTTTTTATCAATGAAGTTTTCTCTTCTTATGATGTACTCTCTCCTCCTACTATAGTTTCTTGTGATGACACATTCCTGATAGACATTACTCTTCTTTTTATTGATCCACTCTTATAAGGTGAGTTTTTGCCAGATTTGGGATGTCTATTTGTAGAACCTACCTTTATCCCTGTACAGGATGTTGAGCCACCACAAATTATCACTTCAAAGGACTCTACTAGTTCTAGTGAGAGTACAATTATTGATCATTATGATCCACTTCCCATGGACATTCTTTCAGTGAATGTTCAATGTCTTTCTTCTGATCGATCCACTTCTATGGTATTACATCCAGTTCATATGCATGATCTTTCTAGACCTATGCCACACTTCATATTTGGACATGATTTAGATATCTTTATACTACTACCTCCTTCATATTCTATTTTGGAATGTGTATACTTTCAGTACACCATTCGTGTTCTTATTTTGGCAAGAGGAAGTAACATTGTTCGATGTAGATGAAGCTTCTATAGTCTTTTAGACGAGGATATCGACATCAACATTGGTCATCTTATGATCTCGACATAGAATATGGAAAAATTCAGTACCAACAATAGTTGTCTTTGGGGGGACTTCATATAATTTTTTTCCTTCTTTATTTCATGGATAAATATTGTACATGAGTACCTTATCAGGCCTAGTTATCGAGACTCATACTGTAGACATGCCACTATGCTTTTTTTGAGATATTTTTATCCCATAGCTTCACTTAAAGGAAGGTGTTAGAGTATGTATTTCTCATGATTTATAGGTTATTAGTCAGGTATTTCATCTTTTTCCTAGTTTTTCTTATGTGATGATTTATCCCACATTGCTTAGTTAGATCAGTTTTTAGTTTTTTCTTGCCTACTTATGTAAGGGCTTTCTATTTTACTAAGCATCTATTTTATAAATATCATTTAAGTTGTCTTGTTTTACATCTCATTTTATTGTAGCTTCATGTGATATTTTTTATTGATTAACTCTTCATATCTTGGATTATTGAAATATTTTTACTTTTTCTAACACATATACATATACATATATATACGTGTGTGTGTGTGTGTGTGTGTGTGTGTGTGTGTGTGTGTGTGTGTGTGTGTGTGTGTGTGTATGAATTTGTATACACACACACAAATATTTTGGTGAAAAACATGCCCTTAACCTTAGAGAAAATGTGAGTAGTCACTCGGGAGTTAAGATTATTTCAATTGTGCGACCTAATCATACTTTTAACCTAGTGAGTGTGAGTGATCTAACTTAACTCACATTATAAATCCAGTGAGGGTTGATAATTTAATAACTCCATCTTATAAACTTAGTATGATTGAGTGATGTAATCACCTTAACCTTGCCAAAAGTAAGCCAACTACTGTAGTAGATTGTCTCAATAACAATCCCTAAAAGTCCATCCTCACGTATGCTAAAGTCCATAAAAGTGTTTTAAATCTGAAAGTTACTTTGATTTTTCAATTTTACGTACTCTATTTAATGTCATATGCACCTCATATAGGTCTCAAGATAAAACCTGGGTATAACAATGGTACCAATGTATAGAATGCTACCACAAATGTGTATCTGAATCATATAACTATGTGATTTAACCAATTTGATTTTTTTCAAGTGTGGAAGATATGTTTCCCATGACATGTCCCCACTAAAATATGAAACTAAAAGCTTGTATAAGTGTAAATAACATGTTTACATAACATGCCCACACTAAAATCTGAAACTATGAAGGTGTGAAAGCCATGCCTCTATGACATGCTCCTACTAATAACCCCATATTTTAAGGTGAGGGGAAGTATAAACTAGTAGTTACCTTACATCAAAAAGATAAAATAACTATATAATATATGTATGGATCGTGTAGCATATAGGAGTGTCATGTATAGGTAGATATATCAATAAGGTACATAGTATGTGATCACATCAAATCCTAAAATGTATAATGTGAATCATGGAAATGTCTTGATAGCAACACTACAATTTCAATAAACAATCAAGCACATACATAAGAGCACTTAGAAAAAAATTAAAATACAATGGTCTAAGGAGACTTCAAAAAAGGGCAATGTTAGAATTTTGCATAATCGTAGGGACATGACTTAGTCAAATATACATAAAGCATAGAAAGACATGTTTAAATATCATAATATAACTAAATATGACACATGTAAATGTCATAATAGACAAACATAGGTATGGGGACCACAATCAATGGAGCATATTAAAATTCTTGAACAAGGAAATATACTCAAGGAAGTACAAAAAAGTAAACATGGAACATAAACAACTAACACGAGCATATTATACTAGTCCCTAGATAAATGTGTTAGTAAAAAATGTTAAGTACATATCATAGACCAATTATGTTATAAAAATATATAAGCATGGATAAAGGCATGTGTAAGTATATAAGCTCAAACATGGTAATGAAAAATAATCATAGAATGGTATAACCTGAATATATCATGATCAAAGAATGGATGCCCCCAATGTCTATATGACGTGAGTAGAGGGAAGGCTGAACATCTACAATTGTATATATCATGTGCTTAGGTATGCCTATATCACACTCAAAAGATGCATGAAACATGTTTATATAAAAATAGATGATATGTTATCTATGAATGTGGAAGTAAAAATGTAGATGCCAAGGATCCAATATAACATATAAATGCTGAAAATATTTTTGGATTTATGATTTTTTATTTTCTTTGGTATTTTTGGAATATTTGATTCTATATTGGTTTATAGTAGAAGTTAGATGTATATATTTTAGGATAAACACTATCTATTGTGCATTGGCTCTTCTTTCTTAGAGCCAAATAATGATTTGTATGATGCCCATGATTTCTATGATCTTGGCAATAATATTTTGTTGTTCGTAGAGGTTGTAGACAAGGTAATGTGATCAAGTTGTGTTTAAGAAGTACCTTGATATGTTGTAACATATGTCATCAATGTGTGTGGTAATGGTTAATGCTTCATGCCTTGGTCATTTTGAAGGATGGCTCTCTTCTAAAGAATTGGAAGTATTAGGTCTTTTTCATTTCTCGAGCATAGTTTTCATGTATCCTTCACTCTTGTATTTCTAAGTTTTGTTTTTCAATGCCTCATAATGATTTATATGATGTCCAATGATCTAATTATAGTTAAAATATGGTAATCATTCTCTAAGAAACACTCTACTGCCTGATTTGTACCTATTAGGAGGTAAAGATACCATCATTCCAGTAACATAGAAAGTTTTGTATTTAGAGTATCTCAGTTTGATATGATCTATAAAGTCTATTGTGGAGTATTATGAGAGACCTCAACATTATTTACATGATGTATATGCATTTAACCCTTTTAAGGTTGACTCAATGTGTGTAGCCAAAAGGGATGTATAGAATAACAAGCATTCACATGCTCATCTACTATTTTTTATTTGTCATTATCTTAATTTAGTTATGTATCATCCATTGGTGAATTTAACTTATATATACTAGAAACTATAGGTGTAAATAGGATATGCAAAAGATGCTCAAGTTGATCAAAATTTAGTTTTTGCAATGTCTCATATGTCATATTATGGACTAGATCGTCACCACTGTCACAGTAATCTAAAAAATGGACATCGAGTGTTTCTCTATATTGACCAATAAATAAAGCTCAAATGTTTGATTTTATTATGGTTTTGGTATTATTGGTTCCTTTGGAAATGATTCTTTCTCTTAGTGTGCATCCATGTGCACCTTGGAGTTTAGTGTGTTATTTTCTTCTAGAGATAAAGGAGTCATTATACTTGACTAACTTATTTTAAAAGTGGGTATATTATCGAGTGGAATACATTATTTATGTCGCTCTACTATAGGGATGTCCTCTATATTAGAATGTATCATTGTGTAAAATTTGAAAGGTTCATCATTGACAGGGATTATCAATAAGGTTCCATCATGTTTAAAATTTACACAATGATGTAGTGTAGATGGGATGGCCTCCATTGTATGTATCTAAGGTCTAGACCAAAACAAATTATAATGTAATGACTAAGACATTACCTAAAAATTAGTTGGAACCATTTTTGTCCCCAATGTCACATATAATGTGATTTGGACAACTAGAGGGCTATGTGAATTATCAAATCCATTGATATGCATAACTAATTTTTGAAGAAGGTTGGCGCTAATACCCATGGTGGTTAGGAAATTTGTGCTATAAATATTTAGGCCTTATCCATTATTAAAGATCACCCATTTGAATCCATTATTTTTCATAGTTACTTGTATGAGCAAAGGAAATTATTGGTCAAAAATATCCTTGGATGGTAATCTATTAGATCACATGTAATGAGTTTTGCATTATTTTTTAGGTCTTGCATAATATACACAATTTAAGTTGGTTCAATATCACTTGAAACTTGGGTATCACATAATGTTTCATATACTTGGATATATTTATAGATAATGGATTATTTTATAAGTTTGAGGATTGAGATATTAACATGCGTGTTGCTCAATCCATCAACAAAGTCATATTATTTATATTTGATCCCCAGTTTTAGCTTAGGTTGTACCTGTTGTATATTAACAAGTGGCATATTAGTTTGGACACCTTTACCTTTTCAATTAGTGACAATATGGACCATAAAATTCAATAAAAATTGTGGGTGAATAAAGGGTGTGGGATGATGGTTATCACTTGAATAATATCTAGGTGAAATAAATCATTGAGGGCATGCAAAGTTGACATCTAGACATTGGATCTATAATATTACAAAAGGAATTATGAAGGGAAGTTAAGTGTTCCTTTCATTTTAAAACCCTCTCATTATACTGAAAAAATTGCCTATTTCATTGAATAATAGGACTGATTAAGCACTTTTAATAACAAACCACAACTATAATCATAAATTGAAGCTCAAAATAGACTATAGATGCATCCATATTGCACATGTTTGTAACAAATTTAAATCTGATTTTTACCTTATGAATCTTAGTAAATTAGAAATTAGATATCAGAAACAGAAAATTAGAAAACTCTAGATCAATTTATAGGGTTGTGGGACCAAAGGTTGGGTTCATCAAATATTTAAACCTAAATTGAGATGTGTCAATATAGTATAGGGTTAAGAATCTAGAAATGAATAAGTACAAGGATGATAAATAGATTTATAACAGACCAATTAATTGCAAACTCAAATAAATAATATCTCAAATTTATAATATTGAGATATGCTAAAAATAAATAATACAACTATTGATTGATATTATAGTAAATAAAAAAACAAGAATACTAAGTTGGTTTAATGTGTGCATGCAACTCTAATATGGAACAAGTTGGAAATAGATTAGATCTAGATTAGAAATCAATCATTAGATTATAGAAATTTATATTCTGTGGTCTCAAACACTTGTGTCACATTTGGATAGTTGCATCAAAGTTTGGTGTCTGAGTTAGACACATGTGTCCAGTATGTAACATTGATTGGATTTTTATGTGACCACATTAAAGTGGATTCTTTGGGTTGGTTATAACTTGCTCTCCCTTCAACAAATTTAAGTCAATTCTTTGAATGCTCATTGAAAAGTTAATTCTCATATAATGACATGGGGGTGAAGGTTTGAAAAAATATGGAAAGAAGTTATTGAGCCCAAACATGCCCATTGTTTTGGTGCATCTTGCATCAAGAATTGCTTGTTTGCAATAGAATTATCCATCTAGGGGTGGATAATTGTTTATGCCCTTTATGTCAACATCCTAAGTCACTTAAGAATGTTTTTTGGTTTTGCAAGAATGCTCAGTGTCCTTGTAGGTGGATTCATACTTTTTTCAACTGTTTTGTCTAAAATTCTTCTCCCACAAAATGGTGCTCTAAAGGGATTCAACCATGTTACTTTCAAAGTACAATAAAATATGGTATATATTTCATTTTGAAATCATTTTTCAAAAAAATGCATTGTTTGACCATTTAGCTCTAGATATTTTTATTGTTACAAACAAAGTGGAAGTGATCTCAAATGTCATGGTACATATTCAAGTGCAAGCAGAGAAGGTCTCACTGGAGGTTGAGCACCTCCAAACTTTATTATACCATTGGGGAAGTTATCCCTGTGCAATTAGTTGGGTCCCACCTGATTCTCTGCGTCGACAGTCACCTTGTAAGTGTTGTGGCTTTGGATCTTGTGTTAGGCACCATTCATGTAGTAGGTGCTGAAGTGGTCAATGCTTAACTCTCATGCTAGTCGGTTTGTGTTCCTAGACACATGTGGGTGGCAGGGTTTGTATTAAAGAAAGTTTACTTAACTGTCTTTAGCCATTTCCTTGTCGAAGCATGAAGAAAACAAAGACAATAATAATGACGAATGGGAGTCGATACCTAATACAACAATGTTACTCATAAATAATTGTTAGAGCTGAAATGACAATTCAAATAACCCCCCACTTTCACTAGTTTCGTTAATTACTCCTATACTTAATTTTTATGCTTTATTATCTTTGTTCTTCTAAATTATTTATCAATTTTTTCTAAAGATATATTCAAACTTTTTAAATTGAAAAGATGCTATTTTTAACCCTTTTAAAGTTAAAATAGTAGCTTTTTTTTTGGGTGTCTATCCTTGCAATACAATCGATACAATAGTATGATACCATGCCATTCATTATTTTGTAAGAATAGTTTTGTTTTGCTATTTAAAAAATATATACTAATCCAAAAAAAAAATACCACTAATGAATGAAATCGGATGGGAAACATCCATAATATGCTTTTATAAAAGATAAAAAGAGATACTGAAAGGATTTGAAAAACGTCACTGCTTGCGTAAACTTGGGAGCACGTCCCTTTCTAATTTCTTGCACCAGTTGTCGGATGGTGACCATGATTAAAGAGCAAACCTGCAAATGTTCTAGCCAGTAAGCTATGTCTTTTCTTCAATACTCATTGTCTGCCAGTAAGCTCAGATTGTAATAAATTTTGCTGCCAAATACAGCTTCGAGATCTTTGGCAAGAGATTTCAAAAACAAAAGGAGAGACTGCTCATGGAGATACGATTTCCTGAACTGTCAAATGGTACATAGAAAATATGTCCATGCAAAGAAGGATTTCCATAAGATTGTCTCAAGGAATATAAATAAGGGCATGGATATATCACGGAATTTGGAATGTATTTTGTACAGGAGGCTACACAATCTATAAATGGACTCTATACCAACCATTTTTGAAGAGGGAGGAGTAACTTTTAATCTGAAAAGTAGTTAGCCACACATAATCTACAAATGAATTCTATGCCTACTTAATAGAGGAGAGGGAGGGGTAACTTTTAATTTGAAAAGTATCAATCTTAAAGATTGATGATGTTGACAGGCTATTTTTAAACTAAATTGTGAACATATTTTTAGATTTCAATTAAATTTTATGTGTTGATTTTAATATATTGAATTAACAAAAAGATTAAAAACAGCTCTTCTTCATACAATAATATACTGATAAAAGAAAAGCATAGTTTTATATATGCAATAAATTCCAAATGTCTAATCCAAACCACCACCACTAAAGATCCCCTTGACCAATACTTAAGCTAAATTTAGAAAAGGTGGTGATAAGGTGCATAAAATATTAAATAGAGTGCCTTTTTAAAAATATAACCTTTTCTGTTTTTCCAACAACTTTTATTGCTCTGTCAAAAAATCAAAATCTGAATTTTATCTTAGCACTAATCACCTTTAACATTAGAAAGGACTCATGTTCATAACATTAGAATTTGAAACCTTAATCCTTATTTTGTTGGAGAGTGTGGTTGCACTGAACAATGAGAGGTTACCTTCTTTTGAATTGTAAAATTCTTTTATATCTATAATTATCAAGGGGATGAGGTTCTTTGTAAAGCTTAGAATGTGTCATAGTGAAACATGAATATTCATAGTTTTTATAAGATTTTGAGATATCTCATTTCAATGTGGATTTGAAATATGAAGTTACTAAATGGAGACATAAAGTTAGGGTTGAGAAGACTTATCAAGCTCGTCATGCCGAAATCTATGCTCATATGTATTAGTTGAAAATCTGAGAGTAAGATTCAGATTTTTTTTTCCCTTTTTCATTCTAAGTAGACAATGGATAGGGTGAAATCCATTTGTGAGGCCAATAAAAAATTGACACAACCTCATGATATTTTGAGAGCTTTCGTTCCTCATTATCATGGAGTTTTTGCAGCTTAGTTGTCTATGCCAACTTATGGGGAAGTTCTCATAAGATTTTTTTCAAGTTGTTTCTTATAAAATATTTTAGGGCCAATAAGTGGGATGTGATTGATTATTATCATTAACTTAATTTTATGAAATAACTCATCCCTTGGAATTGATCGGTTCCCTTATGAATTCTACCAAGTTTTGTGTGATATTGTGGGTCCAAACTTGCACAAAGTACATTTGGATGTTGTTTAGACCAACTTCCTCAAAAAATTCATCAATCAAGATAACATTAATTTCATTTATAACAATAGGGACCCAAAAATCATTACAAGTTGGCGTCTAATTAACCTCTTGAATGTATTTTACAAGATAATTACTAAAGCCTTTGTTGTTAGGTGAGATTATATTGAGGATGGATAATCGTTTATGCCCTTCATGTCAACGCCCTGATTGAGTTAAGCATATTTTTTGAGTTTGCAAGTATGCTCAATGTGTTTCGGGGTAGATTCATAACATTTTCAACTATTTTGTCCATAAGTCATCCCATACAAAATGGTGCTCTAAAGAGATTCAACCATGTTACTTACAAATTAAAATTAAATATGGTATATATTTAATTTTGAAATCCTTTTTCATTTATAGAAAGAAATAAAAAAATGTAATGTTTAACCATTTAGCTCTAATTTTTTTTCTTGTTACTAAAACAAAATGTAAGTGATCTCAAATGTCATGCTACATATTCAAGTACAAGTGCAGAAGGTTTGATTGGAGATTGAGCACTTCTAAACTTTATTAGACTATTGGGGAAGTTCTTCAAGTGTGTAGTTAGCTATGTCTTACTTGATTCTTTGAGTCGACTATTATATTTATAGTGTTGTGGCTTTGGAGATTGTGCTAGGCACCATTCATGTAGCAAATGTTGAAGTGACTAACGCACAACTCTAATATTGGTCGGTCTACATTCCCATACACTTGTTGGTGGAAGGATTTGTAGCAAAGAAAGTTTCCTAAAGTGTTTTTAGCCATTTCATTATTGAAACATGAAGACAACAAAGACAATAATAATAATGGGTGGGAGTCGATACTTAATACAACAAATTTCCTACTAGTAATAACTAGTGTTGAGGTGACAATTTAAATGACATTTCACCTTCACAAACTTCATTGATTGCTTTTATATTTTATTCTTATGCTTTGTTATCTTTTTCTCTCATGACTTTTTAAATTGAAGAGATGTTATTTTTAATCATTTCTATTTTTTAAAAGTAAACTAATAACAATCTCTCTCCTTACAATACATTAAATATGATAATGTGATATCATATCATTCATTATTTTGTAAGAATAATTACATATAATCTATATAATAAATTATAAATTATATCATTAATAGAAAACACTATTCAATTAAAAAATGAAAAGATTGTTTTCCATTAAAAAAAAAAAAAAATACCAATCCAAAAAAATTCATTGGCGACCATGATAATAAGAAATTCCCTAAGTTTTAATCGCACACTTGGCAGTTGGGTATTTTATGAGAGCTCGGGCGATTCTGAATACCATATCAAAGCCTGCAAAGTGCAAATGAGATTTCTTCCCTATATTTTTGCCTGCCAATAAGCTGCGAATGTTATAAATTTAGCTGTCAAATACTTTGCGAGGAGATTAAAAAGACAGAAGAAGAGATTCTGCATGGAGATAACGTTTCGTAATGTGTATTCTTGGTGTCGTAATCCAAGAATAGCCCATAATAAAGTGAAATTTAAATATACGATGGGAGATGGTAATTCAAGTTTATGAGGTAAGATAAATATTTTTGAATAAATCATGTTAATTTTTTTTGAATTAATATTTCAAATCATAGAAAATGATCTATCATCATGATTGAGAGAATATGAAAGACTGCAATGTCAAAATTGTATGGTGTCAAGTATTCAAGATCAAAAGATAATATTGTCTTATATATTTTTTCAAGATATAATTATATACATATATAAGTGGAAGAAATTATATGTAGTTCGAGTCTTCTAATAAATATTGAAATATAGAAAATGTTGATCTATTTGAAGGGATTAGTTGGGGACAATACAAATCAAAATTATAAGTCTTATTTAAGTGTATCTTGTGGACTATCAGACACAATTAGGGTTTGGACAAAAGAGACATGATACATGCATTTCGATGTAGGACTAGAGAGGTGTGCAGATAAAGAATAACATTGTAGGTGTTGGTGAAGGGATCCTAAAGATATCAAGCCCCACTGTACATAAGGATACTATCAACAAACCTTAATAGTATCAGCGATCGTAGGTGGCTGACTTTATCGGCATCATCTAGGACGTTTTTAGTTTTTGTTTATGATCTGATGAATCACTAAAGCAGACACAGAGAATTTATAGATTCAATGACAACTTATATGGGCAACAACAAGGCAAAACCATTTGTATCCTCTTTAAAGTGTAATATCTATCAATTTATTTCAATCCAAATCTGTTTACCTAATTACATATTTTACATAATATTAATTAGTGCACAATTTCCCTTATTATATCTCTTAGGTGTAAAATATGTGTGTGGGACTCTGTAGGATATGATGTGTATATGCCAACCATAGTATAGTGTAATAAGAAAAATTCAAAAAGTGAAATGAAGCGAAGACAAGAAAAACCCACAAAAACATGAGGGATAAAATCGACATGTCACTGAATTTGTACTAGTAGGAAAAGAGGCTTATAATGGATACAAGATTTATCAAAAAATAGATGACTAGGATTCTAAAACTAGCAATACTTTAACGTGAATTTGAAGCTACCTAGATGAATCAAGGCTAGAGAAAATCTAGTGTGGGTAGAAAGGTGTTTGAAAATATCCAAATATACGCAAGTGGACCAAGAGTGGAAATGCATGACAAAGACACAATGGAAAAAGGTGGTGGACAAAAATTAGGTTTCTACAGTTGGGTCATAGTCATCTACATTTGGGTGGTGAATAAAAAATTAGGGTGCCATGGAATAATTTGAAATTTTTTGTGAAGCCTCTAGATCTATTTAGTGGAAGAAAACCTATTGTTATAGATAGATTGACACTCTAACCCTGACTATAAAAAAAATCAAGTGTACTAGATTTAGCTTAGAGAACGGTTCAAATTCATGGGCATCCTTTTCTCTTTTCAAATATCTCCTTCAAACCAATGGAACTATGTGGTGGAGAGGGTGTATAATGAAATTGTTTTTTGGATCACTAGACCTCTCTCATTGGATTTTAAGTTTTAGGTTTGTTTTAAGGTCCTTGAAGCCACCCATACTTATTAATCTTGTTATTGGTAGTCATCTAAGGCTACATACGATAAACTTGGACGTCTTCTCAAAAACATTAGTTTGTCCAATTCTAAAGGCTCTAATGGGTTTCACATAGTTGCATGGGATATTTGTTGCCAACCTAAAGAGATTGGTGGCTTAGGCCTTTTGGATGCCAAAATCCAAGGCATGCGATTATTTGTTCCCTTGAAGGAGAAGAGTCTAAATATTTTGATTCACAATTGCACAAGTGAAAGGAACCCATCCAGCTAGTAACCCTTGAAAGGTCTAGGTATTCAACTGCTCTAGCTCACTTAGGTTCTTGTCAATATTAAGGGGTCTTTGTGTCGCAAATTATCTAGAAAGCTCTGGAATTGATCAAACCTCACTTAGTTTGGGATGGAGATGGGTTTAGAACAAGGTTCTCTTTGAATTCTCATTCCATTTGGTATTTTCTAATTCTCTCTTATCATGGTGTTCTTTTTGCCATAGTTCCCTAGATTGAGAGTCTCCTAATTTTAAGAAAGAGATTATGGTGATTTCAGATTGTTTTACAAAGGGTTCCAAGATTAGCTACCTTGAACTATTCTACATGATAAGTTTAAGCTTTCTCCTAATGACCTTGCCTTATTTCTAAGGTGCAAAAATCCATCCCAAATGAACATCTCTAAAAAAATATAGTTCAAAAACCCACTAGATAGTGCATTGTCTAGAAGTGACCTATGGAAACCCCCTTCCATTGGTAAAATTTTTGACTTGGTTATTGATTATTCTCCATTCATCACATTTAAATGGATTATTTGAATAGTTGTTAGAAATTTAATTCTACGACAATGACATGGGGTTGAAGGTTTGACAAAGTATGGAAAAAAGTTCTTGAGTCCAAACATGCCCATTTCATTGGGTGCATCTTGCATCAAGGATTGCCTTTGAGCAGCAAAATTATCCATATGTGGGTGAATAATTGCTTATGCCCTTCATGTCACTACCTTGTTTCACTTAAACATTTGTTTTGGTTTTGTAAGCATGCTCATGTGTCTAGGGGTGGATTTATACATTTTCAATTATGTCATCCATAAATCTTCCTTTGTAAAATGGTGCTATGAAAGGATTCAACCATGTTACTTGCAAATTACATTGAAATATGATATACATTTCATTTTGAAATCCTTACTCAATTATGGAAAGAAAGAAAAAATGTAATGTTTAGTCATGTAACTCTGAATACTTTTTTCCTTTTATTGCTAACAAAGTGAAAGTGATATCAAATGTCATATTACATATTTAAGTGTAAGCGGAGAAGGTTCAACTGGGGATTGAGCACCTCTAAAGTTTATTATACCATTGGGGAAGCTCTCCCTGAGCAATTAGTTGGGTCCCACTTGATTCTCTGTGTTGATAATCACCTTCTCAATGTTATAGCTTTGAATTTCATGCTAAGCATCATTCACATAGTAGGTATCAAAGTGGCCCATGCAAAACTATCAGAGTGATCGATTTGTATTCCCCAACACTTATAAGTGAAATACTTTTTAACAAATAAAATATGAAAAAATAAAAACAATAATAATGATGAAAAGGAATCCATTCTTCATAAAACAAATTTACCTATTCATAATCACTAAAACTGAAATGATAATTTAGATGACCCTCCACTTTAACTAACTTCATTGATTATCCCCACCTAATTTTAATGCTTTTTTATTTTTGAAGGCTCTAATGGATTTCACATAGTTGCATGGGATATTTGTTGCTAACCTAAAGAGATGGGTGGCCTTGGCCTTTTGGATGCCAAATTCTAAGGCACTACGACTATTCATTCCCTTGAAGGAGGAGACTTAAGATTTGATTCACCAATGCATAAGTGAAGGAAGCCCTTCTTGATAGCAACCATTGAAAGGTCTAGGTATTCAACTACTCTAGCTCACTCTGGTTCTTGTCAACTTTAAGGGGTCTTTTGTGTCCCAAAGTATCTAGAAAGCTTTGGAATTGATTAAACCTCAGTCTGGATCGAAGATGGTTTCAAAACAAGGTTCTCTCTAAATTCTCACTCTATTTGGTAGTCTCCATTTCTCTCTTATCATGATGATCAATTTGCCATAGTTCCATAGATTTAGAGCCTCTAACTTTTTAAGAAAGAGATTATGGTGATTTTATACTATTTTGCAAAGGGTTGCAGGATTGGCTACCTTGGCCTATTTTACATGATAAGTTTAAGCTTTATCCAAATGACCTTGCCTCGATTTCTAAGGTGTAAAAATCTATCTCAGATGAACATCTCCACAAAATTATATTTCAAACACCTGTCAGATGGTGCATTGTCTGAAAGTGCCCTATGGAAACCCCCTTCCATTAGTACAAACTCTGGCTTGGTTATCTCTTGTTCTTACTTCAACACATTTAAGTGGATTGTTTGAATACTTGTTATAAATTTTATTCTCCTACAATGACATGGGGGTGAAGTTTTGACAAAGTATGGAAATAAGTTATTGAGCCCAAACATGCCCATTTCATTGGGTGCATCTTGCATCAAGGATTGCCTTTGAGCATCAAACTTGTCCATATGTGGGAAGATAATCGCTTGTGCCCTTCATATAAGTACCTTGTGTCATTTAAACATTTGTTTTGGTTTTGCAAGCATGCTCATAAATATGGAGGTAGATTTATACATTTTCAACTATTTCACTCATAATTCTTCCCTTTCAAAATGGTGCTAAGAAGGGATTCAACCATGTTACTTGCAAAGTACATACATTTCATTTTGAAATCCTTATTCATTTATGGAAAGAAAGAAAAAATGTAATGTTTAACCATGTAACTTTGGATGTTTTTTTCTTTTGTTTCTAACAAAATGAAAGTGATACTAAATGTCATATTATACATTTAAGTGTAAGTGGAGAAAGTTCTATTGGAGATTGAACACCTCTAAAATTTATTGGACCATTGGGGAAGTTCTCCCTATGTAGTTAGTTGAGTCCCACTTGATTGTCTGTGTTGATGATCACCTTTTCAACATTGTAGCTTCGGAGTTTGTGCTAGACACCATTCATGTAATAGATGCCAAAGTGGCCAATGCACAATTATCATAATGGTCGGTTTGTATTGCTAAACACTTGAAGGTGAAAGGCTCTTTAATTAAAAAAGTTTACTCAACAATATTAACTATTTCCTTACCTAAAAATGAAAAAAAACAAATACAATAATAATAAATATGGGAAATGATATTTTATACAGCAAATTTTTCTATAATAATCACTAACACTGAAGTGACAATTTAAATGATGCTCCACCTTAATTAACTTTGTCGATTGCCCCAACCTAATTCTTATGCTTTGTACCTCTGGACTATTTATCAATTTATTAAGTAGCAGTTTTATTTTTGATACCTATTATTTTTTAAAGATTGTGTTTATAAACATTAAGTTTATTTTTTTATTTATGAATATAAAATTTATTTTTTAATTTGTTTTATATTTTAAATTTTTGAAAAGAAGTTAAATATTAGTTTGAATGTTTTAGTTGGGAAAATATTAAAGAGAGTGGCTTTATATTGGTGGGTGACTGTATTTACTTAGATTAGTATTTTTTATTTGCATTGACATTTTCTTTTATTAGATGATCATATTATATATAATGGAGATTATAATAAATGATAACGAAATATAATATAATATAATATAATACAATTTGATTTAAATCAAATATCAATAAACTAGAATAGATTTATGTTTA
Organism: Torreya grandis; assembly: GCA_037957365.1. Lineage (NCBI taxonomy): Eukaryota > Viridiplantae > Streptophyta > Pinopsida > Cupressales > Taxaceae > Torreya > Torreya grandis. The sequence goes on from JARHVA010001013.1 coordinate 2,982,501, forward strand.
ATATTTACTTTATAAACACCACATGATCTAATGTTACAATTATCAACTGTATCCACCTTCCAATCCAACTCTTACCCATCGCCCACTAAACAATCCATTGAATGCATATACATAAATACATTGATGGAGGTCTATATTATCATTCATTGTGAAGTTTGGTAGAGTGAAGTGGTGCCATAAAGGTTGTCATCAAAATTGATTTGTATTCACTACCTTCAATACCTTAAAAATAAGGTTCATTTTTTATAGTTTTTAATTTTTTAAAAAAAAAAAAAGTTTGTAAAAGATAAATGTGACACCCTTCACAGAATATTTTTACCTATTTTTTTGGTAGCCTTTCAAAAATCTCTTTGTGTTTGTTAGTTCTAGTTTTTATCATTTTTATATTGCACCACATTTTTAATATAGTCTTAATTACTCTACAACTTTAATTTTTGATGTTGTGATGTAACAACATTCTCGAGACTTCTTTTAGATTGATGTGTTTTACATTCTAGAGTGTGATTTATACCACTCATTTTTTAAGGCTTCTTTTAGCTCTCAATAATTATTGGAGTGCAGGAGAGTGAAGGGAAATCATTGTGAGCTCTCAGTAGTTGTTGGGTATTGTGGGTATAGACTTGCACAAAGTCTATTTGGAGGTTATCTAGACCAACTCCATTGAAAAATACATCAATCAAGGTAAAAATAAATTCATTCCTAACATTGGGGATGCAAAGATCATTACATGTTGACATCTAATTACCCTTTTTAGATATATCTTACAAGAGATATGCTAAATTCCTTGCTCTCAGGGTGAGATATTTTTTGTGTCTCATTATATGTCAAAATAAAATTTGATTCATACTCAATATGTACATTTTGAATTATGTTATTGTGGTCTAGGAAGGGATGGATAGGCTTGCTCTTCGAAATAGAAAGCCTTGTTCATCAAGATAAATTTTACAAATGCTTACAACAAAACTGAATGGCCCTTTATCCTTTCCATGCTTTAAGATTTAGGATTTGGGTTAAGATTTATGCAAAGTGTTAGTATGCTTTATTAGAATGTTGGTACTTGTATAACCTTTTATGGAGTTCAATCTAAATTTTGGTCTATTCAGATCTATTTGGCAAGGTTTCCCACTTACTCCCTCCCTCAACATTTTGGCAACAAAAAGGTTTAATAACCTCCTTTTTTACTAAACCTCTATAGGTTTGGTTAAAGTAATTACTCTCCGTCACTCTCATAATCAATTGGTAAATAGACACTTAAATTATGATGATTCTTTTCTCACCCTTGCTAAAGAGGAGATGTTTGTCAATAATGCCATGAAATGTTTTGAAATTTTTTGTAAAGCATCTGAATCTTCTATTCAATGGAAAATCCATTATTAAAGATAATCTAACACTCCTATCTTGAATTGGTTATAAAAGTTTAAGTGGTACTCGATTCAGCTTAAAGAACAATACAAATTCTCAGGCATCCCTTTTTCCTTTTAAGCATCCCTTTCAAACCAAAGGATCTATGTGGTGGAGAGGGTATAGAATAAAATCACTTTTTGGATCACTAAAACTCTAAATCCTTGGCTACTAAGTTTTAGGTTTGTTCTAAAGTCTTTACAACCAACCTTATTTATTATTCTTCTTGTTGGGAGTTGTACAAGGATACATATGATAAACTTGAACTATCTTTAGCCAATTCTATGATAAGGCATGAAGAAAACATAGACAATAATAATGACGGATGGGAGTTAGTACCTAATAAATAGACATAGTAGGTGTCAAATTGGTCAACCCACAACTCTTGAATATTGGTCAGTCTTTGTTCCTAGACACATGTGGGTGGCAGGCTTTATATTAAAGAAAGTTTTTTTAATTGTCTTTAGCCATTTCCCTACTGAGGCATGAAGAAAATAAAAATAATAATAATGAGGAATGGAAGTCGGTACCTAATACAACAGATTTACCTATTAATAATTGTTTGGACTAAGGTAACAATTTAAATGATGCTCACTTTCACTAACTTCGTTGATTTCTCTTGTACTTAATTGTTGTATTTTGTTATCTTTGTGCCTTTGAATTATTTATCAATTTTTTTGAGAGAGATATTTAAAAAATTAAAATTATATATATATATATATATATATATATATATATATATATATATATATATATATATATATATATATATATATATATATATATATATATATATATATTGATGAAATATATCCATATATTAGCTAAAAAAATATACAAATAATTCACAAAAAAATAAGGTGGTATGAGAGCACGCCATGACACACTAGGCAAAGCCTAAGAGCAAAACCAAAGTAAAAAGTAACAACTCGATAGATCCTAGAAACAAGCAACTATCACAAAGTCATAAAAGATAAATTTTAGGTAGCAAGAGCAAGGCCCGCAGGTGGAGGATCCATATTATCTAGATCCCATTCTAAGCTTGGCAAATCATTGCCATTTGGAATAGGACTAGTGACTTGGGCAGTGTCTGTATCATCATCAGCTTGTGTTTGAGTGGGTGAGATAGCCAAAGAGAGCTTGAAAAACTTATCTAGTACATCTACACGACCTCTAGGTGGTGTCCCCCAACCATCTAGTTGTAGAGGAGGAGGAGCGCCCCAGCCATCCTACCTAGTAGCAGAAGGAGGTGACGACTACCATCCTCACTGCTACCTAGGAAGGAAAATGCGCTGGTATGTATTGTCACTATGAGCATGATGCCTAGAATGGCTATAATGATGCCACCCATGAGATGTTTGAGGCACTCTGTCATCCAATCTTGGATCCTTGGGCGGAGAAGGTGAAACTCAATCCATAGTGTAGGGAGCATCTCCCCAATAGGAGGGGAGATCTTGAAGGTACCCAAGCTCTATAGCCACTTTATTGGTTTGGACTTGAATCTGCAAAAGGACATTGGAGATGATAGTAGATTTGTGCAAAGCAAAAACATTACAATCAGCAGAAGCGTGATTAAACACAAAATTATTTCTTTCTTTTTGAATCCAGAAGACAATCTCCACTCTGAAAGTATGCTAGATTTGCACGTAAATGAAGGTCATGGCATGTTGATTGCCAAGGAGGGTATGCTACCAAATGAAAAATTTGAGCTAGAAAACCTTGAAAAGATCATGGATCCAAGTCCAGACCCTTTGAGATTTGGAACAGTCCTTAGTTTAGATGAGGGAACATCTCTAGGTGGCCATAAAAAGGGCAAGTAGGTTGGTGAACTCCCAGCTGAACAAGTCGTCGATTAATAGGCAAGCCTCGGTGAAGTATACACCAAGCAAAGTGGGAAAACTTGGGCTCCACACAAGCCCCCCAGACAGTGTTAAAGCAAACGCTCCATGTTTTAACAGATGAGTGCAGCCCCCAGTTAGCGCATAAGATAGTTCCTTGCTGAACTATGTCAATGAGACCCATCTCTCTAGCTTCACGTGAGAGGCAACAATAGTCTCAAGCCACCCTATGGAATCCATTACCTTTCGGGGAGTTTGCCCAAAGGAAATCTCGGAATAATTTCTCCAACTTCTGGTAAGATTTTTTAGAAGGGACCCAACATGACGAGTAATACACATGGGTGGATGCAAGAATTTTCGAGCAGACTTGAAATTTTCTTGCCAACGAAAGAGACTTGGTCATCCAATAATCTAGCTTCTTAGCAACTCTATCAACAACATATTTCCATAGTAAAGGTGGTGAAGCATCAAAAGCAAAGGGGATGCCAAGGAATTTAAAGATTTCATCATGTTAAATCCACTTTCAATCGAATTTAGCAGCCCACGCTGGCGGAGGAAGGTAAGACTGCTTGTAACAACAAGTTTTTTGCTATTAGACGCTGAAGCCAAAGGGCAGGCAGAAAGTGTTAAGACACTATAAGGCATTGTCCACATTGGCTTCATTTTCAATGAAAGTAAACGAGGAGTCATTTGCAAAGTGACCATTGAGCAATTGCATATCTTCATACGAATTAATTGTATCGGGAGGGAGATAATTTCCCTTAAGAAATCCACTAGCTTAAACATTGCTAAGAAAATATCTAAAACCCTTTTTATTTTTTATCTATGCTTACAATACATTCGATACAATAGTGTGATACCATACCATTTATTATTTTGTAAAAATAGTTTTGTTTTTTATTTTACCAAGAAAATACTAATAAATAAAAAAATCAATAATGAATGAAATTGGATGTGAAACATCCATAATATGCTTTTTTTTAAAGATAAAAAGAGATACTGGAAGGACTAGAAAAACGTCACTGCTTGCGTAAGCTTGGGAGCACTTACCTTCCAAAATTTCTTGCACCAGCTGTCGGATGGCGACCATGATAAAAGAGAAAACCTGCTAATGTTTTAGCCACACATTTTCCAGGTGGGTATTGTATAAGAGCTCGGGCGGTATATGGCGATTCTGAGTTCCCAATAATAACGCGAAAGCCTGCAAAGTGCAAACGACATATCTTTTCTTCAGTACATTTTTGCCTGCCAATACAGCTCTGAATGTAATAAATTTTGTTGGCAAATACAGTTCCGAGATCTTTGTGAAGAGATTTCAAAAAACGAAGGACAGACTGTTCATGGAATTCGATTTCCTGAGCTGTCAAATGGTACATAGAAAACATGTCCATGCAAAGAAGGAATTCCATAAGATTGTCCCAAGGAATATAAATACAGGTATGGATATATCACGGAATTCTATTTTGAGACATCGCGGAATTTGGAATGTATTTTGTACAGGAGGCTACACATAATCTATAATGGACTCTACACCAACCATTTTTGAAGAGGGAGGAGTAACTTTTAATCTGAAAAGTAGTTAGCCACACATAATTTATGAATATGCCTACCTAATATGAAGAGGGAGGGTAACTTCTAATATGAAAAGTATCAATTTTAATAGTAATGTAAATAATAATGTTGAGAGGGTATTTTTAAAATAAATTGTGGACATATTTTTAGATTTCAACTTGATTTTATATAGTGATTTTAATATGATTGAATTTAAGAAAGACAGAGAAGCTCTTCTCAATACATTAATGTGGTGTAAAAGAGAGGCATAGTTTTATATGTATAATAAATTCCAAGTATCTAATCCAAACCACCACCATTAGAGATCCTCTTGACCAACCCTTAGTCTACTTGGTCTAACTTTATAAAAGGTGGTGATAGGGTGCATAAAATATTAAATAGAGTGCCTTTTTAAAAACATAATCTTTTCACTATTTCCAACAATTTTTATTGCCCTATCAAGAAATTAAAAATTGAATTTTATCTTATCACTGATCACCTCTAACATGAATGGACTCCTTCTCATATCATTAGAATTTGGAACCTTACTTTTTGTTTTGTTGGAGAGTGTGGTTGCATTAAATAGTGAGAGGGTACCTTCTCTTGAATTGTAAAAATCTTTTATATTAATAATTATCAAGGGGATGAGTTTTTGTAAAACTTAGGATGTGTCATACTAAAACATGAATACCTATAATCTTCACAAGATTTTTAAATATCTCATCTTAATGTGGATTTGAAATATGAAGTTACTAAATGGAGACATAAAGTCAACGTTTAAAAGACCTATCAAACTTGTAGTGCCCAATCTATGCTCATATATATTAGTTGAAAATTTGAGATCCAGATTCCAAATGATTTTTTTCCCTTTTTCATTCTAGGTAAACGATAGATAGGATGAAATCTATTTGTAAAACCAATAAAGATTTGAAACAACTTCATGATATTTTGAGAGCTTTTATTCTTCATTTTTATAGAATTTTTACAAATTACTTATCTATATCAACTTATTTTGAAGCTCTCATAAAAAAATTTCAAATTATTTTTTATAAAATATTTGAGGGAGATGTAATTGATTATTATCATTACCATAACTTCATGAAATAACTCATCCCTTTGGAATTAATCGGTTCCCTTAAAATGAAGTCGGATCAGAAACATCCAAAAATACAAATAAAAATAAAATAAAAAAATGAATGAGGCTGGATCAAAAACATCCATATTATGCTTTCAAAAGAGAAAAAATAGATGCTGAAAGGACTAGAAAAACGTCACCGCTTCTGTAATACAGTTCCAATTCCTGAATTCCCTATCATAACACGTAAGCAGCTGTTGGATGGCATTGGCGATTATGATAAAAACAATTCTACATAGCTAGGTATTTTAAGATAGATTCTAAATTCCCTATCATAACACGTAAGCCTGCAAAGTCTAAATGAAATAACTCATCCCTTTGGAATTAATCGATTCCCTTAGAATGAAGCCAGATCAAAAACATCCAAAAATACAAATCCAAAAAAAAATAAAAATTAATGAGGCTGGATCAGAAACATCCATATTATGCTTTCAAAAGAGAAAAAATAGATGCTGAAAGGACTAGAAAAACGTCACCGCTTCCGTAATACAGTTCCAATTCCTGAATTCCCTATCATAACACGTAAGCAGCTGTTGGATGGCATTGGCGACCATGATAAAAACAATTCTACATAGCTAGGTATTTTATGAGAGATTCTAAATTCCCTATCATAACACGTAAGCCTGCAAAGTCTAAATGACATGTCTTTTCTTCCCTATATTTTTGCCTGCCAATAACCTGCCAATGTTATAAATTTAGCTGTCAGATACTTTGCGAGGAGATTAAAAAGAGATTTGATAATATTTCGTAATGTGTATTCTAGGTGTCGTAACCCAAGAGTAGCTTATAAAGTGAAAATAAATATACGAGGAGAGATGGTATTTCTAATTCTATAAGGGAAAATAAATATTTTTGAAATAAATCATGTTATTTTTTTTAATTAATATTTTGGATCATTTTTTGTGATTTATTATTATGATTGAGAGAATATCAAAAGTTATAAGTTATAATGTTAAAATTATATGGTATTAAATATTTAAGATTAAAAGATAATATTGTATTTTATATATTTTAAAGATATTATGTATATAAATAAGTGAGAGAATTATGTGTGGTTTGAGCTCTTTTATAAATATTGAAACATACAAAATGTTCATTCATTCAAAAAGAGTGGTTAGGAACAATCCAAACTAAAATAGTAAGCTTTATTTAAAGGCATCTTAAGGACTATCAAGCACAATTAGAATTTGGATAAAGGAGATATGATAGAGGGATTTTAACGTAAGACTAGAGAGGTGCACATACAAAGAATAACATTACAGGTGCAAGTAAAGGACTCCCAGAGATATCATACTGCCACTGTAGTTAGGGATACTATCAATAAACCCTGATAGTGTCAGCTATCACAGGTGGCTCACTTTATCAGCATCACCCAAGAAGGTTTTTAGCTCTTGTTTATGATTTGATCAATCAATGAAGTGCACATAGAGCATTTCTAGATTCAATGACAACTTCTATGAATAACAATAAGGCAAAACCAACTTTGTGCTCTTTAAAGCAAGTGTAATATCTATCAATCTATTTCAATCTAGATTTGTCCATCTAATTACATATTTTACATAATATTAATTAGTGCATAATTTCCCTTATTATATCTCTTAGATGTAAAATATGTCTGTGTGTGGCTCTCTAGGATATGATGTGCATGTGCCAACCATAGTATAGTGTGGTAAGAAAAATTCAAGATACATGAAATGAAGCCAAGGCAAGAAAAATCCACAAAAGCATGAGGGATAAAATTGACATGTCACTAATTTTGTACGAGTAGGAAAAGAGGCTCATAATGGAGACAAGACTTATCATAAAATAGATGACTAGGATTCTAAAGCTAACAATAATTTAATGTAAATTTGAGGATATCTAGATGAATCAAGGCTAGAGAGAAACTAGTGTGGGTGGAAAGGTGTCAGATAATATTCAAATGTACACAAGTGGACCAAGAGTGGAAATGTATGACAAAGACACAATGAAAGATGGTGGCAGATTAAAATTAGGTTTTTACAATTGGGTAGTAGTCTTCTACATTTCTAGGGTGGTGGATAAAAAATAGGATGCCATGAAATTTTATGTGAAGCCTCTAGATTTATTTAGTGGAAGAAAACCCATTGTTATAGATAGTTTGACACTCTCATCCCGACTTTAAAAAAAAATTCAAGTGGTATTGGATTTAGCTTGGAGAATAATTTAAATTTATGGGCATCCCTTTTTCCTTTTAGGTATCCCTTTCAAACCAATGGAACTATATGGTGGAGAGCATGTAGAATATATATATTTTTAATCATTAGACCTCTCTCCTTGAATTCTAAGTTTTAGATTTGTTCTAAGGTCCTTGCATCCACCCATGTTTATTACTCTTGTCATTGCTAATTGCCCAAGTCTACATATGATAAACTTGAATGTCTTCTCAAAGACATTACTCTGGCTAATTTTGAAGGCTTTAATGGGTTTCACATAATTGCATAGGATACTTGTTGTCGACCTGAAGTGATGGGTGGCCTTGGCCTTTTGGATGCCAAACTCCAAGGCACTAGGATTATTCATTCCCTTGAAGGAAAAGAGACTGGCTATTTTGCTTTGCCATTGCATAAGTTAAGGAAACCCTTTGGCTAGCAACCTTTGAAAGGTCTGGGTATTCAATTGCTCTAGCTCACTTAGGTTCTTATCAAGATTAAAGGGACTTTTGTGTCCCAAAGCATCTAGAAAACTTTGGAATTGATCAAACCTCACTTACTCTAGGATGGGGATGGTTTCAGAACAAGGTTCTCTCTGAATTCTCACTCCCTTTGGTGGTCTCCAATTTTCCCATCATGGTGCTCCCTTTGCCATAATTACCTAGATTAAGAGTCTCTAAATTTTTAAGAAAGAGATTAGGGTGCTTTCAAATTGTTTTCCAAAGGGTTCTAGAATTGGTTACCTTGGCCTATTCTACATGATAAGTTTAACCTTTCTTCCAATGGCCTTGCCTCCATTTCTAAGGTGAAAAAAACCATCCCAGATGAATAGCTCCACAAAATTACAGTTCAAACACCCATAATATGGTGCATTGTTTGGAAGTGCCCTGTGGAAATCCCTTCCACTGGTATAAACTCTAGCTTGGTTATCACATCTTCTTCCTTCTGCGCATTTAAGTGGATTCTTCGAATACACACTAAATATTTAATTCTCCTAAAATGACATGGGGGTGAAGGTTTGATGAAGTATGGAAAGAAGTTAGGGAGCCCAAACATGCGTATTTCCTTTGGTGCATTTTACATCAAGGATTTCCTTTTAGTAGCAAACTTGTCCATATGTGGGTGGATAATCGCTTATGTTCTTCATGTCAGTACCTTGTGTCACTTAAATATTTGTTTTGGTTTTTTAAGCATGCTCATGTGTCTGAAGGTGGATTTATACAATTTTCAACTATGTCATCCATAATTCTTCCCTTGTAAAATGGTGCTATGAAGGGATTCAACCATGTTACTTGTAAAGAACAATGAAATATGATATACATTTCATTTTGAAATTCTTACTTAATTATGGAAAGAAAGAAAGAAAGAAAGAAAGTAATGTTTAGCCATGTAATTTTGAATAATTTTTTTCTTTTGTTGTTAACAAAGTGAAAGTGATATCAAATGTCATGTTACACATTTAAGTGCAAGCGGCGAAGGTTTTATTGAGGATTGAACTCCTCTAAAGTTTATTAGACCATTTAGGAAGTTCTCCCTATGCAATTAGTTGACTCTCACTTGATTCTCTGTGTTGACAATCACCTTCTCAATACTATGGCTTTGGAATTCATACTAGGCACCTTTTACATGGTAGGTGCCGAAATGGCCAATGCAAAACTATCATAATAATCGGTTTGTATTCCCGAACACTTATAAATAGAACACTTTTTAACCAAAAAAATATATAAAAAAACAAAAACAAAAACAATAATGGATAGAAATCCATCCCTCATACAACAAATTTATTTGTTAATAATCACTAAAACTGAAATGATAATTTAAATGACCCTCCACCTTAACTAACTTCGTTGATTACCCCCGCCTAATTTAATGCTTTCTTATCTTTGTACCTCTAAACTAATTATCAATTTTATGAATTTTAAGACAGAAAAAAAAAAATACTGATAGTACCAGAAAAATGTCACTGCTTGCGTAAACTTGGGAGGAAATCCCTTCGTAATACAGTTGCAACTCCTTTATTTCACCAGCTGTTGGATGGCAACCATGACAAGAGAGAAAATTTTGCAGTATGTTTTTGCCACACATTTGGTATGAGAGCTCGGACAGTACGTGGCGATTCTGAGTTCCCTATCATAACACGCAAGCCGCCTGCAAACACAGCATTGAGATCTTCGCCGGGATATCAAAAAGCAAAAGGAGAGGCTGTGCATAGAGATATGATTTCCTTCTGTCAAACAGTATATTTTGTTTTTGTTTGTGGTGGGCGTCTGTTTTTTTTCCTTATATTTTTTAATTGAGATGTATGAAATGAAATGAAATAGTTTTAATTATGTTTATTGGATGGAATGGTCTATCCGATGGAATGGTCTAAGTGACTATCAATTATATTGAATATTTTAATTAGTTAAAGATTTTTACGATCTGAGGTATTTTTTAAAATGTTATTCTGCTTCTTATTGAATTGAGTTAACATTTATCATATAATTAACTCGTAAGTAAATTTTTACATCCGTGTAAGATTAAAAAATAAAAGGAAAGAGATAAAAGGCTATATTTTGTTTTTATTTGTGGTGTACTTATCCTTAAAAGAAAATAGGGTTTCTTTTTTTCTTTCTTTTTCTTCTTCTTTAGGAAGGATAAATAATTTGAATTTGTTGATTTTTTTATAAAACATTTATTGGTATAAAGTTATGATAATATTTAGAGAATATATTTATGCAAAAGAGGATTTTTAGAATATTGTTTATGAAAATATAAATGTGAGTATAAATATATTCATTGAGTGAAGACGCTGAATGGGTTAGTTTTTATGTTAAATTTTGCATCTTTATTTGTTGGATATTTTATTATTTGTCTCACAACTCTTAAATTCTTATTCATAGAGTCATAAATACCAACTAACAACTTTATCTTTATATATATATATATATATATATATATATATATAATTGTTGAAACATTTCCAATAAAAAAAATGTCTATTTTATTATATCATTGAATTTGAAATGTATTTTATAGTAAAAACTTTTAAATTAATTATAAATAATTCTATACCTATTAAAAAGTGAAAAGTATCTTTTAATATGAAAAATATCAATTTTAATAATAATATAAAATAAATTAATTATACATATTTTAAAAATTATTTTTTTATTATTATTATACATATGAGATTATTAACCTTTAACTACCAAAATTAAAAGCTAAAGTATTATAGTGATAAAAATTCTCAATTAATAATATATACTTTATATGTCAATTTGCAAAGATAAAATATATTTATGCCAAGGAAGGCTTCAAAACATTGTTTCTCAAAATATAAATATGAGCATGGTTGAGACATTGAGTGGGTTGATTTTTATGTTAAATTTTATATTTTTATTTGTTTGAACCTTGTGAATGGGATTTTTATATCTTAATGTTTGTGTCTTTAAATTTTTAAGACTTTTATTTGTTGAGTCATAAATTTAAATCAACAATCTTTTTTATTATAAATTATATATTTTTCAGATTAATAATTTTTTTTGAAACATTTATTTTTCTTACATCATGAAATTTGGAATGTATTTTGAACAGTTTTGAGATTTTTAAGTTAGTTACATTATTTTAAGAGGGAGGAGTAAAGTGTAAAATGAATTTCGATAATAAGAAACTAAAAATAATATACATTATTCAATTGAAATTAAAAATACAATAATAATAAGTAATAGAAGAGTAAAGGGAAATCATTGTGAGTTCTCAATATTTATTGTGAGTGTATGAGAGTAAAGGGAAATCATGCATAGGTTATTTTGTCACCTTTTCTTTAGTTTGTTCAATTCTCACGCATATGGTGTCATTCTTTGTTAAATAATCAAACTCTAAATTTTTCATTCTTGGAGTGACTATGAGAAAAATGGGTTAGTGGGCACACGGTGTTGAGTTACCTAAGGACCCCTCTGTTAATTGATGTTGATACATATTCAATACACTAAATAAGGCCTCAAATTTTTTAATTATCCCCTACATGTTGACTTGTGTGCGCATAAAGATGCAACATGTGATAAGCAAGTACATAGAGTGACCTAGCTTGTAACTTGATAAATATGTCTCATGACATGATATTTAAATACATCACACCTATAGATGGGTTGTCCCTATGATTGATATTCAAATAGGAAAGAATAGGGAAGCTTTGCTCACTTGAATACTTGATTGACTGTCTTTGGTAAGTTGCCTTGTGAGTTACTAGATTTATGCTAGATGAGGAATGAATGAGGATTGATATTGTATATATACCAATCCATTTAAAAAATATATCACATTAAATCACTTTGGACAACTGTAAGGATACATTTTATTTAAAAATTTGATGACTTTAGATCACTAGACACTTAGTTTCGCACATGACACTAGTGTCTAATTAGGATACAAGTGTCTGTGAAGCTATAAAATAGGTACAGGTCTAAAACTTGTAGAAGATGATAATGAGTAGGTTTATAACATTTTGAGTAGTATAAAAGGTAGTCATCAGAACAACATACGGTTGGATTAAAAGATAAGTAATAGACACAAGAGATAATAGATGCAAGCCTTTTGACAACAATTTAGTCTAAGAGTTGAAGGGTACAACCATGAAAAGTACTTGCATAATATACAAGATTGAAGTGCTATATAATTCATATTTAGTGTATACATTCCACCCCTTTAATTTAATAATGAAATTGCTAGTTTAAAGGAAAAATAATGCAAACCTGGGTGTGTCTTTGCATGAGTCCTACTTGAGTGCTTTGCTAGTGATTGACCTACAACCAATAAAATGTTACAGTACATAATCAATGCATATAATATAGAATTGAAAGAATTTGAAATGCTTGAAAGGAAAAAGAGCAAGGTTATGAGTACACTTATGTATCGATGCAACCATCTTACCTTTTGACAATTTGATTTGAAGAGATGCTTCAATATGAAGTATTGGAGCTGAGATTAAGAAAATTTTAAATGTTTTAAGTGTGTGTGTGTGTGTGTGTGTGTGTGTGTGTGTGTGTGTGTGTGTGTGTATTGAAAGGAAAAAGAGCAAGGTTATGATTACACTTATGTATCGATGCAACCATCTTGCCTTTTGACAATTTGATATAAATAGATGCTTCAATATGAAGTATTGGAGTTGAGATTAAGAAAAATTTAAATGTTGTAAGTGTGTGTATTGGAGGACAACCTACCCCCAACCTGAAAAAATCATGAGTTACCACCTAAGAGTTGAGATTAGCTCAACCATGCAATCCAATCATACTTATAACCTGATGAGTGTGAGTGATCCATGTCAACTAACACTATAAATTTGGTGAGGGTGGATAATTTAATAACTCCATCTTATAAAATTGGTAAGATTGAGTGATGGGATCACCTCAACCTTTCCAAAAGTGAACCAACTACTATAGTAGTTTAGCTCAATATCAAGTCGTAAAAGTCCATCTGACATATGTTAAACTCCATATAAGTATTTAAAATATGAAAGTTGATTGAAAAAACTAGCATAAGCATATCATATTAGTCCCTAGATATATGTGTTAACAGAAAATGTTAAGTACATAGCATAAATGAAGTATGTTGAAAAAGATATAAGCATAGATAAAGGCATGTATAAGTATATAAAATTAAATATGATAATAAAAAATGATCATAGATGATATAACTTAGATGTATCATGATCAAAGAAGAGGATTTCCCAAATATTTATATGACATGAGTAGAGGGAAGGCCCAAAATCCAAAAGTGTGTAAATCATGTTGCTGGGTATGCCTATATCGCACTCAAAAGATGAGTGAAACACATATGTCTATAGAAATAGATGATATGCTATCTATCAACATGGAACTAAAAATGTAGATGCCAAGGAGCCAATAAAACATGTAAATATTGAAATTATTTTTGGATTTATGATTTTTTGGGTATTTTTAGAATAATTAATTTTGGATTGGTTTATGAATAACAACTTAAGATGTATTGATTGTAGGATACTATCAATTGTGCATTAATTCCTCTTTCTTAGATCCAAATAATGATTTGTATGATGCCCAAGCTTTCTATGATATTGGCAATAATATTTTGATCTTCTTAGAGGTCGTATAGGAGGTAATGTAATCAAGTTGTGTTTAAGCAGTACCCTAAGATGTTAGTAACACACTCCATCAATATCTATGGTAATGGTTAATAATTCATGTCTTAATCATTTTGAAGGATGACTCTCTTCTGAGGAATTTGAAATATTATTTACTTTTCATTTCTTAGACATAGTTTGTATGTATCCTTCACTCTTGTATTTATGAATTTGGTTTTTCAATGCCTCATAATGATTTATATAATGGCCTATGATCTAATGATAGTTAAAATATGGTAATCTTTCTTTAAGAAATAATATTCTACCTAAATTGGGCCTATTAGGAGGTAAAGATATCATCCTTAAAGTAACATACTAAGTATCATATCCAAAGTATCTTGATTTTTTGTGATCTGTAAAATCTGTTGTGGAGTCTTATATGATACCTCCACATTATTTACATGATGTATCTGCATTTGAACCTTTTAAGGCTGACTCAATGTGTGTATCTAAGAGAGATGTATGGAACAACAAGCATTAACAAACCCATCTACTATTTTTTCTTTGCCCTGATCTTGATTTGGTTTTGTATCCTCTATTGGTAAATTTAGATTATATGTACCAAGACCTATAAGTGCGATAGGTTATGTAAAATATTCTCAAGTTTATCAAAAAATAGTTTTTTGCTATATCTCATGTGTCATATCATGGGCTAGATCATCATCACTGTCATAGTAATCTAAAACATGGTCATTTTATTGCTCAATATTGACCAATAAAGAAAGCTCAAATGTTTGATTTTCTTATGGTTTTGGTATTATTTGTTCTTTTGGCAATGATTATTTCTCTTAATGTGCATCCATATACACCTTAGTGTTTAGTGCATTATTTACATTTAGAGATAAATGATCCATTATACTTGACTCACCTATTTCAAAAGTATGTATATTCTCGAGCATAATACATTATTTAGGTGGCATTACCGTAGGGATGCCCTCTATATTAGAATGTATCATTTAAAAAAAATTAAAAGGTTCATCATTGGCAAGAATTGTCAATAAGGTCCCATCATGTATGAATTTTCCACATTGATGTAGTGTAGATGGGATGGCCTCCACTAGATATATCCAAGGTCTACCCAAAAACAAATTATAATGTAATGATTGAGACATTACTTGAAAATTAGTTGGCAATGTCACATCCAATGTGATTTATCCAACTTGAGGGCTATGTGAATTACAAAAATCCCTTGATATGCATAACTGATTTTTGAAGAAGGTTGCTACTAATACCCATGATGGCTAAGAAATTTGTGCTATAAATGTTTAGGCCCAATCCATTATCAACAAGAACCATTTTGATTCCCTTGTTATGCATAGTTATTTATATGAACAAAGACAAATCTTGGTCAATAATATCCTTGGATGATACATATGTTGGATCAAAAGGAATGAGTTCTGCATCATTTTTTGAGGTCTTACATAATATCCATAAAGGAAGATAGTTCAATATCACTTAGAACTTGGGTATCACATAATGATTCATATAGGATATCTTTATAGATAACAGATTGTTTTATAAGTTCAAGGATTGAGATCTTAGCATGTGTTTTGCTCAATAAATCAACAAGGTCATATTCTTTAGATTTGATCATCATTTTGGCTTATGAGGCACATGTTGTATATTAACAAGTGGAAGATTAATATAGACACATTTACTTTTCCAAGTAGTGACAATATGTACCACATAATACAATATAAACCATGGGTGAATAATGGGTAAGGGATGGTGGATATCAAGTTCAAATAAGATATAGGTGAAATAAATAATTGAGAACATGCATTGGTGTATATATATTAGTTCTATAGTATTAAAAAAAGAACTAGAAGGAAGGTTAAGTGTTTATTTTATTTTAAAACCCTCTCATTATATTAACAAATTTATCCATTTCATTAAATAATAGGTCTAATTAAGTAATTATAATAACAAACCACAACTATTATCAAAAATTGGAGCCCAAAATGGGTTACAAATGCATTTATATTGCACATATTTGTAAGAATTTTAAATCCATTTTTTACCTTGTGAATCTTGTTTAATAAAAAAATAGAGATCAAAAATAAAAAATCATAAAACCCTAGATCAATATCTAGGGTTGTGGGAATAAAGGTCAGGTTAACCAAATACTTAACTTTAAATTAGATGGGTTTCTATATTATTAAGTTAACAATATATAAATGAATAAGGATAAGGGTGATAAAAATATTTATAGTAGACCAATTAATTGGAAACTGACATAAACAATATAATGAATTTAAAATACTGAGATATGCTAAAAATAAAAAGAACAATGATCGATTGATATTATGATAAATATAGAAATCAAGAGTGCTTATCTAGTTTAATATGCACATGTAGATCTGATATGGAACATGATGTAAATATATTGGATCTAGATTTTGGATCAATCTTCATATTCTATAAATTTATATTTTATGGCCTCATATGCTTGTGTCAGATATAGATAATTGTGTCAACATTGGTGTCTAGTATGGAATATTGAATGAATTTAGATAAGACCACATAAACCCTTCTAGATATTTTTCCATATTTTCTCTGACATCTTTAGATCTCATGTAAAAGTTGTCACTCTTTGTCAAATGATCAAACCCTAGCTTTTTCACCCTTGTAGTGGCTATGGAAAAAATGGGTTAGTGTTCACATGGTGTTGAACTTCCTCAGTGATCTATTTATAAATGGGCACTACCTACATAGTTAATTATTTGATAAGAGCCTTAGACTTATGCAGTTCTCCCTTACGTGTTGTCTTGTATGTGCATAATGATGCAACATGTGATAAACAAGTACATAGGGTGACATATCTTATAGCTTAAAAAATATGGCTCATGGAATGCTCCTTTAGTACTTAAGAGCTATAGATTGACTATCCCTATGATTGATATTGAAATAGGAAATAATAGAAAAGTTTTGCTGACTTGAATGTTTGATTGAGTGCTTTCGGTAAGCTTCCTTATAAGTTACTAGATCTATGTTAGGTGAAGAATGAATGAAGATTGATCTTGTATATACACAAATCCCTTTTAAAATTATATTTCTTTAAAGTACTTAGGCTAACCATAAGGATACATTTTATTTGTAAATTTTATGACTTTATGGCACTTAACACTTAGTTTTAAACATGACACTAGTGTCGACGTAGGCATCTAGTTAAGATGCAAGTGTCTAAGAAGTTGTAAAATAGGTACTTGTCCAAAAATTATAGAGGATGATAATAAGTAGGTGTATAGCATTTTAAGTAGCATAAAATGCCTAGTCATCCAAATAACATATGGTTAGACTATGATATAAGCAATAGGCATAATAGATAGTAGATATGATCCTTTTGATAACAAGGTCTAGGAATTGATGGGTATATCCATGAGAAATACTTTCCAAATATACAAGATTGAGGTGCTATATAATCATATTTAGTGTCTACAGAAAGCTTACAACAAAATTGAATGGCTCTTTATCCTTTCCATGCTTCTAGCTTTATGGTTTGTGGCAAGGTTCATACAAAAAATTAGTATGCTTTTAAGGATGTTGGTGCTTGTATAGCCATCAATAGATCTCAATATATGTTTGTGGGTTTGTTCAATTGCATTTGATAATGTTGCCCACTTGCTTGCTCTCTCAATATTTTTAAAACAAAATGGTTTAGTTACCTCCTTATTGATTAAAAATATAGAGGTTTGGTTAAAGGAATTACTCTCTATCACTCTCATAATCAGTTCATAAATAGATACTTACTAATGATTATTTTCTCACCCTTACTAAAAAAGAGTCACTGGCCAAAAAAGCCATGAAATGCTTAGAAAATTTCTATAAAGCCTTGGGATAAAAGCCATTGTTACAAATACTCTGACACTCCCATTTCGAATTTGTTACAAAATTTCAAGTGGTAATGGATTTATCTTGGAGAAAAATTCAAATTATTGGGCATCCATTTTTCCTTCCAAGCATTCCCTTCAAACCAATGGAACTATGTGGCGGAGAGAGGGTAGAAAAAAATTCTTTTTGGATCACCAAACCTCTTTCCTTGGATACTAAGTTTTAGGTTTGTTATAAGGAACTTACAACCACCCATGTTTATTACTCTTCTCATTAGGAATTATCCAAGGATGCATATGATAAAATTGATATGGCCAATTCTGACGGCTCTAAAGGGGTTCACAGAGTTGCATGGAATATTTGTTACCGACCTAAATAGATAGGTGGCCTTGGCCTTTTAGATGCCAAACTCTAAGTCACTATATTTGTTTGTTCCCTTGAAGGAGATTTGACTAAATATTTTTCTTTGTTGGTAAATAAGTTAAGGAAACCCTTTTGGCTAATAACCCTTGAAAGGTCTTTTAATATTGAATTGCTCTAGCTCATTTAGGTTCCTTGAAAGTGTAAGTGATCTCAAATGTCATGCTACAAATTCAAGTGTAAATGGAGAAGGTCTAATTGGAGGTTGAGCACCTCCAGAATGTATTAAACCATTGGGGAGGTTATTATTATGTAGTTAGTTACATCTTACATGATTTTTTGAGTCACGATTACTGTTGTAGTGTTGTGGATTTGGAGATCATGCTAGGCACCTTTCACATAGCAGGTGCTGAAGTGGCCGACACACAACTCTAATACTAGTTATCCTACATTCCCATACACTTGTGAGTGAAGGGATTTATAACAAATAAGGTTTCCTCAAATGTCCTTAGCTATTTAGTCACCGAGGCATGAATAAAATAAAGACAATAATAATGATAGGTGGGAGTTGATACTTAATACATTTTTTTTGGCTCATTATAGTTAGGGCTAGGTGATAATTTAGATGACCTTCCACCTGCACAAGATTAATTGATTGCTCATGCACCTATTTCTTGCACTTTATTATCTTTATGCCTCAAGGCTATTTATCAATTTTTTTTTGAAATATATTCAAACTTTTTTTTATTGAAAATATGCTATTTTTAACATTTTTTATTTTTTGAAATTAAAATAATAGCTTTCCCTCTATCCTTAGACTACATTAGATAGAATAGTGTGATATCATACCATTAATTATTTTATACGAATAACTATATATAATCTATATCATTAATAGAAAAAACTATTTAATTAAAAAATGAAAACACTATATTTTATTTCCCACAAAAATACAAATCCAAAAAAAACCAAAAATGAATGAGCCCAGATTAGAAACATCCATATTATGCTTTTTAAAAGAGAAAACATAGATGTTGAACTAGAAAAATATCACCACTTATGTAAACTTACCTTCGTAATACAGTTCCAATTTATTTATTGCACCAGATTTTGGATGGCATTGGTGACCATGATTAAAGAGAAGCATGTTTTTTGAGCATACATAATTAAGTTTTAGTCGCACACTTGGCAGTTGAGTATGGTGATTCTGAATTCCTTATTATAACACATAAGCTTGCAAAGTGCAAATGAGATGTCTTTTATTCCCTATGTTTTTGACTTCCAATAAGCTTTGAATGTTATAAATTTAGTTGTCAAATACTTTATGAGGTTATTAAAAAGATATAAGAAGAGACTATGCATGGAGATAATATTTCATATTGTGTATTCTTGGGGTTACATCTCAATTCCTCGCTAAGCAAAACTCATTAGATTATTTGTGGACATTTTTAGTTGGTGATTTGATTTGAGTATTACTCGCTAAGTTGTAAGTCATATGATGTTATGGGGTAGTTGTATGTTGCTTAGATTTCATGATTTCATTGCTACAAGTTAACTATAATGTATATTCTTTACATTATGATCGTGTTGATTTGCTACTTCAACATTATTCTATGATATACATATCGTGATATAATGGACTAACTATCTGCTTGTCATGAGTTGGATGTAAGAGAGATTCATCTCTCAGAGCATGACAGAGAGAGCATCATTGGAGAGTGTAATGTAGATGGAATTGTTGAAAGATGACAGAGAAATAGCTAGAACCCTGCACACACCACATTAGTTAGTACATACTAGATGCATAGTACAATTATAAATGTTAGTATGTTTTGATGATTGGGTACATTTGATATTATTTATACATGGCTAGCTTAGTGTAACAATTATGTAGAATAGATCTTGTGTGATGTGAAATTAATCTTATGCATTGTGTAGTATTTTTATGAAGTCATTATGACTAATTATTTGTTTTAAATAATTATTCTAATAAATGTATACATGGGAAAAAGGGAATCAATAGATTAAAAAATTTATTTTATTATTATAATTAGAATAAATCTCCATAAGAGAAATAAAACATATAAAACAATTAGATTATAATTAAAATAGGCCATTGTATTTTAATATACCAAAGAGTGATTTAAAAACAATAAAAATAAAGGAAAACAAAAATAAAGAGAAAAAAATCATAAAAGAAAGAAAAGAAGAACGCAGTCGCACATTCTTAGAAAAGGAAAAAAAAGTTAAAAGGAGTTGGGGCGCTCATTTGAAAGGGGGAAAAACATATAAGATAAAAAGGAAGATAGAGGGCGAAGTGGAAAGAGTAGAGAGAAGGAGCAAGCAAAGAGCAAAGGTTGTCCTATCGTGTCATTTCAATCGGAAAGTCTCTATAGGTAGATGATCTGAATGTGTTTAAACCCTGAATTTTAAATAATGTAATTACTATGATTACTTTCAGAAATATTGTTACATATTTTCTTTATTTGGAGTGTTCAGACAAATTATTGATTAGAGAAGACCTTGAACTGGCACCGTACATATACATGTGATATATATTTGACCTTAAGAGAACAATGATTCACATGCTATATATATATTATCTTATAATCAGGAAACATAAGTAGAAGGGGACACAACATTAACTATGTAAAACTAGGAGGCGTGGGTTTCAGTGATTCAAATAGTTAAACATGGTATTATCTTATATAGGGCAGAATACAGTTTAGCTAGCATGTGTAGCTAACATAGTATTGATTAAAGCATATTCCCTGAGTATTAGTTTAATCTAAAAGTCAGTGATATATTTAAAACTCAGCGATATACCTAAACTCAAAAATATATTGTAGAATGAGTAAATTATCTGGTAAGAGTAAAACCAACGATCTGTATAGTTAGATAGGCAACAATGATTATCAACATGTATAGTCTTGCAGTTTTTTTTTTTTTTTTAATTCAGCAAATCTGACGCTTGTAGGTATGAAACGACTTATAAATAGGCAGCGATTTATAAAAATATATGCAGCATCTTTAGATATAGTGAAAACATATATATACCTACTGGGAGTATATATATAAGTAGTGAAAATTATATCGGAATAAGACTTGTAAATTATATACAACATGTGGTATGACTTGTGCATACGGCATGAGATATGGGTTTGTAAGTATGACTTGTAAACTAGTCATATGTATCAAAATTTATATGTAGTGAAAATTATCTGCAGTGACTCATACTGAAAATGGATTTGACATACAACGAATTTTTTAGGTATGAGGCGATAGGTGTAGATTTATGACTGCTTGATTTGCTTGGATAACGATTTGATGTGGTTATACAATGATAACTTAATAGTCCATAATTTGATCTGTACCAAGGTAGCGAACTGGTGTTAATAGGTGACCTGCAGGATATACATAATAAGTCTTAAGAGCTATGGCAGATGACAGTAATAGCGGCTTATAAGCAATGATAATTATGACAGTGATATTAATAATCATTTGGCTGTGTAATATTATATTGCAAGTCTATTATATTATATGTTGATTGCGCCAATAATTTAATTGGCATAAACCGTAATTGAATAACCTGCCACTTTACTCATTGATAGTTGAATGGCATGATTATTTAGACAATAATATGACTTATATAAACTGCAACTCAATTAACAGCTCATAGTCCGAACAACAGTCGCTTTTCATATATGCTATTGATCAATAATGTATTTAATTACTATTCGTAGTTGAGATTTATCATTCTCGAGGTTTGGAAACAATTATATATTTTCTGTAGGCATCAATAAATGTAATTTATATATTTGGTCGTTATTCATATTATTGTAAATATACCAATAATCGTTATATAAGTAGTTATTTGCTTATAATATGGAATATACGGTTTGGAAACAATTATGTAATAATTGTTGCAACAAATAACTGAAATGGTTGTGTTGGAGTAAATTAGCAATATAGCATTGTCTATTTGTACATGATTAACTGATGTAATTTATGCCAAGAGATGTCTTTATGAGGAGGTAGTATATAGATATAGGGGTATCGATTTATAGACATGTTATACCATATATGTATAGCATCATATATATAATAATACATTTTATAATGTGGTTGGAGTTTTTAAGTTTGAAGACGATTGTGTCAAATTTGATATAATATTTATGGATGTTTGCTTATTACATTCTTTTTGCAATAATTCGAGAAAATAAAAGGGAATAAAACTCTACATAGATTTTGATGTCTTTTTCATGAAAATATTAATAGCTGTAGAAGCACATATGTTTTATTTTACAAAGAATATCACAAGTATGGCAGAATAATGTGTATTAAAACATAAGTATTATATAATATATGCTATGCAAGGTACATAAAAATACAAAATATGTCTATATAAGAACATACTACTTTTGTACATACATAACTTATATATATATGTACATGGGGATGCATGCTTAAAAGCATAGATTTTGACGAGTATATTGTCACAAATTTGGTAATTTGTATATCTATATATTTGATAAATTGTTTGTGTATCATATAAGAGCAATTTGTGTATTGTCAAATACTTATATGTGAATCATAATATAAAAATCTAAGTTATCTTGAGAACTAGTGTACAAAGTTATATACATTTTGAATAATCATGATGAAAATCTATTTAGTTAGGGATAAAAACTATGAAGGAGTTTTACATTGCTAAATCCATTAAGGATTGTCAATATATATTTTGGTCAACATGAAAGTTCTAAGGATTATTGAAATCATAGGGAGTTCTTGATTATGAAATATAAATGAACTTTGATATAGTATTTTCATATTATTTGAGTACTTCCATATGATCCAAATTACGATGTATAAGTACTCGTATATAAGAAATATATATATAGCTAAATTGATGGTTAAAGTGAGTCATGAGGTATCATGTCTGAGAGACCGACACTATAACCATATGAAAACAGTCTCTTAGAAATAAAATAAAGGTGTTTAAATGAAATATTATGGTATAACTTGGTTATGAGTTATTTGACTCTTTGAAAATAATATCATTGACTGTTGATATATATATGTATATAATAATAAAAAATGATGAGCAGTACATATTATGAGTAGATTAAAATGTATAAATGTTTAGACATATATAACTTATATTATTGCATCATGATGTGTGCTTATAAATTATGTTTCTTTTGATTATTAGTATATAGTTTAAACATAAGATATACTCGATTGGTATAAACTATATTTACTTGCCTATTATATAAGATTAAGGATCATTTGATTCTTGAAATTATAAGATTGATTATTCATGATTGAGTAGTATGCTTACGTACAATGAACTTTAATATTATGAGATGTCATAGAGTGTATTTTCTTTGAAAACTACAATTTAAATATATGTTATATCAGGTGGTACAAACTATAATTATTATGTCTAGATTTATACGTATATTTGATGGATTAAATGTATGTATTTGATTATTCATGTGCTTAGCATGTTTTGTGACTACTAGTAGGAAGTAATCTATATGAATCTATTAGTTATTTATATAAATCAAATTTTGCATTGTCGGTACTGATTAAGTAGTGAGACAAACTTCACTAGCTTACTAGCATCACAATTCTAAATTTGATCAAGTGGTGTGTATAAAATTAACTAATCCTAGAGATCAATAATTATTTAAAAACTTTGGTCAGGTAATGTTAGTAAAATATTGTCATTTCATATGTATGATTTAAATGTTTGTGAGATATATTGTTATAATGAGTTTATTTATGATACACCACATGTTTAGTTTTAGAAATCATATAACACATGGGTACTAACTTATCTCTCTAGATTCTTGCACCATCACTTTCTAATCATCCGTGAAGGGAGGGTCATTCATTGATAGAAATTATGTGTGGGATCGATGGTCCATGGTTGGTGTGAAATTTTTTTTGGATGATGTTTTCCCTTTCAACAACAATACTATCTTGGAGATGACACTTGAGATTGTCAAATATATTAAAATTTGAGAACTCATACTCCATGGAGTTTTGAATCTTGTATCTTGTACAATGTATTGTATTTATTATTATTGAGACATTAATCTGATGAGATATAATTATTTACTTATTTGTACTTTGGTAGCAGTGGTTGTATCATTGTACCAACTATGGTTGGGTATTGGTAATTACTTTTCATATTTAGTTATTTGACACATGCTTGTGGGTTAGTTGTACTAGCTATATTTCATATGTTGTTAGTGATATGTCATTGTTAGTTGTCACATGCTTATTTATAATTAACATACTTCGATTGTTATATCTAGATTGCTAATTATATTCTCGTGGTGAATTTTACTGAAAAAATGAGTAGATTAAAAAAAAATCACATTTTTCTAAGTCAAACCCAATGGGGTTGTTACACTTGGTGTCATAACCCAAGAGTATCCCAGAGTGAAATATAAATACATGATGTGTGTGTGTGTTTGTGTGTGTGTGTGTGTGTGTGTGTGTGTGTGTGTGTGTGTGTGTGTGTGAGAGAGAGAGAGAGAGAGAGAGAGAGAGAGAGAGAGAGAGAGAGATGGTATTTCCATAGTCCATGAGGTAAGCTAAATATTTTTAGAATATATTGTGTTAAAAGTTTGAAATGGTTTTTCATATTACACTCTGTGAACCATCATCATGACTGAGAGAATATTGAAGGCTACAATGTCAAAGTTACATGGTGCCAAATATAAAAGGATAAAAGATAATATTACATTATATGTTTTTCAAGATGTTATGCACACACATAAGTGGGAGAAATATGTGTGTTTTGAGTCCTCTTATGAGTATTGTAATGTAAGAAGTGTTCATCCATTTTAAGGGAGTGGTTAGGGATAATCTAAACCAAAATAGTAAGCCCTATTTAAGGGCATTTTATGGACTATTAAGCAAGCATAATTAGGGTTTGGAAAAATGAGACATGATATAAGGATTTCAACATAGGACTAAAGAGGTGTGCACACAAATAATAATATTGTAGTTGCAGGTGAAGGGCTCACAGAGATATCAAATCCCCACTATACATAGGGATACTATCGACAAACACTGATAGTGTTAGTTGTCACAGGTGGATAACTTTGTTAGCATCACCTAGGGAGGTTTTTAGATCTTGTTTATGATCTGATCGATTAATAAAGCACACACAAAGCATTTATAGATTCAATGACAACTTTTATACGCAACAAGTCAAAGTTAACTTTATCCTATTTAAAGTAAGTGTAATATCTATCAATGTATTTCAATCCAAATCTGTCTATCTAATTATATATTCTACATAATATTAATTAGTGCATAATTTTTCTTATTATATCTCTTAGGTGTAATATATATATATATATATATATATATATATATATATATATATATATATATATATATATATATATATATATATATATATATATATATATGGTTCTCTAGGACATGATGTGCTTATGCCAACCATAGTATAGTGTGATAAGAAAAGTTAAAGACACATGAAATGAATCCAAGGCAAGGGAAACCTACAAAAGCATGAGGGATAGAACCAACAAGTCACTGATTTTGTACTAGTAGGAAAGGAGGCTCATAATGGAGACAAGACTTATCAAAAAATATATGACCAGGATCCTAAAGCTAACAATAATCTAACATGAATTTGAGGATATCTAGATGAATCAAGGCTGGAGAGACTCTAGTGTGGGTGGAAAGGTGTCTAAATGTATCCAAATATGCACAAGTGGACAAAGAGTAAAAATGAATGATAAAGACACAATGGAAAAGGGTGGAAAAAAAAATTAGGTTTCTACAATTGGGTAGTAGTCTTCTACATTTGTGTGGTGGATAAAAAATTAGGGTGCCATAGAATGCTTTGAAATTTTTTGTGAAGCCTCTATCTAGATCTATTTAGAGGAAGAAAACCCATTGTAATAGATATTTTGACACTCTCATCTTGACTTTTTTACAAAATTTCAA
This sequence comes from Torreya grandis, assembly GCA_037957365.1. Lineage (NCBI taxonomy): Eukaryota > Viridiplantae > Streptophyta > Pinopsida > Cupressales > Taxaceae > Torreya > Torreya grandis. The sequence continues at coordinate 3,008,925 of JARHVA010001013.1, forward strand.
GCGGCACTAGATCTATCATGGAGAATAGTTCAAATTTCAGGGCATCCCTTTTTCATTTTATGTATCCCCTTCAAACCAATGGAACTATGTGGTGGAGAGGGTGTAGAATAAAATTATTTTTTGGATCACTATACCTCTCTTCTTGGATTCTAAGTTTTAGGTTTGTTCTAAGGTCCTTGTAACCACCCATGTTTATTACTCTTGTCATTGGTAACCATCCAAGGCTACATTCAATAAACTTGAACGTCTTCTCAAAGACATTATTTTTGCTAATTTTGAAGGTTCTAATGGGTTTCACATAGTTGCATAGGATATGTGTTCCTGACCTAAAGAGATGGGTGGCCTTGGATTTTTGGATGCCAAAATCCAATGCACTAGGATTATTCCTTCCCTTGAATGAGAAGAGACTAAAGATTTTGCTTTGTCATTTCATAAGTTAAGTTCGGTATTCAATTTCTCTAGCTCACTCAGGTTTTTGTCAAGATTAAAGGGTCTTTTTCATCCCAAAGTATTTAGAAAGCTTAGGAATTGATCAAACTTCACTCAGTTTAGGTTGGAGATGGTTTTAGAATAAGGTTTTCTTTGAATTCTCATACCCTTTGGTAATCTCCTATTCTCTCTTATCATGGTGTTCCCTTTGCCATAGTTCCCTAGATTGAGTCTCTAACTTTTTAAAAAAGAGTTTAAAGTGATTTTAGACTATTTTGCAAAGGGTTCTAGGATTGGATACCTTGGCTTAATCCACATGATAAGTTTAATATTTCTCCCAATGACCTTGTCTCAATTCCTAAGGTGAAAAAACCCATCCTAGATGAGCGTCTCCATAAAATTGTCGTTAAAACACCCGCCAAATGGTGCATTGTCTAGAAGTGCCCCATGGAAACCCCCTTCCATTGGTACAAATTCTAGCTTGGTTATTGCTTGCTCTCACTTCAACACATTTAAGTGGATTCTTTGAATACTCTCTAGAAATTTAATTCTCCTACAATGACATGGGGGTGAAGGTTTGACAAAGTATGGAAAGAAGTTATTGAGCCCAAACATACCCATTTACTTCGGTGCATTTTACATCAAAGATTGCCTTTAGTAGCAAACTTGTCCCTATGTGGGCGGATAATCACTTATGCCCTTCATATCAGTACCTTGTGTCACTTAAACATATGTTTTGGTTTTGTAAGCATGCTCATGTATCTAGAGGTGGATTTATACACATTTCAACTATTTCATCTATAATTCTTTCCTTGCAAAATGGTACTATGAAGGGATTCAACTATGTTACTTGTAAATTACAATAAAATATGGCATATATTTCATTTTGAAATCCTTATTCATTTATAAAAGAAAGAAAAAATGTAATTTTTAACCATGTAATTCTAGATGTTTCTTTTATTAGGTTGCTAACAAAGTGAAATTGATATCAAATGTCATGTTACACATTTAAGAGTAAAGGTCCGATTAGAAATTGAACACCTCTAAAATTTATTGGACTATTAGAGAAACTCTCCTTATGCCGTTAGTTGGGTCCCACCTAATTCTCTACATTAACAATCACTTTCTCAATATTATGATTTTGGAGCTCATTCTAGGTACCATTCACATAGTAAGTGCTGAAGTAGCTAACACACAACTGTCATAGTAATCAATTTGGGTTCCTAGACACTTGTAGATGGAAGGCTGATTAAAGAAAAAAACAAAAGTTTTCTCAACAGTCTTTATTCATTTCCCTGTCTAAGTATGAAGAAAACAAAGACAAGAATGATAATGACTGGAAGTCGGTACCTAATACAACAAATTTCCCTGTTGATAGTCATTAAAAAAAATACTGGAAGAACCAGAAAAACGTCACCGCTTGCGTAAACTTGGGAGGACATCCCTTTCGTAATACAGTGGCAATTCCTTTCTTTCACCAGCTGTTGGATGGTTGGCGGCCATGATAGAAGAGAAGCAGGATTTTCTAGTACAGGCAAAGTTTTAGTCGCACACTTGGCAGTTGGTTGTTTTATGAGAGCGCCGACGGTACGTGATGATTCTGAGTTCATCATAAGACGTAAGCCTGCAAAGTGCAAACGACATGTCTTTTCTTCATTATATTTTTGTCCGCCAGTAAGCTGTGAATGTTATAAATTTTGCTGTCAAATAATTTTCAAATCAAAAATTCGTTAGAGCCATATTTCGAGTGCTATAATTCAATTGTTAGTTGTTATATGATTATTACATTGGAATAGACATATTTTATTGCATACAACATGGAAGAGAAGTGCACTTTTTGAAAGAGCTCGCAGAATATTACTCAATTGAATTTAAAAATAAAATAATAAGTAATAGGAGAGTAAAGGGAAATTATTGTGAGTTCTCAATATTTATTGTGAGTGTAGGAGAGTGAAGGGAAATCATTTTGATTAAGTAGTTTTGTTTTTCATGTTTAATTATTTGAGAGATTGTATATATAAATATTTAATTTATCTTTTTTAATTGGAAAATTTATTTATATTAATATAAATAAATAATGTTATAATATTAATTATGTAAAGTAGTCAATTTGAGGTTTAAAAATTTTCAGGAATATCAATTTAGTAGAGTGTTAATAATGACCACTTAAAACAAAATATCACATCAACAGTGCACAATCACCAACAAGATATTTATAAAAGTACAAATCAATAAATAGAATAAATAGGGCTGAAGGAGATGGACTATGTGGCTTGTCACCCCATCCCCTTTGAACAGGGGGTCATCTTCCATAGATAAGGTATCCCATTCATCATTTTGCTTAGAATTATTGTTGTCATCTTTATGTTTATCAGGGGAAATAGAAAGAGCCAACTATAGATACATGTCTTGCAAGGAGGGCCCTAGTCCCTTTTGTCACCTCCACCTCTAGAAGAGCCACAAGGCCAATCATGCTACAAAGATGAACAACAAGGAGAGAGGCTCTTATGTTTATTCTTGGAAAGTTATCGACACAAGCCACACCCTCACCCATGAGGAGGTGACTATAGGCATGGTAGATCTGGAGGTTCTTAGCTGACAACACACAAGGCATTCCCTCAATGATCAAGCAAACATTGGAGGTGATTAAGCTCCAAGTAAAATTTGTCAATTTGGCTTTGAATATAGACAATGACCATTAATTTTGTTAGTAACAGAAAAATTATGTTCCATTTCCTCATCTGCCATATTTGAAAAAGAATATCCGCATGAAAAATTTGCCAAAATATATTGTATATTGCAAGAACAAGGGATAAGTCCCCCAAGAGAGCCATCTTCCATTGCTACATAGACTGAGCATGGAAGGAAACCCAAAAAATATGTTTGATAGTCTCAGGTTTGCGGCATGCTAGGAAAATAGGATTTGGAACTCTGATGTGCCTAAGTCATTCACCCATTGGCAAACCCTGATATAGAATACACCAAATAAAGTGAGCCTTCTTAAGCCCAATGGGAGCATCCCACACAGTGCAAAATATTCTAGACTAGACCACATGATTGGACTAAAGGTTTCATCGATGATAAAGAGTATCACCTTGAATATACTAGGGGTTAAAATATTATACCCCAAATGAGGAGAGTAATGAGTAAAGGGAGTGGTCGTAGGCCAATGCCAATCCTTCTACCAGGGAGTAAGGGAATTGAATCCAATATTGTGAAGGTACTCATCAGGTATGGAGCCTTGAATTTTAGTAATAGACTCAATATTTGCATTTTTTAGATTACATTTATTCTGAATTTGTTGCTAAGAAAGCCAAGATTAGCTAGACCAAAGCTCTTGTTTTTCATGAGTAATCCTCCTTAATGGAATGAAATGCTATTAAAACAATATCTGTTGATGTCATTTTAGGAAACTATTCTCCACAACTCCATATCACAAACCACCAAAATCATCATTCCTTCATTTTAACGCTTGTGGATCCTCGTGAATTTAGTTATTCTTGATTTGCAAGATACAATATGCCAAAGTGTCTTCCTGCCAAATTAGACTTGTGTTTAATTTAGGATAGGGATTGAATCACACAACAAGCCACATCAATGGTCTATTATAATCTAGTTGGTTAATGTAGTTGACTCTCACCTTAGAGACCCGATTTCAAGTCTCGACAATGAAACCATAGTTATCAATTATCCATGGAATGACCCATCAGGACATGTTAATTTTTATAGTCTGCAAGGCATTACTACAAGTACTAAATTTCATATTTAATTTTATAAATGGTTAAAGCTAAGCATAGTACAATTCATTTTTCATTAGAGTTTGTTCATTTTTACATATTTAAACCATTTAGAGACTTCATAATTGACAACCAAGATACATTCATTCACTAGGAAGATGCAAGTAATTCAGGGAAGATCTAAATACACAAATTATATTAACATAAATTACTTGAAGGAAAACCATGTATTGATCTCTATTGTATTATAATTGTGAAACATAAATTACCAATCTCACTTTAGGATCAATCTTATACTCTTTACAAAAGTAGAGTACTTATAATATTGCGAAGAGACAATGACTCTTCGTCTTCATGACCTTTCACTTTCTAGATTGAAGGATTTTTTTTTAGCTTTTAATATCCTAACTAAGACCATACTTTATCCAAAATATAATTTATCACCCAATTATTATAGATATTATTTATATATTATATAGTATCTCAGTCATGTACATTTGGTAAATACATATCATGGACGTCTCTTTAACTTCTAGACCTTTCTTGCTACCAAATGATTTGCATACACTATATCTCTATACCTAATTAATTATCTCTAAGTCTGACCAATGTTATTTTAACGACACAGGCCTTATATCTTACCCAAAATGTTATAAACTTGCTTATCTTCCATCTCTACAAGTTTTGGAACTGTGTCTATTTTCTAATTACCCATACACTTGTGTCTTAGTTAAATGTCTATGTCGATGTAAGTGTCCTACCCATGCATCTTAGAAGCCAAATGAAAAATTTGACTTTAGGCCATAAATTGTGATGCCATAGTTGTTTAAAATTTTCTTAAGAGGGTGAGCTAAGTATTGACAAAGAGAATAATAGCCATTATCCACTGTATAGTTCCCATTACTCTAGTCTCCCCAAACTAGTAACTCATCAAAACAAGAATCATCTATGTTTTTAAAAATATGAAGTAGTTATAATTTATAATCTAAATAAATTAGAATTGACCAATCTTTAGGAGAAATCCACTCTCTTTCAAATGCCCACTCTCTACTACGCTGATTAGAATAGTCATCAAGTGTTATCCAATATTTTTTATGCATGCTTTCTATAAGATTATGAAAGTGGAGATATTGTTCAATAAGAGGGGGATGACTCTCGTAAGAACTAGTAAAAAATGGGCCATTTTACCATTCTTGATCATGCAAAATAACTTATTATTAATTATAAACTCCCCAATTCTAAGAACCACCACCACTGGAGAACCTTTCGAGGGAAGGGAGAAATGAACTATTTGATTAGGCAATTTATTTTTTGCATATTTGACTCTCAAAGTTTGTTTCCAAAGATGTGAAGGAAATTGAAGAAAATGCTAAAATTAACCCTTATATAATAAAATTAAAAAATTTCCAATTACTAAGCTCAACTTTAACGTATTTCTAATGTGTAAAATAAAATGTAACATGTAAAATATAAAAAATAATGAAAATAAATACTCGACCAATTTAAAAAAATCTTTTACAAACAATATATTCCCAAAAAAAAAAAACCATTACTCTTAAATTGTATTTTATTAAATTTATGATTTATCTCTATATATATTTATATTTGTAAACACATTACAAAATGGTTTAAATTACATTACATAGTTAATTCAAAAAACTTAAATAATAATACCATACATCCCTTGCAAATTTTAATACACATATTTGTAAAGTACAAGTTCATTACTTCAAAATTGTGTCATTTACCCATCAAGAAAGGAATATACATCTCAATCTTAGAGGCAATTATTTATAGAGAACAATTTCATTACCTCAAAGATGTATCATTTACCCATCAAGAGAGAATATACATCTCAATCTTAAAGGTATACCTAAGACTCTAATTGAATTTCCTATATTCACAACTTATAATAATGGGCCTCCTCCATTAAACAATTGACTTTTTATACTCCAAATTATGATAATGCTTCGAACCGTACTCTAAATATTAGATTATAAAATCTTTAAAAAAAATAAACAAAATCATATATAATATGTAATGCAAACTCAATATTTAATATCATATAACTTTGAAACATACTATGCTTAAAGAAATGAAGTTGTTAAAATAGAAATATTATCGACATAATACACCATAATATGATTTTTATATTAAATATAAATAAAATCAATAACTTTAAAAATTAAAATAAATTTATAAATTTGAAAGGAAAATTTAAAATATTACTTCATCATAAACTTTTTAAAGACAAATTGCTTCATTCATTTTGGTTCCATACTTCCCACTTTTTATAATCAAAATTACATTATACTAATTTAAAACCATATTTTAAGGTTAAACTATTTTAATAATAAGAATAAATGAATAAATTAATATTATTATTTTAATTACAACCTAAAAACATAGGAAAAAAACCTAACAATAGCAAATTGCAAATGAAACAAACAAATTATGACATAGAAACCAACTTAATATGGCATCATCATAAGGAGAGGTTAATTCTATCCATCTTTAATCTCCAACAACCACCAGGGTTGGGGGCTTAGATCAATTGGATCAAGTAGCCCAATTAGTGGAAATAGGTCAAGAAGTTGAATCCCCTCGCCCTTGTGGAATCGGATGGTGTGTCGGGTCAGTGCCACCAATCACATTAAAATGTTTGAAATCCAACCTCAAGTTTATAGGGGTTTGTACTGATTTTTCTAGGCTAATTTTTAAAAAAACACCAATTAAAATGCAATGAGAGATGTTTTGTAAATCTCACTCTATTCGTCATCCGAAATCTCTTAAAAACAAGAAAAGTAGTTAAAATTTTTGAATTTAAAAAAAATATTAAAAAATTGTATTGTAATTGGTAAGGATGATGATTTATTATAAGGTTTTATATATATTTTATGTAGAGAATAGGATTATATTCTTTTTAATTATGAAATTTTAATTAAAAAAATAAAAATCAATAATTTAATAATAATAATAAATTTAACTAAACAAATTATTAATAATTTATATAGATCAATTTTATATATATATATAAATCCACACTAAAATATTATATGAGACATGTATGTCTTAAAATTAGAATACATTTTAAAAAAGATGTATTGTGGGATGTATTGTTTATGGGCTTTAGAATCCATGAAAAGGTCTTGGTCTTTAAATATAAGTATGAAGAAGATTAGAGAAATTGGTATTCAAGGTTTAATGTATATAAATATCATGTTTAATGGCCACTAGCTAAATATTAAAAAAGATAAATTTTATTAGGGAGCACTTACATATGACTATAAAAATAAGTTTATTTTTTTTGTTTGGATTATGTTGATGGACATAACTTAAAATGGCAGTGAAGGGTGGTGGTAGAGTGTAAAAGTATGAGATGTCAATAAAACTATATGTTCTTAAATTTGACATCTTTTTATCTATTATATAGAAATTTGCATTTTTGCTTGGAGAATGTGATTAAAAATTTATGATATCTTAAGCATATAGTGGAGTTTAGAACTTTTTTTTGAAAATATTTTTTGATCCTGATACGATCCAGATAGAGGCTATATGTCACAAGTCAATAGAAAATTTATGTGATAAATCCAAGTTATACACCTCAAAATTGACATCTCTCAATATTTTTCATATATATATATATATATATATATATATATATATATATATATATATATATATATATATATATATATATATATATATATATATATATATATATATATATATATATATATATAGTCATAACTTATAATAGAATTTGTAGGTGGTGGTGGTGGAGTATAATAGTGTTAGATGTAAAAAAAATGCAGGGTTTGAATTTGATATTCATTTGATTGTTGTTAGATAGTTTTGATCTTTAATATGATGCTCATTTAATCATCATCATCATCATCATCATCATCATCATCATCATCATATATATATATATATATATAGGCATAACTTATAATAGAATTTGTAGGTGGTGGTGGAGTATAATAGTGTTAGATGTAAAAAAAAATTCAGGGTTTGAATTTGATATTCATTTGATTGTTGTTAGACAGTTTTGATCTAAAATATGATGCCCATTTAATCATCATTGGAGATTTTCAACCTTTAATTTAATGTCTATTTGACCATCATATATAATTTTTTCTTCTTACTTAGAGAAAGTGATTAAAAAAATGATATCTTTAACATATGATGGAGTTTGGAAGATTTTTTCCCATAAATTTTTTTTCAAAATCGACACAATGATGCAACTGGATTGAAACTATTATTATCTAATTAATCCAAAATTTTTAAAAAAAAATAACAATTTTTTTTAATTAATAAAATTTGTCACAAATGAAATATATTTAGATTAAAATTGATATCTCTCAATTTTTTCAAATAAATATATTTAAAATATTTATAATAAACTTATTATCCTCATCTATATAAACAAAGATATTGCATTGGTTTTAATTTTATCACACATTATTTTTTAGGTATAGGATGCATAGATGTTTCATATTTTATAGAAGTAAACATGAAAGTGATAGATAACTTGGGAATAATATTTGGAGAAGTGAGAAGATATAAAAGGAGAAGTGTAAGAGTGTAGATTTAATTTCACGTATGCCATGCTTAGTTAGAGATGTAAAATGCACTTATTTAGTGTGTGTTTATTAATGTTGGTTATTCTATTGGCATTATTTTTGTATTCCATTGTGATTTTTAGTTTTATATTATTTTTTTTCAAATTTTATTTAAATTCATTTACGAAATGATGAAATGAATATGTACTAATTGTATGTGCAAGCCAATATATGTAAAATCAAATAATGTTAATACTTAACATAATGTAATAAGAAAACTTTGTATCATTCAAAATATGTATGCAAAAGAATTTAATATATAAAATTAACTCAATTTCAAAATAGTAAAAAAAAAAATTTTGAGATGGCCCAATTAAATGTCATAAAGGACTATTGAAATGTTAAAAAGCCTAACGCAAACTCTATTACAATTCAAACATATTTCCTAAAAGCAATGCAAGAATAATTGTAACCTATTTAGTGTATGGCTCAAGCAACAATTAAAATTATTACACAATGTATTTGATATGTTGTTTTTGCAAGTTATTTTTTATGTTGAACATAATTTTTCAATGTAATTTATTTGTGTATATTGAATTACATATTTTTATCTATTATTTTGCTAGTAATTAAATTTTAGTTTGTATGTGGAAGTTGAAATTTGTTATATACACATCACATTATGATATGCATACATATATTTCAATGATTTGTATCAAAAATCATGTGAACATTACATGAAAAATAGATAGAGAGCTTAAAACTCTAATTCATTGTAATGTAAAAGTAAATAAGCATACTACATTATGACATTTTAAATTTATTTTACTTTGTTTTAGGGATTACACATTCATAGTAAAAAGTATATAAATATTTTTCAAATTTATTTAATGTTATTATATTGTTATAAAAACAAAGAATTAGTTGAATTTTTTTTTATTATGATGTGTTTTTATTTTTATATAATTATAAATTTACAATATAAAATCATAAAAATATTGAGCATGTTAGAGTATGCATTTATCATGTTTGCTAAGCTATAGCTAAGTATTTTATCTTTTTCCTAGTTTGTCTTATGTGATGATTTATCCCACATTACTTAGTTAAGTTAGTTTCTAGTTTTGTCTTGTTTACTTATGCAAGAGCTTTCTATTGTACTAGGATGTCTTATTCTGAATAATATATGATTTGTCTTGTTTTTGTATATCATATCTAAATCATATTTTGTTATGTTTTTTTTCTAACTCTTCAGATCTTGGATTCTTGAAATGTTTTTACCATTCTTAACATGGTATTAGAGCTTTGAGAGTTGCAACCATCATTAACTTGCAAATTTTTAAATAATTTTACTTCTACTTCCCTTACCAATCATCTTCAACATTCTATTCATTTTTCAGATCTGAAACAACGTTGGAGAGTTTAGAGAGGCATTGGAACTTTTTTTTTTCTCTCAAACAACATCCCTTCTTCTTTAGACTAGTGTTGGGTCTTCTAAGCAGAGGCATTGGTATTTGGTCCTTTGTGGAGTATTGAAGTAAGGTGCACTTCTTTGTATTAGTGTGATGGAAAGGATTAGTGTCCTTCTTTGGGTGAAGCATTAATTTATCTCAAGGAGAAGGCATTGGAAGAGGAGGTGGCATGGAGAGGCTCCCTAGATAGGAATGTGAGGAGTGCTAGACTTTTTTTTTTCTTTTTTAGATAAACGTTGGTGGAGGAGAACCACTTCATATCTGAGGACTCTATTTTTATTTCATCTTACTATCAGTATTTAAGGATCTCCTAGATTGCATTGGTAATTGGAAAGATTAAAACTTACAGGTTAGAAGCACTATTGTGAAGTGAGCATAGAGTTTGGAAGGAAAGCGCTTTTTTTGTTGGAGCACTGACAGCACAATCCTAAGGAGGAGATTTTTATTTTTTGAGCCTTTAAATTTGTAATTGAAAATATCAGCATGGATTTTTTATTTCCTAGATCTGACAAGAGGCATTGGATCATTGAAAGCACTACCTTAGACTGTTGTGTGGAGCTTTTTGCCTTCTTGTGGACTATAGGGTGGGGGAAAATATTGGACTTGGAGGCACCTATAGACAAGTGTCTAACCATTCCTTCATCTCTATTCTTATGGCACCTAAAAACTATCTTCTTTAATCTAAAAATAGCTAACTATTTCATTATTTTATTTTATAAGCTATATTTTTGCCTCAAAAGGAAGTACAGTTCACTCTCGTAAGCATAGGTGTCACCCAACATATCTTTTTTCACTTTGGTTGGATTTTATAAGTCTTTAGTTTGATTCTGGTTCAAATGAGTAAGTGGAATCCTACCTTGAATTCCATTTTGGTCACTGAAATCATTTTTAATGTAATTTTTATTATTTTTGGCCCATTTATAAGAATTGATAAAGCATGTAACTTTTGAACTATAACTCAAAATTTAGTTCCATTTTTTTCAAAAGTGTATAGTTTTAAATTCTCTATCTATTGGTGTAATTAATTTGTAATAAAACACTAATTTTATAAAGTGCCAAATTAGGCATACTTAATACAATATTTTGTGGGTTTGACTTGGTGCCAATTTAAGCACCCTTTTGCCTTATATCTGCTCTTTAGTGATTCACTAGCATGGATTCTACTTCTGGTATTTATCAGTGTAATCCTTTTAATACACACAATTAGCATACATGGAGAACTAGAATGGAAAAAATTATAAAACATAAAGGACTATGGTCCCTATTGAATGAAACACAACCACAGTTCACAAGAGAGTATGAAGAATGTAATCACCAATATAAATTTAATGTGTGCATGAGTTTAATAGGGACTTATGTAAGTGATAGTTTGTTGTTTCATTTGGATAGGTATGATACTCCATTCAAAATGTGGGCTAAGCTAAAGGGTTTATTTGGAAAAATATATCACATGAGAGCTATGCAGATTAAAGTGAAGCTTACTTCACTCAATCCCAATGACTTTGTCATTATTGTAGACTACCTCACTAAGTTTAAGCTTTTTATTGAAATAGTTGAAGGGGAGTGGATGAGATAAAAAAGATGAAGAGTGTGTGTAATCAATTTTTTCTAAGTTGAGTGGTCCATTCTAAATCTTTTCTTCTATCTTTTTCTTTAGCATGGATGCCTTAGGTGCCACATTCAAAATATAAAATTTAGAGTTATTTTATGAGAGACTTACTAGAGAGGAATCTAAATTGTCTCACCTTGATTCTTTCACCTCTTAAAAAATATTAGAAGTATCACATCCTAAGAACAAGGGAAAAATAAAGAGTAAGAAGAATAACACTCCTCCATCTCAAAATGCACATAAGCCCAACACTAACACATCTAAACCCAAATCATCTTCCAAATTCAAGAATAAGTCTAACCTATCATGTTATTATTATGGGGGGACTTGTCATGAAGAGTCTAAGTGTTTTAAGATAATGACAGCCCTAGAGGATGCCGTTAGGAAACACAAGATTTCTATCTCCACTCATTCTCAATATCATGAGCATGGGAAAGCACTTAATGTTATTAGGAGATTACAATCATCTATTTCAGATAGTTGGGTTCTAGATTATGGTGCTTCATACCACATGTTTTCTTTTCGAGAGTCATTTGTATCTCTTAGCTTGAGTTTTATTTCCAACATTGAGGTTGTACATTCTTTCTTTATTTTTGTTAAGGGAAATGGTGACATACATCTAGATGGTGGCCACATCAATAATACATTATATGTTCTAGACATCACCACCAATCTACTTTTAGTTTATCAGATTTACCATTCTGGTCAGGGTAAGATAATGACATTCACATCATAGGGTGTTGAAGTTCAAGATTTTTTAGAGCCCCACACATTTATTGCACATGGTATTGTTGATCATAGTTCTTAACTCTATTACTTTGATTATTTTGATGATATTGCTCCTCTAAGGATGCATTTGGTTTCTCATGTAGATTCTGAGAGTAGGCTTTAGCATGATACATTTGGACATCTCAATTATAGGTAATTGACATAGTTGAGCACTCACAGTATGGTAAAAGGTCTTCCTACAATTTCATGTCTGGATGGAATTTGTCCTAGTTAGGCATTAAGAAAACAACACCAAGATCCATTTCCTAAGGGTATCTCCACAAGAGCTTCTTCACCATTTGATCTTGTACACAGTGATTTAATGGTTTTTCTTACTTTCAATAGAGCTAAGTATGTACTTACTTTCATTGATAATTTATCGTGGCATACTTGGGTTTATTTTCTTAGGTACAAGAGTGATGTCTTTTTTCACTTCAAAGTCTTTAAGGCCAACATTTTATTGCCCATACTCCACATCAAAAAGGCTTTACAGAATGGAAGAACTAAAATTTGAAGGAGATAGCTAAATTCATGATGCATTCATGGGATTTATCTCCTATCTATTGGGCTAAGGTAGTTAATTATATGAACTACATTTAAAATTACACACCACACAAATCACTTGAGCATTTGACCCCAGAGGAGGCTTGGTCTAGAACCAAACCTGATGTCTCATTTTTTAGATTCTTTGGGAGCCATGCTTGGGCATTTATTCCAAAGAAGAAAAGAAAAACATTGATAATAAGAACAAACCTTTGATTTTTATAGGGTATGATGAGGACATGAGAGCTTGTCATATTTTATATCCTGATACTCATGATGTTCATTTTTGAACACATCTACAGTTTGATGAGCACTTCACATCTCATGACTCTGAATCTTATTTCATGCCTTCTTCTTCTTCTTCTATTGTTGATTCTTCACGTCCTCTTGAGGATTCATTATTTGAGGAGCCAATTTAGGAGGCCCCTAAGGAGGTTATAGAGGTTAAGGATCCTACTCACACTGATGTTGCCACTAAGTTGAAGTGGTCTCATACTAAAGTTTCTAAGGCAACACCTTTTATACAGGATCTTCCACCCACTCACCATCACCATGCACATTCTATAGGTATTATAATTTTGTGTCAGGAATTCTCTAGGGATCCATAACATTTTTCATAGGCTTATGTGATACAAGAGTGGGATGATCCAAAGATAGATGAATATTCTTCTTTGATAAAGAGTCATGCTTGGGATTTGGTATCTCTTCCTAAGGGAAGAAAGTTAGTTTGGTGCAAGTGGATTTACCATACCAAGTATGCATTTGATAGGTTAATTGATAAGTATAAGGCACCTCCTATTTCAAAGGGGTTCTCACAGGTCAAAGGTATTAACTACTCTAAAACTTATACACCCATTGCCAAGATGGATTTTGTTTGCCTTGTACTTTGTCTTGCTACATCATAGGATTATCTAGTGTATTAGATAGACATTAAGAGTACCTTATTGCACAGAGATTTTTAAGAGGAAATCTATATGGAGTAGCCTACCAAGTGTGTTCATGATTCTTATCTTATTTATCAACTTTAGAGATTTCTTTACAGTCTCAAACTTGCCCCTTAGGCTTGGTATGAGAAGATGGATTATTCCCTTCTCTCTACTGGCTTTGTTCATTGCCACTCTAATCCCATAGTGTATATCCAATGTATTAGGGAGACATTTTTATATTGGACCTCTTGTATGTTAATGATCTATTTCTCATAGGTAGTTCCTCTTCTCAAATTTAGGCCATTAAACAAACACTTCTAGCACATTTTGATATGAAAAATATTGGTCTTTTGCATTTCTTCCTTGGTTTATAGATTTCATAGTAAGATACAAGGATTTATTTGAGTCAGTAAAAGTACACCCTTTACCTTCTTCAGCATTTTGGCATAGTTGATTGCAAACCAAGTCTTCCTTTTTAGCTTGGAGTCATTCTCACTTCTACTTGTACTAATCCACTTTGTGATCCTACACTGTATAGGTAGATGGTTGGGAGTCTTATGTATTTGACCCATACTGGCCTTGACATTTCATTTGTAGTTAGGCTTGTATCTAGGTTTGTAAATGTCCCTCATGATAGTTATTGAAAGGATACCAAAAGGATTTTATGATATCTACGAGGCCCACTACTCATTTTAGATTACACTACACCAGGGGTTCTACTCAATTGGTTGGGTATAGTGATTCAGATTGGGTAGGTTCTCTTGATGATAGACATTCCTCTTTTGGCTACATCTTTTGTCTTGGTTCTTTACCTATTGCTTGGTTGTTCTATAAGTAGCAGGCTATTTCAATTTCATATACAAATATTGAGAATAGAGTAGCAGTTATAATGAGTTATTATGTTCTTTGACTTCATCAATTATTGTTAGAGTTTGGCTTCATGTAGGATTCACCTATTGTACTTTGGTGTGACAACCAGAGTGTAATTCACATTTCACATAACCCAATTGAGTACCAGTAGACCAAACACATTAAAGTACATATTCAATTATTAGCACATTCAAGATGGAGTTTTTAACTTGGAGTACAAAGTAAGCTGACTCAATGTCACATGGAACTTAGGTATCACATAACATTTCATTTAAGATATCTTTATAGATAATGTATTGTTTTATAAGTTTAAGTATTGAGATTTTATCATGCGTGTTCCTCAATCGATAAATAAGGTCATATACCTTAGATTAGATCACCTATTTTGGCTTATTAGGCACCTACTGTATATTAACAAGTGGAAGATTAGTTTGAACACCTTTACTTTTTTGATTAGTGACAATATGGACCGTATAATATAATATAAATTGTGGGTGAATAATGGGTGTGGGATGGTGTTTATCAAGTTCAAATAAGATCTAGGTGAAATAAATCTTGGAGAGCATGCATGTTGGTGTCTAGATATTAGCTCTATAGTAGTACAAAAGGAATCATGAAAAGAGCTTAAGTGCTTCTTTAATTTTAAAACCCTCTTGAATTATATTGAAAACGTTACATATTTCATTGAATAATAGGTCTAATTAAGCAATTATAATAACAAATCGCAACTATAATTATAAAATGGAAGCCAAAAATGGGATATAGATAAATCCATATTGCACATATTTGTAACAAATTTAGTTATAATTTTTACCTTGTGAAGCTTGTTAAATATAAAATTAGAGATCGGAAATAGAAAATTAGAAAACCTTAGATCAATATCTAGGGTTGTGGGACCCAAGGTTAGGTTCACCAAATATTTAACCCTAAATTGAGATTGGTCAATATGGTATAGGGTTAAGAATATAGAAATGAATAAGCACAAGGGTGATAAACATATCTATAACAAACCAATTAATTACAAACTCAGATAAATAATATCTTGAATTTATAATATTGACATATGCTAAAAATAAGAAGGATAGATATTGATTGATATTACAATAAATTAAAATCAAGATTACTTAGTTATTTTAATGTGTGTAGATATGATATGAAACATGATAAAAATATATCGGAACTAAATTTTGGATCAATCGTTAGATTCTACAAATTTACATTTTATGGCCTTAAATGCATGTGTCCGATCTGGATAGTTGTGTCGACGCTGTTGTCTGAGTTAGATGCATGTGTCCAATATGGAATATTGAATGGATCTAGATATGACTGCATGGAACCTTCTTGGTATTTTTTTTTTACCTTTTATATGTTATGTTTAGATCTCATGCATATGTTATCTCTCTTTTTCAAATGACCAAACACTAAATTTTTCATCCTTGGAGTGACTATGGAAGAAATGGGCTAATGGGTATACAGTGTCAAGCTTACCCAAGTATCCCTCTATAAATTGATGCTACCTACATAGCCAATACTCTGATGAGGGCCTCAAACTTATGTAGTTTTCCTTTATGTGTTGGTTTATGTGTGCATAAAGATGTAATGTGTGATAAATAAGTACATAAAATGACCTAACTTGCAACTTAAAAAATATATCTCATAGAATGCTCCTTTAGTACTTAAGACCTATAAATTGACTATCCCAATCAGTGATATTGAAATAGAAAATAATAGGGAAGCTTTGCTCATTTGAATGATTGATTGAGTGACTCTAGTAAGTTGCCTTGTGAGTTATTAGATCTATGCTAGGTGAAGAATGAATGAGGATTGATCTTGTATATACACCAATCCCTTTTTAAAATATATCACATTAAAGCTCTTAGTTTGACCATATTGATACATTTCATTTGCAAATTTGATGATTTTAGGGCACTGGACACTTAGTTTGGCACATGACACTAGCGTCGATGCAAGCATCTAGATGGGATGCAAGTGTGTAACAAGATTAAAAATAGGTATGCGTCCAAAAGTTCCAAAGCATGAGAATAAGTAGGTTTATAAAATTTTGAGTAGAATAGAAGGCTTGGTAATCAAAATAACATATGGTTAGATTAAGAGATAAGTAATAGGTACAAGAGATAGCAGATGCAAGCTTTTAAAGTCTAGGAGTTGAAGGGTATATCCATGAGAAGTACTTGCCAAGTATACAAGACTGAGGTGCTATATAATTAGGTTTACTATCTATAGAAAGCTTATGATAAAATTGAAAGGTCCTTTATCCTTGCGATGCTTCCAACTTTAGGGTTTGTGGTAAGATTTGTGAAAAACAACTAGTATGCTTTTAAGGATGTTGGTGCTTGTATACTCATAAATGGAGCCCAATCTATTTTTTGGGGTTTGTTTATATTTATTTGATATAGTTTATCACTTTCTCCCTCCCTCAACATTTTGGAAATAAAATGGTTTAGTTACCTCCTTATTGAATAACAATATAGAGGTTTGTTAAATGAATTACTTTATCACTCTCATAATCAGTTGGTAAATGGATACTTTACTAATTCTTATTTTCTCACCCTTACTAAAAAAGAGATGATTTCCATAAATGCCATGAAATTCTTAGAAATTTTCTATGAAGCCTTGGAATAAAACCTATTATTACAAATAAACTAACACTCCCATCCTAAATTGGTTACAAAATTTTAAGTGGTACTATATTTATATTGGAGAACAATTCAAATCCCTAGGCATCCCTTTTTCCTTCTAGGCATACCCATTAAATCAATGGAACTATGTGGTGGAGAGGGTGTAGAATAAAATTTCTTTTTGGATCGCTAAACCTCTCTCCTTGGATACTAAGTTTCAGGCTTGTTTTAAGGACCTTGCAAGCACCCATGTTTATTACTCTTCTCATTATAAATCGTCCAAGGATACATATTATAAACTTGATATGGCCAATTTTGAAGGCTCTAAAGGGGTTCACAGAGTTGCATGGAATATTTGTTACCGACTTAACGAGATGAGTGGCCTTGGCCTTTTAGATGCCAAACTCCAAGGCACTATAATCATTTTTTCCATTAATGGAGAAGGGACTAAATATTTTACTTTATTGTTTCATAAGTGAAGGAGATCCTTTTAGTTAATAACCCTCGAAAGGTTTTGATATTTAATCGCTCTAGCTCACTTAGGGTCTTATCAAGCTTAGAGGGTCTTTTTTGTCCCAAATGATTTGGAAAGCTTTGGAATTGGTCAAACCTCACTTAGTTTAGGATGGATATGGTTTTAGAACAAGGCTTTATTTGAATTACCACTCCCTTTGGTAGTCCCCATTTCTCTCTTATTATTGTGTTCCCTTTGCCATAGTTCTCTAGATTAAGAGTCTCTATTTTTTTCAAGAAAGGGTCTTGGGATTGTCTACCTTCACCTATTCTACACGATAGGTTTAAGCTTTCTCCCAATGACCTTGACTCAATTTTTTTGGGGAAAAAACCATCTTAGATGAACATCTCCACAAAATACGAGTTCAAACACCCACTAGATGGTGGACTGACTAGAAGTGCGATGTTAAAACCCCTACATGTACAAATTATGGCTTGATTATCACTTGCTCTCCCTTCAACACATCCAAGTGGATTATTTAAATGCTCAATCGAAAGTTAATTCTCCTATAATGACATGTGGGTGAAGGTTTGACAAATTATGGAAAAATAATACTAGGCAAAAAAAATATGCCAATTTCCTTTGTTGCATCTTTCATCAAGTATTGCCTAGTAACAACAAACTTATCCATCTAGGGGTGGATAATATTTTATGCCATTCATGTCATCACCTTGAGTTAGTTAAGTATATTTTTTTAGTTTGTAAGCACGCTCAATTTTTTTGGGGATAGATTCATAATATTTCAACCATTTCATCCATAATTCTTTCCTTACAAAATGGTTTTCTAAAGAGATTCAACCATGTTACTTGAAAATTAAAATTAAATATGGTGTCTATTTCATTTCAAAATCCTTTTTCATTTATGGAAAGAAATAAAATATGCAATGTTTAACTGCATAGCTCTTAATTTTTTTGTTAATAGAGCCAAGTATAAGTGATCTCAAATGTCATGCTATAGATTCAAATTCAAGTGGAGAAGAATTGATTGGAGGTTGAACACCTCCAAACTTTATTGGAACATTGGGGAAGTTCTTTGTGTATAGTTAGCTATATCTTACTTGGTTCTTTGATTGAATGGTTACCTTCGTAGTGTTGTGGATTTGGAGATCGTGTTAGGCACCATTCACGTAGTAGGTGCTGAAGTGGACGACACATAACTCTAATATTGGTCGGTCTGCATTCCCATACACTTGTGGCTGAAGGGATCTGTAGTAAAGAGAGTTTCCTAAAATGTCTTTAGCCATTTTGTCACTGAGGTTTGAAGAAAACAAAGACAATAATAATGATGGGTGGGACTTGATACTTAATACAACAAATTTCCTGCTAGTAGTGGTTAGTGTTAGGGTGACAATTCAAATGACCTTCCACCTTCGCAAACTTCATTGATTTCTCCTGTATTTATTTCTTTTTCTATGTGCCTCGTGACTATTTATCAAGTCTTTTTTAGGATATATTCAAACTTTTTTGATTGAAAACATGTTAGTTCTACCCTTTTCTATTTTTTAAAGTTAAAATAATAACTCTCTTTATCCTTACAATACATTAGATATGATAATGTCATATCATACCATTCATTATTTTGTAAGAATAACTATATATAATCTATATCATTAATAGAAAACACTACTCAATTACAAATGAAAAGATTGTTTTCAATTTTCCCACAAAATACTAATCCAAAAGTTCGCGAACACATTGCTTTACTCCATTCTCACAAGTTGAAAATATCTTTTGATCTGATTGTTTATCTGGCAATTAATCTTTTGACCTTGTATGTCAAATTTGGAAGTTCTAAGAATGCACACAACATGTTTGACAAAATGCCATATAAAAACAATGTGTTGTGGGTTGATTGGAGTACAATTTTTGCTTGGAAGTCATCTTATGTTGAATCTTTGGAGTCTACTTGAGCTTTTTAAATAGTTGTTATTGGTTAACATAAAGCCAGATCATGGATACATTTTGATCTCTATTCTAAGTACCTATGCAAAGTTTGGAACCTCAAAGCTGGGAAAACAATTCTTTGGTTGTTCGATTAAGAATGGATTTGGGTCGAAAGTTAGTGAGAAGAATGCCATTGCTATTGTATATGTAAATTGTGGGAACACAAAGGGTGCCTCCAAAGTGTTCAAAGAGAATCTGGAAGAGGATGTTGTGCAAGGCAAAATGATGGTTCTAGGATTTGAACAAAGTGAGCAAGATGAGGAGGCCAAGGCCAAGAGAGATAAGGATGGGAACAAAGAACAAATTGCCATAATGCCATGTTATCAAAGACTAAGGAAAGGATAAGCTTGCGAAACATATGATAAAATGAAGACATGTTATTTATTTGATGGAATGACTCCAAGCAAACACATTGGGAAGGATAAAAATGGGTATCAGATAATGGTCCGTTCACTCTGGTAAAACCAACTATTTCTAGGTACAAACATTAGACCTTGTGATTAAGGTTAAGCAATTTTTGGAGTTCTCAAAAGGGATTTCAGTAGAATATTAATACCTCTTAATTGAGTTCAAATAATTGGATGATTTTACTTCACTAGCGGGCTATGACATAGGCAAAGATTCCACTCATTTTTTGGTGCTGAGATTATGAGGAGTTGTGGGTGTTGGGTTGCCATCCTCGTCCAAAACAAGGTCTTTCAAGGAAGCAGTTAATAAATCAACTTTTAAACCTAGTGTTCTGAAGCCTTCACCCATCATAAGTGCTTACATTGTGGACCCTGTTGAAGAGGTTCCGACTATGGAGATTCTAGAGGAAAATTTATTAAAATATAAGACAAAACTAGAAAAAGGTGCAGTGATTTTCAGATTCAATGGCTTTTGGCCAACTACACCGGTGTTGTTCTGATGGATTTATTCAAATTGGACAAAGAATTGTGAGATCTCACTTTGTTCCAAGGGTTTTTTTTGTTCATTTATTTGAAGAGGAAGACTATTTATGAGTATTAGTGGAAAGCCAATGTTTCTGGGGGTCTGTTGGACTTTATTTTAGACCTTGGTTTTTCGAGTTTGATCCAAGTTCACATTCAATTACCAAAATGCCTATTTGGGTTCATCTACCAGATCTTCCTCTTCATCTTAGTAGTTCACATTCAATTACCAAAATGCCTATTTGGGTTCGTCTACCATATCTCCCTCTTCATCTTAGTAGTTGTTAAAAGAGATAGGAAACTCTTTGGGAATTTTTATCAAAGTTGATTATGAGAGAACAACATCAGGGTTATGCACTTATGCTCGCATGTGTAGAGATTGATCTTAGCAAAGGACTACTAGACAAAGTGTACATTAAATGTGAGAAATATCAACATTTTCAGCCACTGGACTTTGAGAATACTGCTTTTTGATGTCATATTTGTAAGCTTTCAGGTCATCTACATGCTACTTGTCCTCAGGGATGAACATATCCTTCCAAAAATAAGGGAGTGAAACCTACATACAAAAGGTGTAGCTCTCTGGAGGAAGGCGAAGAGGAGGAAGAAGAGAAGCAAACAGAGGTAAATCAGTAATCAACAAAACCACAAAAGAATAAACTTGGAGAACCAGAAGCCCAAAGGGAGGATATTGTTCTTGCTACATTGGAAGGAGATGAAGAACATAATACATCTACAAAGAACATTTTGAAAGAAAATTCGTTAAGAGAAGTAAAGAGAGTTCATGATTTAGAGTCTTCAGATTCAGTTAAGAAGCAGATAGCCCAAACGACTTCAGAACTCTTGACTACTAATCTACATAAAGATGATCAAAACACGGATATGTAGACGGTCACAGTGGAGCCCTCTTAAGGGGTTTGACAAGGGGCAAAAAAACAAAAAGGTAAAAAACATAGACTTGAAGATTACATAGAACTTAGTTCTCATTAAAGTCTCGTCTTTAGAGGTTGGGCATAAAGGTATTTTTTATTTAGTGATGACCTCTCTTTACTATGTTGTCCTTTCCAAGTCATGGAGGGTTTTTTGGTACTATTTTGTACTCTTAGGGTATCTCACTTGATTTGTTTCTTTGAAATACTGATTAACATCTACAAAATTAATTTCTAATTTTAATTAGTATAAAATTACGATTTTTTCCATTGAAAGAAAAATATATATATATATATATATATATATGAATGAATGAAGCCTGATCAGAAACACCCATATTATACTTTTAAAAGAAATAAAAAATAAATGCTGAAAAGACTAGAAAAACATCACCGCTTCCGTAAACTTCCCTTCGCAGTACAGTTCAAATTCCTTTATTGCACCAGCTGTTGGATCAGAAACATTCATGATATCTGTTTTTAAAAGATAAAAAGAGATACTGAAAGGACTAGAAAAACGTCACTGCTTGCGTAAACTTGGAAGTACGTCCCTTTCTAATTTCTTGCACCAGCTGTCGGATGGCGACCATGGTTAAAGAGAAAACCTGCAAATGTTTTAGCCACACATTTTCCAGGTGGGTACTGTATAAGAGCTCTGGCGGTACATGGCGATTCTGAGTTCCCAATCATAATACGAAAGCCTGCAAAATGCCAACGGCATGTCTTTTCTTCAGTACTTTTTGCCTGCCAATACAGCTCCGATTGTAATAAATTTTGTTGGCAAATACAGCTCCTAGATCTTTGGCAGGAGATTTCAAAAACAAAAGGAGAGACTGTTCATGGAGATAACGATTTCCCGAGCTGTCAAATGGTACATAGATAACATGTTCCATCAGATTGTCTCAAAGAATATATATATCACGGAATTTGGAATATATTTTGTACAGGAGGCTACACATAATCTATAAATGGACTCTATACCAACCATGTTTGAAGAGGGAGGAGTAACTTTTAATCCTAAAAGTAATTAGATACATAATCTATAAATGAATTTTTTGCAAAAGTATCAATAAATGATGATATTAACGAAGTATTTTTAAAATAAATTGTGAATATATTTTTCGATTTCAATTAAATTTTATGTGGTGATTTTAATATGATTGAATTTAGGAAAAATGAAGAGGAACTCTTCTAAATGCAATGATGGACTGATACTCTGATGAAAGAAAGGCATAATTAAATTATATATACAATAAATTCCAAATGTTTAATCCAAGCCGCCACCACTAGCAATCCCCTTGACTAACCCTTAGTCTACTAAATCTAACTTTAAAAAAAGTGGTGATAGGGTGCATAAAACATTAAATAGAGTACCTTTTTAAAAGCATAACCTTTTCACTTTTTCTAACATTTCTTAAGGAAATTAAAATCTGAATTTTATCTTAGCACTCATCACTTCTAACATAAATGGACTCATGCTTATATCATTAGAATTTGGAACCTTACTTCTTATTTTGTTGGAGAGTGTGATTGTACTGAATATTGAGAGGGTACCTTCTTTTGAATTGTAAAATTATTTTATATGTATAATTATCAAGGGGATGAGTTTCTCTGTAAAGTCTAGGATGTGTCATACTAAAACATGAATACATATAATCTTCATAAAATCTTAAGATATCTCATTTCAATTTAGATTTGAAATATGAAATTACTAAATGGAGACATAAGGTCAAGGTTGAGAAAATCTATCAAACTCGTAGTGCCCAAATCTATGCCCATATGCACTAGTTGAAAAATTGAGACCAAGATTCCAAATATTTTTTTACCCTTTTTCATTATAGATAAACTATAAATAGGGTGAAATCCATTTGTGAGGCCAATAAAAAATTAACACAACTTCATGATATTTTGAGAGATTTTGTTCCTCATTACCACGGGGTTTTTTCAGCTTAGATGTCTATGCCAACTTATGGGGAAACTCTCATAAGATTTTTTCAAGTTGTTCCTTATAAAATATTTGAGGGCCAATGAGTGGGATGTGATTGATTATCATCATTAGAATAAATTCAATGAAATAACTCATCCCCTGGAATTGATCGATTTTCTTATGAATTTATCAAATTTAGTGGGATACTGTGAGTCTAAACTTGCAAAAAGTCGATTTGGAGGTTGTTTAGACCAACTCCTTCAAAAAATTCATCAATCAAAATAATATTAATTTCATTCCTAACAATGGGGACCCAAAAATCATTACAAGATGGTGTCTAATTAACCTCTTGAATGTATCCTACAATATAATTACTAAAACCCTTGTTGTTAGGGTGAGATTATTGAGATTATTGAGGATGGATAATTATTTATGCTCTTCATGTCAGAACCCTGAGTTAGTTAAGCATATTTTTTGAGTTTGCAAGTATGCTCAATGTGTTTGAGGGTAGATTCATTACGTTTTTCAACATTTCATCCATAATTTGTCACGTACAAAATGGTGCTCTCAAGAGATTCCACTATGTTACTTGTAAATTAATACTAAATATGGTATATATTTCATTTTGAAATCCTTTTTCATTTATGAAAGGAAATAAAAACATGCAATGTTTAACTATTTAGTTTTTTTTTGGGTTATTAGAACAAAGTGCAAGTGATCTGAAATATTATGTTACAGATTCAAGTGCAAGTGGAGAAGATCTGATTGATGGTTGAGCACCTCTAAACTTTATTGGAGCATTGGAGAAGTTCTTCTTGTGGCTTTGGAGATCATGCTAGGCACCATTCACATAGCAAGTGCTGAAGTCGCTGAGTCACAACTCTAATATTTGTTAGTGTGCATTTCCATACACTCATGTGTGGAGGGCTCTGTAAAAAAAAAGTTTCCTAAAATATCTTCAGCCATTTCATCGTCGAGGTATGAAAAAAACAAAGAAAATAATAATAATGGGTGATAGTCGATACGTAATACAACAAATTTTTCGCTAAAAATGATTAACATTAATATGACAATTCAGATGACTTTCCACAACCTGTACTTAATTTTTGAGCTTTATTATTGTTATGCCTCAAAATCACTTTTCAATTTTTTAAAGATATATTTGAACTTTTTTTTAATTGAAAAAATACCATTTTTAAGTTTTTCTATTTTATAAAAGTAAAATAATAACACACTCTCGCTCAAATATGATTGTATAATATCATACCATTTTTCTATTTTGTAAAAGTAAAATAATAGCACCCTCACGCTCAGATGTGATTGTGTGATATCATACCATTCATTATTTTGTAAGAATAACCATATACAATCTATATCATTAATCGAAAACAATATTCAATTAGAAATGGAAAAGACTGTTTTCCATTTTACCACAAAAATACCAGTTAAAAAAAACGAAAAAAGAACATCCATATCATGCTTCGTAAAAGAGAAAAATATAGATGCTGGAAGGACGAGAAAAACATCAACTTCCCTTTCGTAATACATTTATTGCACCAGCTGTTGATGACATTGGCGACCGTGATAAAAAGAAATTCCACATAGCTAAGTCTTTATCAGAGTTCGGACGATTCTGAATTCCCTATCATAACACGTAAGCCTAAAGTGCAAATGAGATGTCTTTTATTCCCTATATTTTT
The DNA here is from genome assembly GCA_037957365.1 of Torreya grandis. Lineage (NCBI taxonomy): Eukaryota > Viridiplantae > Streptophyta > Pinopsida > Cupressales > Taxaceae > Torreya > Torreya grandis. The sequence continues at coordinate 3,034,423 of JARHVA010001013.1, forward strand.
GCCTGCCAATAAGCTGCGAATGCTATAAATTTAGCTGTCGAATACTTTGCGAAGAGATTAAAAGACAGAAGAAGAGACACTGCATGGAGATAATATTTCGTATTGTGTCTTCTTGGTGTCGTAACTCAGGAGGAGTTCACTTTAAATATACGGTGAGAGATGGTATTTCCACAATTCATAAGGTAAGATAAAATTCAAATTTTTTTAAATTAATATTTTGAATCATTTTCTATGAATTATTATTATGATTGAGAGAATGAGAGAATACTGAAAGTTACGATATCAATATTACATGGTGTTAATTATTAAATATTAAAAAATAATATTGTATTATATATTTTTCAAGATGTTATGCGCACACATAAGTGAGAGAAGTTGTATGTATTTCGAACTCTCTTATAAATATTGGAACATAGCAAATATTCATCTATTTGGAGAGAGTGGTTAGATACAATCCAAACTAAAATAATAAGCCCTATTTAAGGGCATCTTGAAGACTATCAAGCAAACACATTTAGGGTTCAGACAAAAGAGACATGATACACAGATTTCAACGTAACACTGGAGAGGTGTGCACATAAAGAATAACATTGTAGGTGAAGGTGAATGGCTTCCAAAATTATCAGAACCCCATTGTTCATAGGAATACTATCAACCAACACTGATAGTGTCGGTTGTCACAAGTGGATAACTTTGCCAACATCACCTAAGGAGGTTTTTAACTCTTATTTATGATTTTATCAATTAATGAAGCACACATAGAGCATTTATAGATTCAATGACAAATTCTATGAACAATAACAAGGCAAAACCAACTTTGTCCTCTTTAAAGTAAGTGGAATATCTATCAATTTGTTTCAATCTAGATTTGTCTACCTAATTACATATTTTACATAATATTAATTAGTGCACAACTTCCCTTATTACATATCTTAGGTGTAAATTATATATATATATATATATATATATATATATATATATATATATATATATATATATATATATATATATATATATATATCTTTTTAGGACATGATGTGCTTATGCCAACCATAATGTGATAATAAAAATTTAATATAGTGAAATGAAGCCAAGGCAATAAAAACTCACAAAAACATGAGGGATAGAATCGAAAGTGCACTAATTTTGTACTAGTAGGAAATGAAGCTCATAATGGAGATAACACTTATCTTAAAATAAATGACTAGTATCCTAAAGCTGGCAATAATCTAACATGAATTTGAGGATATCTAGATGAATCAAGGCTAGAGAGACTCTAATATCGGTGGAAAGGTGTTTGAAATAATCTAAATGTACACAAGTGGATCAAGAATGGAAATGCATGAAAAAGACACTAGAAAAGGGTGGTAGACAAAAGTTAAGTTTTTACAGTTGGGTAGTAGTCTTCTACATTTGGGTGGCAAACAAAAAATTAAGGTGCCATGAAATACTTTGTAATTTTTGTGAAGCTTCTAGATCTATTCAATGGAAGAAAACCCATTGTTATAGATAGTTTGACACTCTCATCTTGACTTTTTTCCAAAATTTCAAGGGGTACTAGATTTAGCTTGAAGAATAGTTCAAAACCCTAGGCATGCTTTTTTCTTTTCAGGTATCCCCTTCAAACTAATGGAACTATGTGGTAGAGAAGATGTAGAATAAAACTTCCTTTTGGATCACTAGACCTCTCTCTTTAGCTTCTAAGTTTTTAGGTTTGTTTTAAGGTGCTTGCAGCCACCCCTATTTATTACTCTTGTCATTGGTAACCATCCAAGGCTACATACAATAAACTTGAACATCTTATTACAGACATTATTTTGGCCAATTTTGAAGGTTCTAATGGGTTTCACATAGTTGCATTGGATATTTGTTGTTAATCTAAAGAGATGGGTGGTCTTGGCCTTTTGGATGCCAAACTCCAAAGCACTATGATTATTCATTCCTTTGAAGGAGAATAGACTGAATATTTTGATTCACCATTGCATAAGTGAAGGGAACCTTTTTGGCTAGCAACCCTTGAAAGGTCTAGGTATTCAACTATTATAGCTCACTCAGGTTCTTGTCAATATTAAGGGATATTTTGTGTCCCAAACTATATAGAAAGCTTTGAAATTGATCAAACCTCACTTAGTTTGAGATGGAGATGGTTTAAGAACAAGGTTCTCTTTGAATTCTCACTCCGTTTGGCAGTCTCCAATTCTCTCTTATCATGGTGTTCCCTTTGCCATAGTTCCCTAGATTGAGAGCCTCTAACTTTTTAAGAAAGAGATTATGGCAATTTAAGACTTCTTTACAATGGGTTCTAGGATCGACTACCTTAGCTTATTCTACACGATAAGTTTAAGCTTTCTCCCAATGATCTTTCCTCGATTTCTAAGGTGCAAAAATCCATCTTAGATGAACATCTCTAAAAAATTATAGTTCAAACACTCACTAGATGGTGCATTATCTGGAAGTGCCATGTGGAAACCCCCTTCCACTGATATAAACTCTAGCTTGGTTATAGCTTGATCTCCCTTCAGCACATTTAAGTGGATTCTTTGAATACTCACTAAAATTTTAATTCTCCTACAATGATATGGGGGTGAAGTTTGACAAAGTATGGAAAGAAGACATTGAGATCAAACGTGCCCATTTCCTTTGGTACATTTTGCATCAAGAATTTCCTTTTAGCAACAAACTTGTCCATATGTGAGTGGATAATTGCTTATGCCCTTCATATCAATACCTTGTGTCACTTAAACATTTGTTTTGGTTTTCTAAGCATGCTCATGTGTCTGGAGGTGGATTTATACATTTTTCAACAATGTCATCGATAATTCTTGCATTGCAAAATGGTGCTATGAAGAAATTCAACCATGTTACTTGAAAAGTACAATAAAATATGGTATACATTTTATTTTGAAATTCTTATTCATTTATGGAAAGAAAGAAAAAATGTAATGTTTAACCATATCGCTATGGGTGTTTTTTTCCCTTCTATTGCTAACCTTTAGTGAAAGTAATATCAAATATCATTTTACACATTTAAGTGTAAGTAGAGAAGCTCTGATTAGAGATTGAGCACCTGGACTATTAAGGAAGTTATCCTTGTGCGATTAGCTAGGTCCCACCTGATTCTTTACATTAATAATCATTTTCTCAATATTGTGACTTTGGAACTCTTATTAGGCACCATTCACATAATAGATGCCGAAGTGACCAACACATAACTATTATAATGATTAGTTAGCAATCCCAAACACTCATGAGTGAATGGCTCTTTAACCCAAAAAAAAACTTTCTTTAACAATATTTAACTATTTCTCCACTTACATATGAAAAAAACAAAAACAATAATAATAATAAAAAAAATAAATAAAAATAAATAAATAAATGAGAATGGATACTTAAAACAACAAATTTCCTTATTGATAGTTACTAAGATTAAAATGGAGTGACAATTTAGATGACCCTCCACCGTAACTAATTCTTATCCTTTGTTATCTTTGTACCTCTGGACTATTTATCAATTTTAAAAGAGAAAAAAAAAGATACTGAAAGGACGGAAAGAAACGGCACCGCTTGCGTAAACTTGGGAGGACATCTCTTTGTAATACAGTGGCAACTCCTTTCTTTCACCAGCTGTTGGATGGTGACCATGATAAGAGAGATTCAGAATTTTGCAGTATACATAGCTAATGTTTCTGCCACACATTTGGTACGATAGCTCGGACGGTACGTGGCGATTCTGAGTTCCCTGTCATAACACGCAAGCCTGCTAAGTGCAAACGACATGTCTTTTCTTCACTATTTTTTTGTCCGCCATTAAGCTGCGAATGCTACAAATTTTACAGGCAAATACAGCACTGAGATCTTTGCCAGGGGATTAAAAAACAAAAGGAGAGGCTGTGCATAGAGATACGATTTCCTGCTGTTAAAGGGTATATTTTGTTTTTGTTTGTGGTGGATTTAAATAAGGCGTTTTTTAATCATTGGAACGTTTCAGATTATATTAAAAAAATATATAATTACATAAAATTATAAAGTAAGTAGTCTGATACATCAGAAATCAATTTTTTGGAAATTCGACTTAAAAATAATAAAGCACAAATCATGGATGGAGGATTCTCTGTAAATAGGGCATTTTCTCTCCAGATCTTTACCGGCAGATTAAAAAACAAAAGGAGAGGCTGTGAATAGAGATACGATTTCTTACTGTCAAAGGGTATATTTTGTTTTTGTTTGTGGTGGACTTGTCCTTAAAGAAGATAGGGCATTTTTTTCTCTCTCTTTCAAAGGAGCGAAGGATAAATCTTCTGAATTTATTGATATTTTTTTTAAAACATCAGAATTACGATAATGTTTAGAGAGAATATGTGTATGCAAAGGAGTTCAAGAAGATTGTTTGAGAATATAAATATGAGTATTGATAAATTTACTTGATGGAGACACTCAAATTTTGCATTTTTGTTTGTTGGATATTTTGTTGTATGTCTTTGGACTCTTAGGATTTTTATTTTTTAGGTTATGAATGCCAATTAACGATTTTTTTATTATATTATTGAATTATTAAAACATTTTCAATAAAACAAATGTTTATGTTATTAGATCATTGAATTTGAAATGTATTTTATATAAAAGGCTTTTAAATTAGTTATAAATAACTCTATGCTTAAATTATTTGAAGAGTGAGGTGTAACTTTTAATGTGACAAATATCAATTTTGATAGTAGTATAAAATGAATCTTGATAACTAGTATATATATTTTGGAAACTATTTTTTCCCAGTATTGTTATACGTATAAGATTATTAACAAACATATAACTATCAGAGTTATAAACTAAAGTATTATAGTGGACAAAATTCTCAATTAGTAAGATATACCTTATATGTCACTTAGTTTGCAAAGTGAATAAATGTTTATGCAAAGAAGGATTTCCAAAACATTGTCTCTCAGAATATAAATATAAGTATACATATATCCATTTGGTTGAGACACTGAGTGAGTTGGTTTTTATGTTAAATTTTGTATCTTTATTTCTTTGAACCTTGTGAATGGGATATTTATATATTATTGTTTGTGTCTATAAATTTTTAGAAATTTTTGCTCGTTAGATCGTGAATGCCAACCAACTATTCTTTTTATTATCAATCTCATATATTTTAGATTAATTGAATTGTTGAAACATGTATTTTGCTACATCATTGAATGTATCGTGTATAATCTTAAGACTTTTAAGTTGCATTATTTAAAGAGGGAAGAGTGACTTCTAATCTAAAAAGTGTAAAATAAGTTTTAATAATAAAATGAAGTGATATATCTTAAAAATAAAGGGTGATATTTAAAGTTATATAATTATATACATTATAAGTAAATTTTACTATATAAATTTTATCAAAATATTAATAAATTAATTTATATTTATAATACAATTTTAGGTAATAATTAAAAAATAAGATAAAAACTAAACTCTTTATTTACATAAAAATAATTCAAAAAATCCTTTTACTAATATTTAAAAAAAATCTTATAGCCCCGCTTAAATATTATTTTATTATATCAATTGTTATTTATTATATCTTATGATCCTTATTTAAAGTGTTATTTTATCATATCTTAGAGACTTATTTAATTGTTATTTATCATAGTTTATCATTATTACATTACAATGAGCATATTTTATTGCATACAACATGCAAGAGAAATGTAAAACTTTAATTTTGGTATTGTGATGTAAAAAAGTTTTCAAAACTTCTTCTAGTTTGATGTATTTTACATTCTAAACTATAATTTATTCTTTTTATTTTTTTAATAACCAACAAACTACTATATTATTTTTATTAATAAAAGTGTATTTTTCAATTTTAAAAAAAAATCTATTCTTTTTATTATTTTTGTGATGTAATTCTATTTTATATATTATTTTTAATATTTTTTATGTTATAATTTATATGCATAAAAAAAAATTGTATAACACAATAAGAAATATAAAATATTTTGTATTTAAATGTTATCTATTTTTTAAAAAATCATAAAATAAATATTTTATAATTATATCTTATGTAAATATATAGAGTGAATAGTTTTTTAATTTAATCATGCAAAGATATAATGAAATATTGACCAAAATATTATTATTCATTTTTTCACTTATTTTATATATATATGTTTTTAAAAAGAAGTCTTCACATTGCATTTTACAAATTTTCTTATTTAAGATTAAGTTTATAAGATTGCCATTGTCTTCTTATTTATGAAGCTCTTAGAGGATTTGAATAGATTCCTTTTGATACTTGTAGTTTTGTAGTTTGAAATATATTTTTCCAATAAATATATCTTCTTTCAAAATCAATACTTATTTAGAAAAGATATATAAAATCTATTATGCAATTGATTTGTTATTAAATTTATTTATTGATCTTTATATATATTTTTTAGTTTAAAAATTTACATTTTTTCAAAATTTTAAATATTTTATTTTTTAATAACAAAAAATTTAGATTTTTTTATTACAATTTCATGAGAGCTTGATTTTTCATAGAATAATGTCTTGCATTGATTTACTTGCAAGATAACCAACTTGGTTTTAATATATGAGAACAAGTTTAGCATGGCATTGAGGACCTACCAAAGGCATCTTATATTGTAGGTGAGCAATGTCTTGTGACTTAATTGAAAATGTGCAATTTAAGAGAGAATATTTTATTTTTTTACATGAAGAAAAATCAATTTGGTGAGATGGTTTGTTTATTTCTACACCTCTTATTTTTTGGGGGTTGAGGTTATGAATATTGAGCTTTTAGTTTAAATTATGAGCTTGATAATCATTTTATTTTATTGATTTATTATTTTAGTTAGGTTGATAGGTGTGCACTTACTAGACTGAGCCTTGTCTTTTTTTATTTAATTGACAGTCCACATTAGATTTTGTACAATGAATATAATTGAATTCTCCTCTTTGAAACACTTGTCATGCAATTGAGTGGTTGTGTGGTAGTGTCAGATATGGTCTACGATGTTATAGTTTTTGTTGGATGTGTCATTGACATTGATGCATTAGAAAACATTAACTTTTCTACACTAAATTCTATCAATTTTTTTTTCTAAATTTTAGTGTGTGAGAGGATGTAGAGGTTTGCTTGATATATTATACACACAAATAAACATAGATGTTAATAGCCTCTCAGATCCTTATGAAAAAAAAATAGTTTATATACAAGGATCTAATACTTGAGAGTAAGTTTGATACCACATTGAGAGAGTGTAGAAATCACCTTCTTATATAGATAAACCTTTTTTCTGTGATAATTCTTCATTATATACCTGAGATGCAAAAAATTGTATTTATTTATTTATTTTTACGTTTTTTTTTTAATTTATTTTTATGATAGAGAAATTTTAGTTTATTAATTTTATTTTATTATATTTGTGTAAAAATATATATTGGAATGCAAAAAAGGATGGGGAATAATTTTTTTCAAGTAATTTCCTTGTTTTCCATGTCTCCATGTTTTATGATTATATTTACAAATACAAAGTTTATCCCTTAATTTATAAACATGAAAATCATTTTTGCTGGTTTGATTTATAATTTTAACTTCTTGGAAAAATCTCGATGTTATTTGAATGCATTGGGTAAGAAAATGTTATGAGTAACATGTTAAGTTTGGTGAGAGATTATTATTTTTTAAATAATATTTCATTTTTTGCATTTGCATCTACTTAATTGAATATTTATATTTTATATAATGGAGTTGGTAATGAATGATAGTGTAATTAAATTCAACTTAGATCTCTTTACTTATGTATTTGAGTATCCTTTCAAAAAGCTTTATTATTTTAATTTTCATCAGAATTTGTTTGTGCTCATCACCATTAATATATTTACATATTTATCTGAGTAGCCTTTCAAAAAGACTTATTATTTTCATTGTCTCTATAATGTGCCCTTATTTTACATATTCTTTTTAATGTTGTTTGTGTTTTAAGTTTTATAAGTGGGAGGATGATTTTTATAAAATAGTAAAAATCATATAGATATATTTTACCTAAACGCCTGTATCTTTAGAAATAAAAGGATGATTTATGGTTATATTTAATGTGTTGAACACAATTTCTTATCTAATCATGCAAAGATTTTGTGAAATCTTGACCACAATGTTATTAGTCTTTTTTAATTGTGTATATAGAAAGAGAAATAGAGAGAAGTTTATTTAATGTGCATTTTACATTTACTTATTTATGATCAAGTTTTCAAGAATGATGATTTTCTTCTTGTTTATAAAGATATTGAAGGATTTGAAGAGAATCCTTTTGACACCTATAGCTTCAAATATTTTTTCTTAATTGACATATCCTTATTCAAAATAGTTATTTATTCGAAAAAGATACATAAATTAATTATGAAATTATTTTTTTAATTCGTTTAATTGATATTTATTATTTTAAATGATTAAAATACCATTTTTTTATTACAAAAATTTGGCTTTTTATAGTGAAAATTTAGATTTTTGTGTTAAGATCATTTAGTTCCAATGTGGTTGAGACTGCTCTTGCTTAGAATAGCACCCTACATTGGTCTATATGTAAGTAAACTAGATTGGTTTCAAACAATGAGAATAAGTTTGGTGTGGCACCAAGGATGCACCAAAGGCATCTTGCATCATAAACATTCATATTTTCCATGGATATTTTGATCTATTTCGTGTGAGTAAAAATTGTTGGTTTATTATTTAATAGGTTTATTTTTTAATTTTCGAATGATATGTATAAGGATTGGTTAAGTGGGTTGGTTGTGCCCATCCCCACTTAGGTTTGAATCTTATAGGGTGTTTGTATGTCAGATATAGTCATTTATGTGGTATAGTATGTTGGTTGCAGCCACTTAAGTTGAAATAATAATTTTGGTGGCCAATGGTGGCTATTTGAATTGATTTAATTCTTGAAGATTGGGTTTCAAGTTGTGAACCAAACCCAATTCATAGCTCCAGGCTCTGAAAAAGCTACATTACCTAGTATTTTTTAAATTCTTTTCTTTCATTTCCTTTAGTGTCTCTATTTGAAAAAAAATAATAATTTAGAAGAGATTTGGTGATTTGGTTTCTTTGTTTTCCATGTCTACTTTTATTTTTGTTGAAGCTATGAATATTGACCTTTTAGCATGAGTTGAGAGCTTGGAAAATATTATGTTTACTTGTTTCTTCTTTTAATTTCTAAGAGGAAGATTAATGTTGATTTAAATGTCATTGGTGAAAAAATGTTGTAGAGAGCATATTCATTTAGACTAAAAGGTGAATGTATTTAAGTTTTCATTCTTTTACTTTTTCTAATACATAAATGTTAGTTTATCTTATTTCTTTAATCACTTATGTTTGAAGAAAAAATTATTGGAGTGTAGGAGAGTGCATTCAGTTCCTTTATACGTTGGAAAATCATTATGTTGGGTTGGTTAATTTATTTTTGATACCTCCTTTTTTTTGGATTATAACTATGGATAGTGAGTTTATCCCTTGATCTATGAGTATAAAAAGTTTTTTTTTAATTTTTTGTTTATTTAGTTTCTAAGAATAAGTTTAATGCTTATTTGAATGGCTTAGGTGGGAAAATGTTGTGGGTAGTAAGTTCAATTTGGTGAGAAATTGCTTACACCTTAAATGTGTGTTGCATTGATGTGCATGTAAGAAAACCAAATTGGTGAAATGGTTGACTTGTAAAGGATATTTCAAAACATGCATATACTAATGGGGAAATGAGGAGTGAGCTTTGAAACTACATGAACATGTCTCTATCAATTTCGTAAGGTAAGTTGATTTGTGTTCCCTAACACTATGATTTCCATAGTAGCTCCTATTTATTTGAATGGCTCACACATGTATTCAATATTAAAGATACCCCTTTTTAAGATTATGAGTTAGCAAAATTTACATTTAAAAAATAAATAATTTTTTTTTCAAAGTGAGTATTGGCATTTTATGGATTATAATATTAAATTTTAGATGTGATTGCAAGTTTATTTTTTGTTTAGTTGGACTTATCATTTTTTGGGTGCAGATACCATCATATTCTTATGGTAAAAAAATTAATTTATTATGGAAATTATATGTGCTTATTTACTATTGTATTGTTTCTAGTCACCACTTGGGTCCACAGTGCTACACTATGCACTTGCCACCATCTTTAGAGATAATCAAAACTATAAAACTACATATCCTTTAAACTTTTATTTTATCTACTTATTCATATTAATTATGTCACATTTTTTTTATAAAATATAACAATTAATATTTTTTTAAATTAATAAGTTTAAGGTTTAAGATTCCTTTTAAGCAAACATAAAAATTAAGACCTCGTTTTGATGTTCTCACCATATAAATAGTTTAACTTTTGAAAATATCTCATACTAATGAATGCTTAATAATAATATATATTAGTTTATTATCTATCTTATTTATGGCGAGTGACTAATAAGCATAAAATAAATCTATATTGATAAACATGTATAGTTAGAGTTGGTCAGGTTTAAAATTTACGAAAGAAGACAAAGGTATGTCATTTGAAAACATCATTATTTTTTGAGAGTTTAATTTAATGTTTGATATCTCTTCTGTTATGCCCTCAAAAATATAGTTTATATATGTTGGTTTTATCATTATATTGTTGGAATTATTAGTGAATGCTGGATAATAATACATTATTCCACCCAAAAAAAGTGACCAAGGTCTTGATATGTGATAACATATAGATAAAAATATTTGAGTGTGTATCAAGCCTCAAATTTGTTTTCTCTTCTATTCATAGTGAATGCTAACCTTCTAGATAAAATAAGCATTAAATATTTGATGTTAGCAGTCTAAATATAAACATATTTCTTATTGTGTACATTTCCCTTGGGTAATAGGTCATTTCCTAATTTTTTTAATATTAAAAACATTGCATCTTGTCATACATACCTTCATGTGTGTTATCAGTGTCATTAGTAATTTTCTCTTTTTACAAATCTATACTAAAAATGTGAAAATGAATGCATCAACATATCATATCATATACATACATGCATGCACGTGCGCACGCACACACACACACACACACACACACACACACACACACACACACACACACACACACACACACACACACACACACACACACACACACACACACACACACACACACACACACACACACACACACACACACACACACACACACACACACACACACACACACACACACACACACACACACACACCCGTGCGCGCACGCACACACACACGCACACACACACGCACACACGCACACGCACACGCACACACGCACACGCACGGGCACACGCACACACACACACACACAAATTTTTTTTTTTTGTGTGTGTGTGTGTGAGTGTGTGTGTGTGTGTGTGTGTGTGTGTGTGTGTGTGTGTGTGTGTGTGTGTGTGTGTGTGTGTGTGCGTGCGCGCGTGCGCAGGTGTGTGCATGTGTGTGTGCGCGCGTGTGTGCGTGTGTGTGTGTGTCTGTGTGTGTGTGTGTGTGTAAGGTGCAGCTATAAAAAAGTGTAATTATATAAACATCTATGTCGATGTGAGTTATAAGAGTAAACCTATTATGTCTTCATAGAATGTGTATTTATACAAATGTACTTATTTATGTAAATCATGGAAATAAATGATCGTACATCCTATACAGTTAAATATAAAATATAGATGCCATAAACAAAATTTAAGGACAACTCTAAAGTACATGCAAAATTAAACCAAATGTACACATTTCCATTTTACTCATTTATGTATTTCCAACAAAACCTAAAAAGATCTGACCTTGGTTGTACTTTGCATGTAAATCCATGGATAATCTTCTTGAAGTAACCTAAAATGCAAGATGCAAAATTGTTATCCACGACACACAAGAGTTTCAATCAAGGTTGAATCACAAAGGGAAAAATCTTGAAATACTATGTAAACCACGTCATTATGTTGTAAACTTGCTTTGAGGGGAATGATTGAAGGGGCATGGAAACTGAAATGTTTAACTAATAAAATCATTTATTAATTTTGGGTGCATTAATATACTTATTTAATTAATAAAATCACACACACACACACACACACACACATTAAATTTCTTGACGTAATGTGTTTTCACTTAGATTTTATTCTTGATTTCCATGCAGGGTAAAGTTGTAGTTAATCGACCCTTGGGTCGTGTTGATGTATAATAACCTGATATTGAACCCAATCATAAATCCATATTGATCATTTCATTTTTTAATGTAAAATAATGTATCATTCATACATGGTGAGTGATGTTTTTTTTTTTGATAGAATCATTGATACATTATCGATTACTTGTTTTAATATGATCACATAGATTTTTCCTTGATGCATGTACAAGGAAAAATTATAGCCGATTAAAACTTATATTGTGTTGAAGTATAATATTTTGAGACTAAACTCAAAGACTAATCATTATTAACTTGAAAGGATCAATTATGCATGTGATCACACATATTTTTATGGCATTTGTCTCTTCACATGCATCATGCTACATATGTCATATGTGGGATTTTTTAATTGAAATAAAATCCCAAGATTGTTATCCCATATTGATACTCATTATCTCATTATCATCATTAATTTAACACCACACCATCCATTAAATAATTGATATTAATCCTAATATATAGACTTTGATCTATTATTACTCAACAAGCCTTTGGCTTAGACAAATCTGGGTAAGGGATACATACTTGGCCTATGCCCTGCTACATTAAATACATCAATAGTCAAATATGTCTTTACAACTATTATAGGCTAGAACAATTGTCCTATAGTTGATACATGCTAGTCATGACAACCTATAAGATGTTATGGGCCAGTCTTTAAAGATTGCATTTTTCCAATCATTATAAGTTAGCTTTACCTAGTTGCTATTGGTTGGGTCTGTCTAATAGGTTTAGATTAATACTATCATGTTTGCTAGGATCTATCACTACCAGATTGTTATGCATTGTCACTACCCCAATTGCTATGGGATATTCTTATTTGCTCAATATCTTAAAACTCATGATATTAGAAATAAAACAATATAGTAAAGATAGTCCATAATTCATCTAAATCAAAAAATAAACCATTTCATTCATATAAACATAAACAACATATGCATCATATTTATTTAGTGCTATTGATAGGAAGAATGTTCAACATAGAGTTTTTATATCTAATAAGTTTGACAATTCAAGGGTCAAGGAAAGATATAAGAACCTATATGGGATTGTATTTTAATGTATCTAATTTATTATTCAATGGTGTGTATAACATATGACTTTACCTCCTAAATTTAAACTTGTGAAATTGATTATAGAGTCAGCATATTTCATTTAAATTTGAACTTATAACTGGATTATATAGTACACATAACTTCACCATGTAAAATACTAAACTCTATTTTTTTTAATAAAATTTTATCTTGCATCAACCAATCAAGATGGAATTTGAAATACGCATTAAAATACATACATCATAAAATGATAAAATATTATTCATATATATAATATTTTTTATTGGAATGCATCATAGTATTCATGCATTTAAAAAAAAAATGCATATCACAAAGTACTTAAAAATAATGTTAGTTAAAATGGCTACACAAGAAGAGCATCAAAACAACATATCAAAAGATAATGACAAGTGTACACATAGAATACACACAATGACATTATAGTGACGACACATATATATCAATAATATTGAGTACTATCTATAGGATCCAAAGACACCATAATACCCTACCCTAGTGATCGAGGAACCACAATACCAATTTGATCACCACCTTGCAATAAGACAACCAACATAAAATTTAACACTAAGAACAAGACAATAAATAGGCATGTATTTCATATATAATAAATATTAATTAAATTTATTACATAAAAATAATGTTAAATACAAAATCCTAAAGATCTTAACTCCTATCATAAATTATAAGTGCATTCCCAATGCCTACTTATGTGGCACTTTGACCTGTTGTTCCCATGGCCTAGAAGGAAGTTGTAATTACATATACATACCCAATTTCATATTATTAGGATTCCTTTTACCACATGATACACATCCCTTTATGAACTTAGAAACATCAAACTGCATATTAGGCCAATAAACATACATATGTAAATGTGAAACATTTTTTGTAACACCAAAATGTCTTACAACTTTTGACATATATGCTTCCCTTATTATTTTAACTCTTCCCTTTATAGACACACAAACTTTACCTGAATTGTAGAGAAATACATTTTGGAATTAATATTCCCCTTGGGGCTCAAATCCTACAACTTAGGACCTCTTTTATTGAAGAAATGGCTCCCAAAAATCTCTATCAAGGGCATATTATTATAGATAAGATACACATAAAAGGCTCAATAAGAGTTATGGTTCCCATGGCTGAAATTAAAATATGTATAGATAAAATATTATCTAGTTTCTTAGTCACACTTTTCTTATAGTAGATAATCAAATGAAATTATTTTAAAAAACCATCCATCCATGGTGTCTAGCTTGGTAAAGTTTTTTTTTTGTTCTTGCCAATATTGGAGAGGTTGGTAATCCATGTGGAAATAAGTTTCCTTACCCATAATATAGTGTTTCAATTTATTGATTAATGGAATAAGAGCTTACACTTTATTATCATATGTACAATGATTCAAAATTTCACCATGAAATACATTTGAATGGTGATTTATGAGATTAATTTATTGTACTAAGATAACCCCCATAACATAGTTACTAGCACCCATTTCAACCTCAAAATGCAGATGCAAGTTAGGAAAATATAATATCATAACATGGTTAATCTTGTGTTTGAACATATCAAATTATTGTTGTTATTTTTTACCCCAAATAAAAGTCTAACCATTTTTTTTAATGGCATGCAAAGGTGTAACTATGGAAGATAAAATCTTGATGAAGTTCTTAATATATTAAACTACATCAGTAAAACTCCATGTTTTGGTCACATTGGAACTATTTGGCCAATTCATTATGACTGATATCTTTACATGATCAATTATCAATTCCCAATCTCCAACCATATACCCCAATTAGACAAGTGATTATTGAGAAAAATAACATTTATTCTCATTTAACAATATGTTGTTCTCCTCCAAAACTTGTAAAACTTATTTTAAATGATCAATATATTCATCAATTTTTTTGATAAAACTAATAATATCATCCAAATACACAATGAAAAATATATCAATAAATGGCCTCATTACCTAATTCATCAACTGCATGAAGGTAGCTATTAACTTGTGTAGCCTAATAGATAGAACCAAACATTCATATAACCCTTTCCTTGTATTGATTGGTGTCTTCCAAATGTCATCATATTTTATTCTCACTCGATAGTACCTAGATTTCAAATCAAGATTTGTAAAATAATTCACATTTTAAAGTTGTCTATATATAAGTTCATCAATCCATGGAAGAATGTTCCTATTATTTTTGGTTAGTTTTTAAAGATCTCTATGAACCACACATTCTACATGAACCATATTTTTAAGTTACTAAAAAAAAGGAGAACAACATGGAGAATTACTAGGATGGATTACTTCTTGTATAATTAAAGATTGTAATTATTATTTTACCTCATTAGCATCTTGAAGGAATGTGTATACAACCTAATATTTAGAAGTAGATTATCTAATATCAACTAAATTTCATAATCAGTGGGCATCATTGGTACCAACCTTATGGGATCATGAAAGACTTTGTTGAACTAATGCACCAACTCTCCCATACAATTTTACTCTTTTATAGTAATTGTACTATAAGAAGTTTTATGTGTAGCCATTTATTTATCTTTAATATATTTCAAAATACATAAAGAAGGCTCCCCACTTAAATTAATAATCCTTTAGCTTGAGAGGCAATTACCAAAGATATTTTAGAATCACATTTTTAGGTTTAAAGGATGTAGCTCTTTCCATACTCTAGAGAATGGTATTGATTGGCTCTCCTCATGACTATAGAAAATCAAATATGAAAATAAGGGCTCCCAAACACTACACCACACACATTAAGAGCTGTAACATCCACTATATCTTCATCAATAATGATGTAGGGGCATCAAGAAATGATGTACATTTGGTCATTTGACAATGTCCTTGGTCTTAAAACATGCCTTATAAGGCATTAGAGTCATTAAATTAGTCTCTTTGTGTGTTTAGATAGCACTTTGGCATTTTCCTGCCAAAATGGGCATTTGAAAATTTGAATTGGGGTTAGAATGTTAAGAGTCTTTTTGAGAAGTGTCTACGAATGGAATGTCATCAAATGTTGGTCTGATGTATTAAATAAGTCTAGATAGGTTTGGTAAAGTGTTTCACATACATGACATGAGAAAAATGGCAAGCACCTAAGAATTTGAGTGTAATGTCTATTTTGAAGGCAGTTGCCAAGATAGTAGTTAGTTAGGAAGGTAGTTTTCTTGTACATATGAAATGAGTTTTTGGATTGAGGAGGATGTTAGTATCATAGGGAGAGTCAATAAGTAGTTATTATTTTTTTATGGGTTAGTTATCAATTGTGATAGGTATAGTTATGAAGGTAAAACTTGAAGGAATGAAAACAAACTACAAAAAGCCTCTATATTCTATCCTTGTGATAGAGTAGACTTTGTAAATAAATGAATTCAATAGAAGTGGTGATTGAAGTAATACCTTTTGTATCCCTGTAATGATATTATTTTGTGATATTAATTATCTATGGCAAATATTTAAACCTTTAAGTCTTCTTTTATGAAAATGGTTAAGAATGTAAGTCTACATGTCTGTGATTAAAACCACATGTTTGTTCATTGATATTACAATCTAGTAAGTGAGAATATCTTCAAAATGAAGTATAGTAGCATCTGAATGATATTCAAGTATTTAATTTGGTAAATTGACATTTGTGCATATGTATCTGTATTGGATTATAATAAAGAATCAAGGACTAAGATAATCTAACTTTGTAGATTCCCTATTTTAAGACTCAGTCAATAACACCTTGCTTGGATGAATATAAAAGGAATATTATATAATTTTTTGTAGCCTAAAGACAATGGAGAAAGACATAAAAAATGAGTTAGAACTTTTAAAGAGTTTTAAAATACCTCAAGTAAGATAAAATATGTGTTTAACCCTATTTTTATTCACACACAGACTGACTATGTTAAGAAATACTGTGGAATTCATGTGTTGATGGTGTTAGAGGTTATACCAAAGCATTTAAATATTTTAAAAATTTTACCCCAAGTAAATCAGTCCTTATGTAGTTTTTTGAAAGTTTGAAACTAAGAAAAACTTCATATAAGTAATTTTAAGCCCTCTCAGGCATAACAAACTCAGGGAACCCTAACCTAGGGTTAAAACAAAAAAAAGGCATAACTAACATTCAAACCAATTAAATGTGATTAAAATTGGTATTTAGGAGGATTTTGACATGATGAAGGATGTTTTAAAGATTTTAGAATAGTATGGGACAATTTGGATCTGGTACAGGTGATTGTATGGTGAAGTGGGTTTAGGAAACCTAATTAGGTTTGTACCAATGCTATAAATGGTGTTTAGACTATGAGTTAGACCAAAAAACATTATGGAGAGATCAAAAAGATAGAGGGTAGTTAAAATGCAAATGGTTTTTCAATTACTATTATGTGCCATGAGGATTTGACAAAAAAAAGGCTAGTAGAGTTGAAAAGAGATTATGGTCTTGGGAAGTTGAGAAGAAAACTAAGGTTATAAGGGGAAATGACATGAGTTGAGACATGTCTATTAAGCTAATAGAGATAATTCAAGGTCAATATTGACTATATAAGAACCCTATTCAAATATTGATGTAGTTTGACCAAGAGAAGCTAGAAACCGAGTGAAGCTAGAGAGGGTTGGATTCAAGATGATCAAGTGAGATATGATTAAATAAACATATATAGGACTCATAGATATGGAAAGAACTATAGAACAAAGATTTAAGTGCTTTGGGTCTGAATCTTATAGCCTAGAGAAGGGTAGTTGAGAGTGAGATGAACTCAAAGGAGTTAGGATGTGAATGGAACAAGATAAAAAGATAAGTTGAGAGGAATAAAAAAGTGCTAAGATAGAGTGTATAACATTAAGAGGCCTAGACAATAGATATTGAAAGAGGAAGACATCAAACCAAGTAAGAGAATTGATAGATAAGATAAGATGTTGAAGATCAGTGCAAGAATCATTATGCACAGGTGTCAGAGCTTGGATTAGGTAGGGAATCGGAAATATCTTTACATCATTTGGTATCAGAGAAGCAAAGGGATTGGGACAAGGAGAAGTACATCTATCAAGCATAAAATGTACATGATTTATTTAGTTTTCATTTAATTTTTTTGTTATGTTTTTGTGATAGCATGAAGTGTGAATGAAGATAAGAGATAGGTAGCCATCCCTAAAGTTAGTGAAGGCTTGAATGAGAGAAATATCTATTAGAAAGATCAAAGGAGAGATCAAAAGTGAGCTTGAGGAGAGAGAATAAGTCCTAGTGAAAGGACAAGAAAGAGAAGATAGACCCAATGAGAGGTGATGAGAGATTGAGATAGACCCAAGTGAGAGGTCATGATATGGCAAGTGAGAGAAGGCTTGTCATAGAGAATAGGTCTAGATGAGACCAAGATATTGATACACATATTAAATAAGATGAGGAAAGAGAGAGAAAAGGGAAAACAAGGCATGAGAGAAGGGTTACCACAAGAAGATGGTGCAAGATGACACCAAGAAGAGAGAGATGGAGAAAGAGATACAAGAGATGAGGCAAGAACTAGATAATTTGATGTTCAAGATAGAGTAAATAAAAGAGAGTGATTACCCATGTTGTGGATGGGTCATGAGGAAAAATACCATTAAGTGGCCAATCAAGCTACTGATGAAGAGAAGATGGATTCAATCTATGAGAGAGGAAAGGAATCAAAAGAGATTGCTTTGTAAGAAACTCAATATAGAGATGCATAAGATTTGGTTGAGTGGGAAACACAAAGAAAAAATGAGTGAATAACACCTTGAAGATAATGTGATGCATTTGAGTGAGAATAAACAAGATGATTGTAGCCAACTATGTGATGGGAATGATGAAGAAGGAAGAGATCAGTTTGAAGGTCTATTAGAAGGCTTGGAAAATGAAGTATTGGTGAAGGACAAAGGCTTAAAATTTGGCTATCAATTTTTATATGAGATTTCAAATCAGTTATAAATAGATAAGGTAGCCTTGGAGAGATCATGAAGAATGAAGAATAAGTAAAGGTTACGATAGTTGAAAAGCTTGTGGATGAAGACAAAGAACTTGAAGAAGAAGCAATGATAGCAGTAGTGAAGCATAATGAAGGCATGAAACCTTCTGAAGGTTTGAAAATCATTGAGATAGTAGGTAACAAATATTTTATTTTTGGTTTTTTTTTGCAAGTATATAGTTGATAACTAGTGCAAGAGAGAAAAAAAGTGAAGAAATAATGTTTTGGGGTATATACAACCCATACAATAGAGGTGAATATTAATTTATAAGTCTACAATAGGTGATAGATGATACAAGAAAGTATTAAAAGAAAAGAGGAAGGTTAGTTTATGACAAAAGGAAGATTAAGAGAAAAGTAGAGGATCAATTAAATCATGAAGGAGAAGCAGAAGCTAGAGATGATCTAAAGATCATGAATTGGAAGTCACGAAAGAAGCATTTAGTAATCCATTAGAGCTCAAGTTCTTTCTTCCCTGAATGTATGTTGCAAGGGTATTAAGCAATGATGTAGATTTAGTCATTTGAAAGTGCCCTTAGTCTTAAAACATGCCTTAGAAGGCATTAGAGTCATTATATTAGTCACTTTGTGTGTCTAGCTATCCCTTCGGCATTTTCTTGCCAAAATGGTCATTTGAAAATTTGAATTGGGGTTAGAATGTTAAGAGTCTTTTTTAGAAGTTTCTAGGAATGTGATGTTGTCAAATGTTGGTCTAAGGTCTTAAATAAGTATAGATAGGTTTGGTAAAGTGTTTCACATACATGACATGATAAAAAGGGCAAGAACCTAAGAATTTAAGTGTAATGTTTATTTTGAAGGCAGTTGCCAAGATAGTTGTTAGTTAGGAAGCTAGTTTTCTTATGTATGAAATGAGTTTTTGGTTTGAGGAGGATATTAGTCTCATAGGGAGAGTTAGTAGGTAGTATTTTTTTAGGGGTTAGTTAGCAATTATGAGAGGCAGAGGTATGAAGGGAAAACTTGAAGGAATGAAAATAAAATGCAAAAAGCCTTTGTATTTTATCCTTGTGACAGAGTAGACTTTGTAAATAAATGAATTTAATAGAAGTGGTGATTGAAGTAATCCATTTCACGTCCTGGTAATGATATTATTTTTTGATATTAATTAGTTTTGGTAAAATATTTAAACCTTTAAGTCTTCTATTATGAAAATGGTTAATAATGTAAGTCTACATGTCTGTGATTAAAACCACCTACTTATTCATGGATATTACAATCTATTAAAGCAAGAATCTCTTCAAAATGAAGTATAGTAGCATCTAAATGATCTTCAAGTATTTCATTTGGTAAGTTGACATTCATGCATATGTATTTGTATTGGATTATAACAAAGAAGCAAGGACTAAGATAATCTGACTGTGTATATTCCCTATTTTAAGACTCAGTCAATAACACCTTGCTTGGATGACTGTAAAAAGAATATTATAGAAATTGTTATCAAATTGGAGCTGATCAACCCCTAAATAAAATTTTATAGTCATGTAATTAGGTTGAAGGGGCTCTAAATAACCCTAATTTACTTCAGATGCACAATTAGATTGGTATTCCAAAGGCTAAGTTTTGGCTATAGGTTTAAAAATGCATTTTCTTACATCTCATCATAAAATCAATTATATCATAAGGAATGTATATTTATGGTATGGAGTGGGCATTAGGAATAGGTATTACAATTTATCTTTTAGGGATTAGAGATTAGGGTATAGGTTTTAGGTTTAATGGCCTATATATAATGTCTAATCACTCTATGCCATGTGAACCTAATTCTTACAACAAAAGATGTTAATTGGGAGTAAATTGATTGGTAAATAGGGAAAGCTTATGGTTTATAATTTAGGGTATAGTGTTTAAGGTTTATTGTTTAGGGCTTAGGTTTTAATGTATATATGGTTTAGGGTACACAAAGTCAATCTCAAAGATAATTGAGGACAATTTGAATCGCTTGGAACCATTTTTGACTATATAATATGTTTTTGGGTTGTCATTATACCCCATGTCATCATGTAAATTAAGTGAATTAGTCAAATAGGGCAATAAATCATGTGATTTAGGTGAAACTAAGCCCTGTGAACTTAATTCTTAGTCTAAATGATGTTAATTTGGGCTAAAATGGTTAGTTCAGGGTTTAAAGAGTTTATATTTATGGTTTAGAGTTTAGGGATTATGAAATTTAAGGATTAAGGCTTAGGATATAAGTTTTAGGGTATATAAAGTACAATCATGAAGGTGATTAGGGTAAATTAGAGATCCTTGAACCTATATCTATGAGTAAAGAATGTGAATCAATTAGACCCCACATCATCACATATTGATCCAATTAAGTCAATTATGGTTTAATGAGTGATGCAATTTAGACAAAGTTCATCCCTATGAACCTAATTCTTACTATATATATAAAGGATGTTAATTGGGGCTAAATTTATTGGTTTAGGGTTTAGGGACTAAATTTTAAAGGGTTTGGGGTTTATGGCTTATTACGTATGGTTTAAGGTAAATGGTACAGGGTTTAGGGTTAAAGTTAAATGGTATAGGGTTTAGGGTTTAAGATATTAGATATAGGGTCCAATCACTAAGGTAATTCAAGAATATTTGGATACTTGTTCACCTATTTATGAAAATTACCTTCATGTTTGCATTTTTCATAAAAGTAGGGTTAGTTATGCCATGTACATGTTACATACATGTTATATAATCGATTGAGCCATAAATTGGTTTAGGGGCTCAATTTTTCCCATATCATGCCCCTAATTACACAAATTGACTAATTGGATAATTTCATGATAGAATCAATCTTTTCATTTTTCCCTAAATCATATCTTGCTCTTGAAGGGTTTCAAATTGGCCTCAAATGCCTCCTTGATTAAATGAATCAAATATTTGGTTAATTATATATGACATGAAATTAGGGTTAATTTAACTCCAAATCACATCATATAAAATTTAAAATAGGTTCATGTGGCTCATTTTGACCTTAATTGCCTCCATAATTTAACTAATCAACATTTGCATTCATTACCTGATGATTTCAAGTTTATCGATCTCAAAACCACATTTTGTATATTTAAAACTTGCATATAAGCAAATAATGTTTCTTTGATTCAATCAAGCTAATGAAATTGGAGCTAGTAAACCCAGAAATCACATTTTATAATCATGCAATTAGGTTTAAGGGTCTCGAAATAGCCATAATTTACTTCAGATGTGCTACAAGATTTGTAATCTAAAGGCTAAGTTTTGTCCATAGGTTTAAAAAGTGCATTGTATGACATCTCATGATAAAATAAGTTTTATCATAAGGCATGTATGTTTGTGACATGCAGTGGGCATTAAGGCATAGAGCTTATAATTTATGTTTTAGAGATTAGGGATTAGGACTAGGGTTTAGCTTTAGGTTTAAGGACCTGTATATTATTACAAAGGATGTTAATTAGGACTAAATAAATTGGTAAATATGGAAAGTTTATGGCTTACAATTTAGGGTATAGTGCTTAGGTTTATTGTTTAGGGCTTAGGTTTTAACGTATATATGGTTTAGGGTACATAGGGTCAATCAAAAAGATAATTGAGGACAATTTGAATCACTTGGACCCATTCGTGACTATAGAATTTGTTTTTGGGTTGTCATTATACCCTATGTCATCATGCAAATTAAGCAAATCAATCAAATGTAGTAATCAATCATGTGATTTAGGCCAAACTGAGCCCTATGAACTTAATTCTTAGTCTAAATGATGTTAATTTGGGCTAAAATGATTGGTTCAAGGTTTAAAGAGTTTATATTTATGGTTTAGAGTTTAGGGATAAGGGTTGAGGGTATATAACGTACAATCATGATGGTGATTGGTGCAAATATGAGCTCCTTGAATGTATATATGTGAGTAAAGAATGTGATTTTGGGCTCAATTAGCCCCTGCATCATCACAGATTGAGCCTATGAAGTCAATTATGGTAATGAGTGATGCAATTTTGACCAAGTTCATCCTTATGAACCTAATTCTTACTATATATAAATGATGTTAATTGGGGCTCAATTTATTGGTTTAGGGTCTACAATTTAAAGGGTTCAGGGTTTAGGGCTTATGGATTAGGGTTTAAGGTAAATGGTACAAGGTTTAGGGTTTAAGTTAAATGATACATGGTTTAGGGTTTAAGATATCAGATATGGGGTCCAATCACTAAGGTAATTGATGAAATTTTGAGCTGTTTGTTCACCTATTTGTGATAATTACCTAAACATGTTTGTATTTTTGATAAAAGTAGGGTCAGTTAAGCCATACATGTTACATATATGTTATATAATTGATTGATCTATAAATTTGGTTTAGGTTTTCAAAATTTCCCAAATAATGCCCTTAATTACACAATTTGACTAATTAGATCAATTCATGATAGAATCAAACTTTTAAATTTGCCCCAAATCATATCTTGCTCTTTAAGGGGTTCAAATTGGCCTCAAATGCCTCCTAGATTAAATAAATCAACTCTTTGGTTAATTATATATGGCATGACATTAGGGTTAATTTCAATCCAAATCACATTGAATATATAATTTAAAATATGTTCACATGGCTCATTTTGACCCTAATTACCTCTATAATTGAACTAATCGATATTTGTATTCTTTAGTTGATGGCTTCAAGTTTATTGAGATCAAAACCACATTTTATGCATTTATAATTTGCATATAAATAAATTATTTTTCTTTGATTCAACTGAGCTAATGAAATTGGAGTTGAGCAACCCCAAAATCACATTTTATAGTCATGCGATTAGGTTGAAGGGGCTTGAAATAACCTCAATTTACTTCAAATGCACAACTAGATTGGTATTCCAAAGGCTAAGTTTTGGCAACATGTTTAAAAAATGAATTTTGTGACATCTCATGATAAAATCAATTATATTGTAAGGCATGCATGTTTATGACATATCTAAACTTGATCAAAGACAACTTCTTATATGCAAAACAGGGTATTAACGCATTGATATACCTTGAAAATAGATCCTTATATAACTTTAATTATTGACTCAAACAATCTTATCAGAGACTCATACAATACTTCAAAGTTTATAATAGTTTTTAACAATTTTCAAACATCACCAATTATCCACAAAAACTAACGTAGTCTTATTTAACCAAATTTAGCCTCTTTTAGGACTGTATACACTCTTGACACAAAATACAATGGCCCTTGATTTATTTTTTGTTGTTTCAAAAAACTATTTTAATATTGTGAAGAATATAAATTCCTTTTCAAATACCAAATTTTAAATAACTAATCCTTAAACATTTATAATATCACTGAACTCTCTTTCAAACCTAATACTCTAGGTCCATTAGTACTCAATTAGAGGATCCATGTACTCCAATTGATTTTTGGAAAATATAATTTATTTAATAATGTACAAAATGAAATCTAAATGAAATCTACCAAATTATTAGTTATCTGGATTAGTGGATCACCAAAAACCAACTTTTGACTTCTTGACCTTGTCTAGGATGATCTAGGACTATTTTTATTTTAAGGAAGATTAGACTTATGTCAAATGAATAATAAAATGATTCATAGGTTAATACATATCCAATTATAATTCAATGTTATCAAATCTTGACAAGAACATTGGTCCCAAACAACAATATTAATCAACCAAACTTTGTTCTTAAGACTACTAGGCCCAATAGCTCCTTTAATAGGTCAAAATGTAAATTTGGGTTTTTGAGTGTTGTGAATATAGAATGCGATCATGTTATTAAGTAACATAATCATGTTACTAATGTAGTTAATTTAATGTGACCACATTAATACAATAATTAAGTTATTAAAGTGATCATGTTATTTAAATTTGAATTCAAATTCTATAACTTTTGGCTAGGGAATGGCTTGGATTCTTGAGCCTAAGACTTGGCCCTGTAAATCTACAACCAAGTCCGAGAATTATGATAAAAACAAAAAAATTCAACTTTGATCTTTAAATACACTATGAATTTCAATGTGAAAATTGAAAAACTTAATATCTTCGCAACGATCACGCTCTCCTCTTTCAAAAAATATGATTTTTATAATTTTTAGACTAATTTAAGGTTTCAAACTATGTTGATTTTTAACTATACCATTTTTAGGCCACTACAACCATAAACACACATGCCTATACATGTTCATGTAATTTGTCTTTCATTGATCCAAGTGAAAAATAAGTTATATGGTCACAAACTAGGCCTAATTACACACACACACACACACACACACACACACACACACACACACACACACACACACACACATACATATATATATATTTTTTATTTTT
The DNA here is from genome assembly GCA_037957365.1 of Torreya grandis. Lineage (NCBI taxonomy): Eukaryota > Viridiplantae > Streptophyta > Pinopsida > Cupressales > Taxaceae > Torreya > Torreya grandis. Next base: position 3,060,017 of record JARHVA010001013.1, read on the forward strand.
TTTTTAAATAATTTTCATTTTTTTAAGGTAGTTAGGTGCATCACACGGACACCTATCCATTTTTTTATCAATTTTCAAGATCTATTTACTTGTAAAATTCATAAAACTAAAAGTATTCATTGAAAAACTATAAAAAAACATAGGTAACAAACTATATGATCTTATCTAAATTTTGTATAAAGGGTTTAAAATAATATTAAACATTGCTAAAAAAATAGTGCACTACACAGTCGATTATCTACTCTATTTTCTTAAAAAAAAGGAGTTCCTCTTCAAATTTTAGATGTTTGACTTAGGTATACTTAACCATTTTTTTAAAAAAAATAGTGTTTTGGAAATTAGACTCGAAATTATACATTTCATGTTCTTACACCATCTTCAAAAAAATCATGTTGACGGTTGGGCCACTTTTTTTCACCCAACGTTGTGCACTTACCCATAATTCTGAATAATTTGTATGATGATTTAATTTTGGTAATCCTATTATTATGTGTCTGTAGTTGTTGAGGTTTCAAAGGTTTTTTGTTGCTCCTTTTGGCCTTATTATCATATTTAAATGACTAAAATTCTATCCCCAAAATGTTTACAATACAGATAAACTCAAACATAGGGTTATCCAATGTGCAAAACCAAGGCAAAAAGAGGAACAAAATCTTGTTACATTTAGATTTGAACTTGTTGTGGCCTTCATTAAAGTTTTATATTGTTAAACCTTGTAAGTTTTCTCTTCCCACCATCAGATTTTCTCTTCCCATTCTCCCTTACATTAATCACCATTGTAAGAATAATATGTCTAAATTTACATTTAATGCTTCTTGGTCAGGGTTTGATGATGAAACATTTGGAAGGCTCATTTGACATCCATTACTCAAAAAAATCCCTTGCTTCAGCTCCTTTGCTTACTCCTCTACCATGAATTATTTGAGCCCTCTAAACCATAAGCTTTACCTTTAACCTTCTATTATTGGGTGTGTCTAGGTTATCTTTCATTTTTTCTTGTTATTTTGTAGCTTGTGCATTTTCCCTATGTAGAGAGGGCACTTGTGAAAAAACATCAGATTACGAATATAGATGTAATTGTCAACAAGGATGTGAAAATCTTATAAATATTATGGGAGACCCATGCATCAGGGAATTTAAACTCTCACGCCTTAGTTTCCTTACTATGTGGATGAATCTAAGCCATCCATGTGGCAAACATAGATCCAATATAGGGACAAATCTAAACTCTCTTTCTCCCAATAGAAATGCCTTTGATGTAATTAAGTGCAAAATTTAATTAAAGTGGAATAGGTATACAAATGACATAATCAAGTATTCATGATGAAATTTGGGTTACTACAAGATCCAACATCATTTGATGAAAGTGTATCTGTTGGAGTTCTACATAACAATAAAAATGGCATAAAAGTGAGCCAGGTTGTTCATTTTGAAAGAATTTCTCAAGGTAACAAACAAACCCTTTGCATTATATATTTACCAAATATGGTTTTAAAATGTTATGAATTTGACAAAAAATGTCATTAGTTTGAAAATTTTATTTTGGTTGTGTACTTTTTTGGTCATATTAATTCTAAGAATATGCTCAAAACCTAGGTGAATAACAATTGGCAATCTCTTGATGTTAAGTTTGAGGGTGTTCAAAACCTAACCAAATATTTTTTTCATTTAAAAATTTGAATGATGAGAAATAAAAAACAATTTTTAACCATGGCCCTTGATTTATTTGAATCACCCAAGTCATCTTTTCCCATTGGTCGATTTCATTATCTCTAAACAAGCGAAACTTAAAATACTAGTCTAAATAAAGTTTCTATGTCTTCCTTTGCCCCTTTGGGGTTTCATAAATTAGTTAATAAAGTTATTATTTTGTTTCATTTTCCATGAAAATAATAATTTCTATGTATCCAGATAGTAGAGACAAGTGTGTGTAGAGCTTGATCATTTGAAGGATCTCAAATAAACCAAATATATTCAAATAGGAGACAAGTGTATCTTGCTAGTATGTTGCATATTAACATGTAGAATACCTACCTTCAGCATCATGCCATGGACCATTTGTTACATGAGTGCCCTCTTATGGATAAATCATAATTTTTAGTCTTGACCAAAACCTCTCCCAAGGTGAACAAAATTATGACTATGTTTAAAAAAGTGAGAACTACAGTCAACAATGTAAAGCCCAACTAAAAATCTTGTGGAATGAACCAAAAAAATAATTATTGTGTATAAATACACAAGTGGTTCTTTGGTAGCCAAAAAATAATTGGCTTAGATGCTTCACAATCAACACCATCTTTTTATGGCACTTTGAAAGGAACAACAATTTTATCAATTTATCAGACCTAAGTTACAACTTATCAATCATCAAAACTTTTTTTGGAGGTGAAAGAATTGGGCTTAGTCAATACCATAATTTTTAAAATTATTTTCCAATTTCCTTGAAATCCATCACCAAATCCCAAGGATGGTGAGTATGTTCAAGAAAAACATCATATTTTCTACTTAAGTGGTTTTATGTGTGGTAATCAAGGGGCTTACTTGTCTACTAGATTTTCTACTTTAGATAGGGTGGATGAAGAGTTCAACATGAATCTTGATGTTTCATAATGGTAGTTTACTCTTGTAATGTGTGACGCCTCATTGGCACATCCCAAAAAATTATGGTAAGGAATGCTTGTTAGTATTTTGATAATATGAAGATTTTGTGTTTGCAAAAAGTTAAAATATCTATATTTTTACCTCATTCCACCATTAGATCTATTTGGATAAAAGTTGTTTTCCAGATGTCCAATTATTAGAAAAAATGTGGGGGAGTGGTGAAAATTATTTCAATGATTATATCTTTGCACACCATCAATTAGGGTTCTGACCCCACACTTCAAATGGTGTGGTCTATTTTTTATTGTGGTGGAAACTCCCTTATTATTTCCAATAATTACACCTCCAAGGATGATGTTGAAAGGATGTTTTTACAATAGATTATGGACATGATTTTAGATTCAAACTAACTTTTGTGTCGTGATCTCAATATATTGAATCTAAGGAAGACAAATAGGGGATCTTACTGATGTATTGGTGCACCGATGAAAGAGAGGCATAATATTATATGAACAATAGACTCAGGTTGTTTGATCCAAACCACCACTTGGGATCCCCTTGACTACCCCTTAGTTTACATGGTCTAAATTTATACAAGGTAGTGATAGGGTAGAGAAAATATTAGAAATAACACTTTTTTAAAAGTAGAATCTTTTCACCTTTGCCAAAAAATTTGATTTCCCTATCAATGTCATCATAGGAGCAATAATTTCAAAACACTCCCATTAAGTTTAGAATTGAATGGTTTGTGTCTCAAGTCAAGAAAGTAAAATCCCAGTTTTATCTTAGTATTGTTAACCTATAACATGAATGGACTCATGCCTATGTTATTAGAATTTGGAACCTTTTTCTTCATTTTGGTGGAGAGTGTGGTTGCACTAAATGGTGATGGGATACCATCTCTTGAACTATAAAATTACTCTTTATCTAAAACAAGCAAGGGGATGTGTTTATCTATATATCCCAAAATGTGTCATATAGTGAATACCTATAGTATTCATATGATCTTGAGATATCTCCTCTTAATGAGGATGTGAAAAAGGAAGTTGGTAAATAGAAACATAAGCTCAAGGTTGAGAAGGCCTATCAAGCTGTTGGTGTCCATATTTTTCACCCATATGCACTAGTTAAAATTGGAGATCGAGATTATAAATAATTTATTCCATGTAGGCAATGGATAGGTTGAAATCCATCCACGAGGTCAATAAAAATTAGACACAACTTCATGATATTTTGTGAGGCTTTTTCTCATCACCATGGAGATTTTGTAGTTCATTTGTCTACCCCAGTCCATGGGGAGGCTCTTATACGATGTTTACAAGTTGTTCCTAATAAATTACCAAGGGCCAACAAGTGGGATGTGATCAGTTATTAACATTATCATAACTTCATTAAATAACTTAGAACATGGCTTTTGATAAGGCCCTTAGAATTGATTGGTTCCCTTGGGAATTCTACCAAGTTTTGTGGGTATTATGGGCAAAAACTTACATAAAGTATATTTGGAGGTTTTCTAGACTGGCTCTCTTAAAAAATACACCAATAAAGGTAAAAATAAATCCATTCCTAACACTGGGGATGCAAAGATCATTACATTTGGCATTTAATAACCATTTTCAATGTATCTTACAAGATATATGTTAAATCCATTACTCTCATGGTGAGATAGTTGTTGCATCTCATTATCTTCCCAAACAAAATTAGTTCATTCATAATATGAAAATTCTATATAATGGTATTATGGTTTGAGAAGGGATGGATAGGCTTGTTTCTCAAAATAAAAAAGCTTTGTTCATCAAGATATTTTTTTATGAATGCTTATGACATAATTGAATGGCCCTTTATCTTTGCCATGCTTTAGGATTTAGGGTTTGGATCAATATTTGTGCAAATAGTCAATATGATTTATTAGGATTTTGGTACTTTTGTAATCATTAATGGAGTTCAATCTAAATTTTTGGTCTATTTAGATCCATTAGGCAAGGTTTCCCACTTAATCCCTCCCTTAATGTTTTGGCAATAAAAGGGTTTAATTACCTCATTTTTACTAGACTTATAGAGGTTTGGTTAAAGGAATTACTCTTCGTCATTGTTATAAGTAGTTGGTAAATGGACACTTTACTGATGATTCTTTTCTCACCCTTGTTAAAGAGGAGATGTTTGTCAACAATGCCTTGAAAAGTTTGGAAATTTTCTATGAAGACTCTAAATATTCTATTGAATGGAAGAAAAACCATTGTTACAAAGGGTCCCTGGATTTTCTACCTGGGTCTTTCTACATGATAAGTTTAATCTTTCTCCCAATGATATTGCCTTTATTTATAAGGTGTAGTTAGCCATCATAGGTGAAAAATTCTATAAAATTGGAGTTCAAACACCAACCAAATGGTGGACTGATTATAAGTGCCATATTGAAATCCCCTTCCACCGGTACAATCTTTGGTATGGATATCACTTGCTCTCCCTTCAACACATTTAGGTGGATTCTTTGAATGATTATTGGAAATTTAATTGTCATACAATGACATGGGGGTGAAGGTTTGACAAAGTATGGAAAGAAGTTATTGAGCCCAAACATGCACATTTATTTCGGTGCATCTTGCATCAAGAACTCCTTGTTAAAAATAAACTTATCCTTCTATGGGTGGACAAAATTTTATGCCCTTCATGTCAACACCTTGAGTCTCTTAAGATTTTTTTTGGTTTTGAAAGCATGCCTAGTATTCCTAGAGGTCGATTCATATATTTTTCAACTGTTTTGTCCATAATTCTTTTCCTACAAAATGATGCTCTAAAGGGATTCAACCATGTTCCTTTCAAAGTATAATCAAATATGGTATATATTTCATTTTGAAATACTTTATGAAAAAAATTCAGTGTTTAACCATTTAGTTATGGATTTATTTTAGGTTATACACAAAGTGAAAGTGATCCTAAATGTCATGGTATAGATTCAAGTGCCAACAAAGAAGGTTTGATTAGAGGTTGAACATTTCTAAATTTTATTGGACCATTGGGGAAGTTATCCCTATGTAGTTAGCTAGGTCCCACCTAATTATCTATGGTGGTAGTCACCTTCTCATGTTTTTGGATTTGGAGATCATGTTACTCACCATTAACACATTAGGTGTTGAAGTGATTGATACACAACTCTCAGACTAGTCAATATGTGATCTTAAACACATCTGGGTGGAACACTTTATATTAAAGAAAGTTTCCTTAACTAATGACCCTGAATAATATCAAAGCTTATAAATTAACAAATTATATTGATTCGTACTGAATGATTGAAATAATTAAAAACCATGAATAAATAATTCTTAACTTAGAATTGAGCTGACATGCAAAAATTTAGAACTCCTAAAAATAATAAAAATTGACCTGCTATTTTTAGTAAGTTTTGTATGCTAATGTGCACATCTCTAAAAATATATTAAAATAAACTAAACACTAAAATTAACCTATCAGACGAATATCAACTGAAGTTCAAGTCTAGTTACAAAATATACAATTTTTAAATTTTAAAAAATATCAAAAATAATATTATATTCTAATTTTAGACCCTCAGATGTTCATGATGGCCTCTAAAAAATATCAAAAATATCCATAACTGAACACTCTAGGTTATCACTGCACTTAAATTTTTGAGACAACCATTTTAGTGTGAAGATAGGTTCAAAAAAAGCTACGAATGAAAATTTATGACCTTCAAAAGTTTAACCTCTTTTTATGCATCATTCTCCTTTGGTTGAAAATAACTTAGCTCCTGCGAGTTGCTCTGATTGTATTTATACCATTTAGTATTATAATCTTCTTCAACTCCTACTCTGTAATCTAAGTGTTTTCTTCCTATTTTAACCCTTCCCACTGTACCAAATACCTATCATAAGTTCCTTGCCTTTTGTTCACTATCTTCTTATCTAGAACCTACACTATTTTTTTCTTCTTTGGCACCTACTGCTACCAATATACTTCTTCATCTTCTTCACATTCACCATCTTATCCATGGAAACCATATAAATTTGAAAATTTCAATACTGGAGAGATATCAAAATAATGTGGTAAACTTAACTCATAAGTATTGTCATTGATTTTCTTCATAATTCTAGATGGTCTAATTTTTTTGTACTTCAACTTGTTATATGTGCCTTTCATAAATCTCTCTTTCCTTAAGTAAACCATCACTAAACCTCTTTCTTCAAATATTTTTGACCTTCTTTTGACATATAATGCTATTTTATACTTCTCATTAATTTCCTATAACTTTCTTCTTACTTTCTCTTATAACTATTATATTTGTTCTGCAAATGCTTCTACATCATCACTAACTCATTCTGCAATGGGTAACTATACTAAATCTAAAACACTCAATATTTTCCTTATAAATAATCTAAAATTCTAATTTCCCTATTGATCTATTCACTGAACTATTATATGTAAACTTTGCTTGTGGTAAAGCCGAGTCCCATTACTTGGATTTCTCTCCAACTATGCATCTCAACAAATTACCCAAGCTTGTATTTAAAACTTTTATCTATACATATTTTTGGGGGTGGTATGCACTATTAAATTATATCATAGTCTCTATCTTATTCCATAAAATCATTTAAAAATGAATTATAAATTTTGTGTCCCTATCCAATGTAATAGTTTTTAGAACACCATGCAATCTCACAATATATTTAAAAAATAGATTTGTAACTCTAGTGGAATCACTCATTTTTTTATATGTAATAAAATGAACCATCTTATAAAACCTATCTAAAACAATAAAAAATGAATGATTACCTCTCTGTGTGTTTGGTAGTCCCAACACAAAATCTATACTCAAATATATCCATGGTCCTCTTGGAACTAGTAATGACATGTACAGCCCTATATTTTGTGCATGTATTTTCACCACTTGACACATTCTACACTTTGAAACATATCTTGTCACATCTCTCTTCATCTTTGACCAAAAATATTTCTCCTCCATCAAAGCTATTGTCTTTGCCTTACCAAAATATCCAATCAAACCACCACTGTGCAAATATTTTATAATATTGTTTCTTAGAGAACCAATTAGAATACACAATTGTTTCTCTTTGAAGAGATAAAAATATTGTATAAGAAACTCATCATAAACATTACTTTTATCACCTATTAATGGATTCTTACATTATTCAACTATCTTTCTAAAATTTGGATTAGTATCATATACTTCCTTAATAAATTCAAATCCAACTAGTTTACTCACCATAATAGTTATCAACCTCACTCATATGCGTAAATCATCATCTACTTGATTTTGTTTTCTTGATTTGTGCTTCAAAACAAAATTATAACATTATAAGAAAGATATCCACTTGCATGTCTACTAGTTAATTTATTTTGAGTGCTCACATACTTCAAAGCCTCATGATCAGTAAACATGATAAACTCCTTAAGCACTAAGTAATTCCTCCAATGTCTTAATGTTTATATAATAATATAAAATTCAACATCATATGTAGAATACTTTTTTCTTACCTCATTTAGTTTATCATTGAAATATGTTATTGGATTCTCTTATTGACTCAACACAACACCAATTCCCATAAATAAAGAATCACAATCAACCTCAAACACTTTGATAAAATTTGTTAATGTTAAAATAGGGTTTTATATAATTTTTTTATTCAACAACTCAAAGCTTTATGTCACTTCCCTTGTCCATGTAATTTTTTTTTCACTTGCAATTTGTTATCGGTGCAACAAGACTAATAAAATTCTTAATGAACTTTTTATAAATGTTTCTAAAACATAGAAATTTATTATTTCTGTGATGTTTTTTGGGATAGACCACTCAACAATTGTCTTTACTTTTTCTTCCTTCATTCTTACACCATCTGTTAAAACTACAAATACCAAAAATACCAAACTATTCTACATAAACTTGCACTTATTTAAATTCACTTAGATCTTAATTTTTTTAAACAATTCTAATACCATTCTCAAATGCTATAAGTGCTCTTCTTTAGTCTTAATGAATACTAAAATATTATCAAAATAAGCTACCTCAAACTTACCACTATATTCTTGTAGCATTATGCTCATCACTCTCATAAATGTGCTAAGTGCATTAGATAATATGAATGATATCACCATCCACTCAAATAAACTATCTTTAGTCTTGAATTTTTTTATCTATTCACCTCCTTCACGAATCCAAATTTGATAGTATCCACTCCTTAGATCAATCTTGGTAAAATATTATGTTTTGGCAAAAACATCCATCATGTCATCTAAACAAGGTATAAGAAACTTGTACTTGATTGCTATACTATCCACACACATCCTCCATCCTCCATCTTTATTTGGATTAAGTAGTGATAGTTTTGCACATAAATTAATGCTCTCCCTTAATACACACTTCCTCTCCAATTTAGTAATTTGCTTATTTAATTTTGCATGTTCTATTAGACGCATCCTATAAGCTACTTGATTGGATAGAGTTGATCTTAGAATCAAATAATTTGAAGTTGAACATATATATTTGGTGATAAACCATCTAGTAACACATTAAGTATAACACTTGCATATTCTTTCAACATTACTACTATTTTTGCTAGTACTTTCACCACTTATGTGTCTTCTTTCTTCACTACTAAATATAATAGTAACCTGTCATCTTCATGTCTTTAATAAATTATTTTGCAATTAGAATGCTTTTAGCTTGCCCTTCTTCTTTAAGAGGTAACAAAATTACCTTCATACCACCTTTCCAGAAACTATATGTGTTCTTTGACATATCATGAATTACTTTTCTATCAAATTATTATGACCTTTTCAATAACGAATGGCATGCATCCATTGGTATAACATCACACCATATTTTATCCTTGTAAATTTTACCTATAGAAAATTTTATTAAGCAACTTTTATCTTCTATAACTTTATTCTGTTTATTAAACCATGAAAGTCGATAAAGATTAGGATACTTTTCACACTGCAAACCTAGTTTCTCAACCATGTTATTAGAAACTATATTTTCACAACTACCACCATCTATAATTATTTTTATATATCTTACCTCCTGAAGTACATCTTGTCTGAAATATGTTTGTTCATATCCATGCATCACCACCTTCTTTATTATGCACATGTACTTTTCTTGGAGCAATTATTGTTCTTTTCATCATGATATTTTTTCCAATATCTATTACTACAAGTTTATTATTTAACTTCTCTATTTCAGCTTCAACTAAATTCACTCTTGAGTGATCTTCTTGCCTCTTTTCTTGATCTTGGTAGAGTGGACACTCAAACGCTCTATGGCCTTTTCCACATCTGCAATAAATATAAAACCTGCATTGATTTAGAAACCATCCTCTATTGCCACCATAGCTTTGTCCTCTCTAAAATCCTTTTCCTCTTTGCTAGTATTGAAACCTTTGTCTATTATCTTCTTATCTTTTTGCACCACATGACGATTCTTCTCCAATGGTATTAAACCCACCTCTATTTATATTAAATCCACCTCATCCCCTTCTTAGAGGGGATTGTCCTCTTCTTGTCCCAATAAACGTTCTTCCGAAATTTCATTTATTTATTTTTTTACATTTTTCTACTATTGTCTCTTAGAGAACCAATTGGAATACATAATTGTTTCTCTTTGAAGAGATAAAAATATCTTATACGAAACTCATCATAAACATTACTTTTATCACCTGTTAATGTATTCTTGCATTATTCAACTATGTTTCTAAAATTTGGATCAGTATCATATACGTCCTTAATATATTCAAATCCAACTACTTTACTCACCATAATAGTTATCAACCCCACTCATCTGCTTAAAGCATCATCTCCTTGATTTTGTTTTCCTAATTTATGCTTCAAAAAAAATTATAACACTATAAGAAAGACACCCACTTTGCATGTCTACTATTTAACTTCTTTTGAGTGTTCACATACTTCAAAGCCTCATGATCAGTAAACAGGGTAAACCCCTTAAACACTATGTAATGCCTCCAATGTCTTAATGTTTATATAATAGTATAAAATTCAACATCATACATATAATACTTTGTTCTTACCTCATTTAGTTTCTCATTGAAATATGTTATTGGCTTTTCTTATTGACTCAACACAACACCAATTCCAACAAATGAAGAATCACAATCAACCTCAAAAACTTTGATAAAATCTAGTAATGCTAAAATAGGGTTTTATATTATTTTTTAATTCAAAAACTCAAAGCTTTATGTCACTTCCATTGTCCATGTAAATTTTTTTCTAATACAATTTGTTATCGGTGCAACAAGACTACTAAAATTATTAATGAACGTTCTATAAAAAGTTGCTAAACCATAGAAATTTCTTACCTCTGTTATGTTTTTTGGGATAGATCACTCAACAATTGTCTTTAATTTTTATTCATTCATTCTTACACCATCTACTAAAACTACAAATCCCAAAATACCAAATTAATCTGCATAAACTTACACAAATTTAAATTCACTTAGAGCTTAAATATTTTTAATAATTCTAATACCATTCTCAAATGTTATAAGTGCTCTTTTTTAGTTTTAATGAATACTAAAATATCACAAAAATAAACCACCTCAAACTTACCACTATATTCTTGTAGCATTATGCTAATCACCCTCATAAATGTGCTGAGTGCATTAGATAATATTAATGACATCACCATCCACTCATATCTTGAATGTTTTTTTATATTCACCTCTTTCATGAATCCAAATTTGATAATATCCACTCCTTAGATCAATCTTGGTTAAATATTATGCTCCTGCAAGAACATCCATCATGTCATCTAAATAAGGTATAAGAAACTTGCACTTGATTGCTATACTATCCACACACATCCTCCATCCTCCATATTTATTTGGATTAAGTAGTGATACTGTTGCACATGGATTAATGCTCTCCCTTAATACACCATTCCTCTCCAATTTAGTAATTTGCTTATTTAATTTTGCATGTTCTATAGACTCATCCTATAAACTGCTTGATTTGATAGATTGATCTTGGAATCAAATTATTTGATGTTAAATATTCTATTTGGTGATAAACCATCTAGTAACACATTAAATATAACACTTGCATATTCTTTCAACATTACTGCTGCTTTTGCTAATACTTTCACCACTTCTATGTCTTCTTTCTTCGCTACTAATATATAATAGTAATTCTTCATCTTCATGTCTTTGATAAATTCTTTTAGCTTGTTGTTCTTCTTTAAGAGGTAACAAAATTACCTTCATACCACCTTTATAGAAACTATATGTGTTCTTTGACTTATCATGAATTGCTTTTCTGTCAAACTATTATGACCTTTCCAATAACACATGGCATGCATCCATTGGTATAACATCACACCATATTTTATCCTTGTAAATTTTACCTATAGAAAATTTTATTAATCAAATTTTATCTACTATAAATTCATTCTATTTATTAAACCATGAAAGTCAATAAAGATTAGGATACTTTTCACACTGTAAACCTAGTTTCTCAACCATGTTATTAGAAACTATATTTTCACAACTACTGCCATCTATAATAATTTTATATATCTTACCTCTTGAAGTACATCTTGTTTGAAAGATGTTTTTTCATAGACATGCATCACCACCTTCTTTATTATGCACATGCACTTTTCTTGGAACAATTATTGTTCTTTATATCATGAAATTTTCTCCAATATCTATTACTGCAAGTTTAGTATTTTGTTTTTTTTAGCTTCAACTAAATTCATTCTTAGGTGATCTTCTTGCCTCTTTTATTAATCTTGGTATAGTGAACACTCAAACACTCTATGGCCTTATCCACATCTGTAATAAATATAAAACTTGTGTTGATTTAGAAACATCCTCTACTGCCACCATAGCTTCATCCTCTCTAAAATCTTTTTCCTCTTTGCCGGTATTGAAACCTTTGTCTATTATCTTCTTATCTTTTTGCACCACATGATGATTCTTCTCCAATGGTATTAAACCCAACTCTATTTATATTAAATCCACCTCATCCCCTTATTGGAGGGGATTGTCCTCTTCTTGGCCCAATAGATGTTCTTCTAAAATTTTATTTATTTATTTATTTATTTTTCTACTTTCAAAGATAATTAATAGTCTTCCTCCATGCAAAGTATTTTATGCATGCTTAATTCATCTTGAATAAAAAATTTTAAACCATTTACATGTACCTTACAACGATTTGTTTTTCTATTTCATCATGATTCACTCATATGAAAATATTTTAAAACACACCTGCATACTCTTGTATATTGTGATACTTTTGCCTCACATTTTAGAATATTTTGTATAGGGCTTGTACATAATTCACATGAAGAAATTTCTACCTCAACGTCTTCTCCATCTCTTTTTTCCACAAGTCGATATTCTCTTTACCTTTTTTCTATCTTTTTTCTTTCAAGTGAGCCCACCAAATCATCACACGACTCTTCAATCTCATGCATGCAAACTTTACCTTCTTATCTTTTCTCATAATTTTCCTTTGTAAAAACTGATCCATGTTGTTAATCTATTCTATCAACTCCTCTGAGTTTAATATTCCTCCATAAAATAGAATGTTAACCTTGATTCCTTGATTCCTTCTTTCTAAAGCTCTAACCATCATCTCTTCTATTGATGGCAGTGATTCTTGTTGCTCTTCTTACAGAATTTTCTCTTCATGATCTATGTCATCCTCGACATCATTTTGCTCTCCTTTATTTTTGATTCACAATGAGCTCGGTTAATTACTCTACTTGCCTCTGCAATTCTTGCATATTCATGTTCATCTGAGTGTTTCCTCCTCATCCTCTCACCAACTCTTACACCTTCAAGATTCAAACTTGCTCTGATACCAAATAATGAATCTAAATACTATAAAGACAAGAAAACACCAATAGGTAAAGCTTCTGAAACAATAATCTATATTGACTCATACTAAATGATTGAAATAATTATAAATATGCATAAATTAAGTCTCAACTTAGAATTGATGTTGACATACAAAAATTCAGAACTCCTCAAAATAATAAATTTTGACCTATTATTTTTAGTAGCTATTATTTTTAATGAGTTTTACATGCAAGCGCGCATAGCTCTAAAAATCTCCAAAAATAAACAAAACACTAAAATTAACTTATCGGACAAATATCAACTGAAGTTCAAGTCCAGTTACAAAAAAATTATAATTTTTAAATTTAAAAAAATACAAAAAATAATATTAAGTTACGATTTCAGACTCTCAAACGATCACATATAACTTTCGAAAAATATTGAAAATGTCTATAATCAACAGGACGCATTATAATCAAAAGGACGCATTATAATTACAAAATTATGGATCAAAAATTATAACATCTAAAAATTTGACCTATTTTACTATATCATTAATTATCTTTAACCATTTCCTTACCTAAGCATGAAGAAAACAAAGACAATGATAAGAAAATACCAATCCAAAAAAATACAAATGATGAATGAAACTGGATGGGAAACATCCATAAATTGCTTTTTTAAAAGAGAAAAAAAATACTGAAAGGACTAGAAAAACATCACCGCTTGCGCAATCCTGGGAAGACATCCCTTTCTAACACATACTATTCCAGCTGTCGAATGGCGACCATGATAAAAGAGCAGCAGAATTTTGCAGTATACATAACTAATGTTTTAGCCACACATTTTCCAGTTGGGTATTGTATGCGAGCTCTGGCGTAACATGGTGATTCTGAGTTCCCTGCCAATAAAGCCTGCAAAGTGCAAACATGTCTTTTCTTCAGTACATTTTGCCTGCCAATACAGCTCTGAATGTAATAAATTTAGTTGGCAAATACAGCTCCCAGATCTTTGGCAGGAGATTTCAAAAACAAGAGGAGAGACTGTGCATGGAGATTCGATTTCCTGCCTCTGTATCGAATAGCAAGTTGCATTTGATCATTGTGTCATTGAAATTGAATTGTTAACATGAAATAAGTGAAAGTAAATTTTTTAACTGAGAGTGTGAAAAAATATGAAAATTAGTTTCGTATGTCAACTAATATAGAACTTAATAAAATCCAAGTGATGATAGCACAACTTGTATATGAAATAAATAAATGCAAAGTATAAAAACTTGTAATAAGGTACATGTGTAGACAGTGGTTTTATAAAATTCATCGAAATATTTTTATACATCCTAAGAAAAAAGAAAACATAATATAAATTAGATAACTAAACACCATTCACAAATGAAAATGTATTGAAATATAATCAAAATTTACAAAAGTGAATCATATTTCTATGCAGATTGACAATAGAAGGGAGATATTGTATGACTCCAAGATATGAGTCTTCCATAACAAGAGGAATTATTTATCTATGCAAGATGAGACAACGAATAAAGATTCATTAAAAATATATAGTTTGAAATATGAAAAAAAGGTTTGAAAATCAAGTATATACCTTAATTTTTGTTCACTATTGCAATGTGTAGAATGAATTTTGTGGGATTAATAAATATCTATCTATCTAGTATACTGTCCCTTGGAGTTGGGATTGAACCCCAAATCTTATCTTGCACATAGGTGATAGGACGACACTTTTACAACTTGATGAAGGTAGACTAAACTTTTGGCTTATCGCTACATAAAATATAAGCTGACATGCCTATTGGTAGGCTTGAAGATCAAATGTCGACTATTGATTTCTCCCATCAAAGTATTGACAATGCGCATTCCTCTCCAAATAAGCATAATTGGATCTTTGTATGTAAATTTACAATGTAAGTTTATTATAACAATGAATTGTATGTAGGAAATAAAAAAATAAATAGAGAAAATATAATTATCTATGGGAAAAGAGTAGTAGCTAATTTTTGTAACTTAAAGATATTAAGTACATAAAACTAAAAAAATGTTGTCAATATTTTGAACATGCTAAAATGAAAATATGAAAAGTAAGCGATGAATAACAAAGTAGACAAAAAATCAAATGTAAAAGATAATAGAAATAGGCATAGGAGCTATATTAATGACATAAAGGATAATGAACAATGTTGCCTTGAGGTTGATGCATAGACTCAATTATGAAGTTGCATTTATATTACACAGATAAGTCAGGCTATAAAAGGGTGATTGTGGCTGTATGGGAAATTATCAATTTGAAGTGATTACCCAAAAGGACAAGAAGCCATTGACAAGCTTTTGTTGTTCTGTCGATATGCATGTTACACACGTGCAAAGTGTATGTTTCAATATGTATCTTACAAGAGTGAAATATCTCTTGATATATATCTTAAAATAATATTAAACATTGCTAAAAAAATGGTGCACTACTCTATTTTCTTAAAAAAAAAGGAGTTCCTCTTCAAATTTTAGATGTTTGATCTATTTATACTTAACCATTTTTTAAAAATAGTGTTTTTGAAAGTAGACTCAAAATTATACATTTCATGTTCTTACACCATCTTCAAATTTGGAGTGTAAATATCTCAAATTATCTATAGAAGTTCAGATTTATGAAATTTCAGCAAAATCATGTCCACGGGTAGGCCACTTTTTGTCCCCCAACTTTGTGCACTTACCCATAATTATGAATAATTTGTATGATGATTTAATTTTGGTAATCCTATTATTATTATGTGTCTATAGTTGTTGAGTTTTCAAAGGTTTTTTGCTGCTCCTTTTGGCCTTATTATCATATTTAAATGACTAAAATGCTACCCCAAAAATGTTTACAATACAGATAAACTCAAACATAGGTTTATCCAATGAGCAAAACCAAAGCAAAAAAAGGAATACAATCTTTTTATGCCTAGATTTCAACTTGTTGTGGCCTCCATAAGAGTTTCATATTGTTCAACCTGGTAAGTTTTATCTTCCCACCATTAGATTTTCTCTTCCCATTCTCCCTTACATTATTCACCATTGTAAGAATAATAACTCTAAATTTACATTTAACCCTTCATGGTTAGGGTTTGATGATGAAACATTTGGAAGGCTCATTCAACATCCCTTACTTGAAAAAATCCCCTTCTTCAGCTCCTTTGCCTACTCCTCTACCATGAATTCTTTGAGTCCTCTAAACCATAAGCTTTACCTTTAACCTTTTATTATTGGGTGTGTCTAGGTTATCATTCATTTTATCTTGTTATTTTGTAGCTTGTGCATTTTTCCTATATGGAGAGGGCCCCTGTGAAAAAACATCAGATTACAAATATAGATGTAATTGTCAACAAGGATGTGAAAACCTTATAAATATTATGGGAGACCCATGTCTCAAGGAATATAAACTCTCATGCCTTAGTTTCCTTACTATGTGGATGAATCTAAGCCATCCACATGGTAGACATAGATCCAATCTAGGGACTAATCTAAGCTCTCTTTCTCTTAGTAGAAATGCCTCTAATGTAATTAAGTGTAGAATTTAATTAAAGTCGAATAGGTCTGAAAATGACATAATCAAGTATTGATGAACAAATTTAGGTTATTACAAGATCTAACATCATTTGATGAAAGTGTATCTATTGGAGTTTGGCATAACAATAAAAATGGCATAAAAGTGAGCCAGGTTGTTCATTTTGAAAGAATTTTGCAAGGTAACAAACAAACCCTTTGCATTATATCTTTATCAAATATGGTTTTTAAATGTAATGAATTTGACAAAAAAAAGTCATTAGTTTGAAAATTTTACTTTGGTTGTGTACTTTTTTGGTCATATTAATTCTAAGAATATGCTCAAAACCTAGGTGAATAACAATTGGCAATCTTGTGATGTTAAGATTGAGGGTGTTCAAAACCTAACCAAATATTTTTTTTCATTTAAAATTTAGAATGATGAGAAATACAAAACAATTTTTAACCATGGCCCTTGGTTTATTTGAATCACTCAAGTCATCTTTTCCCATTGGTATAGAGATTTCATTATCTCTAAACAAGCCAAACTTAAAATACTACTTTGAATAGAGTTTCCATGTCTTCCTTTGCCCCTTTGGGGTTTCATCAATTAGTTAATAAAGTGATTAGTTTGTTTCATCTTCCATGAAAAAAATATGTTCTATGTATCCAGATAACAGAGACAAGTGTGTGTAGAGGTTGATCATTTGAAGGATCTCAAATAAACCAAATATATTCAAATAGGAGACAAGTGTATCTTGCAAGTATGTTGTATATCAACATGTCTAATGCCTACATTTAGTTTCATGCCATGGATAATTTGATACGTGAGTGCCCTTTTATGGATAAATCATAATTGTTAGTCCTGACCAAAACCTCTCCCAAGGTGAACAAAATTATGACTATGTTTAAAAAGTGAGAACTACGATCAACAATGTAAAACCCAACTAAAAATCTCGTGGGATGAACAAATTTTCTTTTATTGTGTATAAATATAGAAGTGGTTCTTTGGTAGCCAAAAATTAATTGGCTTAGATGCTGTATAATCAACATAATCCTTTTATTGCACTCTGAAAGCAACAACAATTTTCTCAATTTATCAGACCTAAGTTACAACTTCTCAATCATCAAAATATTTTTTGGAGGTGAAATAATTGGGCTCAGTCGATAGTATAATTTTCAAATCTATTTTCCAATTTCCTTGAAATCTATCACAAAATCCCAAGGATGGTGAGTATGTTCAAGAAAAACATCATATCTTTTTACTTAAGTGGTTTTATGTGTGGTAATCGAAGGGCTTACTTGTCTTCTAGATTTTCAACTTTAGATAAGGTGGATGAAGAGTCTAACATGAATCTTGATGTTTCGTAATGGTAGCTTACTCTTGTAATGTGTGAGGCCTTATTGGCACATCCCAAAAATTATTGGTAAGGGATGCTTGTTAGTATTTTGATAATATGAAAATTTAATGTTTGCAAAAAGTTAAACTATCTATATTTTTACTTCATTCCACCATTAGATCTATTTGGATAGCAGTTGTTTTATAGATGTCCAATTATGAGAAAAAATGTGGGGGAGTGATGAAACTTATTGCAATGATTATATATTTTCACACCATCAATCAGGGTTCTGACCCCACACTTCAAATGGTGTGGTCTTTTTTTTATTGTGGTGGAAACTCCCTTAGTATTTCCAATAGTTAAACCTCCAAGGATGATGTTGAAAGGATGTTTTTACAACAAATTATGGACATGATTTTAAATTCAAACTAACTTCTGTGTTGTGATTTCAATATATTGAATCTAAGGAAGACAAGTAGGAGATCTTATCGATGCATTGGTGCACCAATGAAAGAGAAGCATAATAATATGTGCACAATATACTCATGTTGTTTGATCTAAACCACCACTTGGGATCCCCTTGACCACCCCTTAATTTACCTAGTCTAAATTTATACAAGGTAGTGATAGGGTAGATAAATTATTAGAAATAACACTTCTTTACAAGTAGAACATTTTCACCTTTGTCAAAAAATTTGATTTCCCTATCAATGTCATCATAGGAGAAATTCTTTCATAACACTCCCATTAAGTTTGGTATTGAATGGTTTGTGCCTCAAGTCAATAAAGTAAAATCCCATTTCTTGGTATTATTTACCTATAACATGAATGCACTCATGCCTATGTTATTATAATTTAGAACCTTTTTCCTCATTTTGGTGGAGAGTGTGGTTTCACTAAATGGTGATAGGCTACCATCTCTTGAATTGTTAAATTACACTTTATCTAAAACAAGCAAGGGGATGAGTTTATCTATAAATCCCAAGATGTGTCATATAGTGAATACCTATATTATTCATATGATCTTGAGATATCTCCTCTTAATGAGGATTTGAAAAATGAAGTTGGTAAATAGAGACATAAGCTCAAGGTTGAGAAGGCCTATCAAGCTGTTGGTGTCCAAATTTTCACCCGTATGCACTATTTAAAATTGAAGACCGAGATTCTAAATAATTTGTATCCCTTTCTTTGTTCCATGTAGGTAGTAGATAGGTTGAAATCCATCCATGAGGTCAATAAAAATTAGACACAACTTCATGATATTTTGTGAGGCTTTTTCTCATCACAATGGAGATTTTGTAGCTCATTTGTCTACCCCAATCCATGGGGAGGCTCTTATATGATTTTTACAAGTTATTCCTTATAAATTACAAAGGGCCAACAAATAGGATGTGATCAATTATTATCGTAATCATAACTTCATGAAATAACTTAGAACATGGCTTTTGACAAGGCCCTTGGAATTGATTGGTTCCCTTGCAAATTCTACCAAGTTTTGTGGGTATTGTGAGTACAAACTTGCATAAAGTCTATTTGGATGTTTTCTAGACCAACTCCCTTGAAAAATACACCAATAAAGGTAACAATAAATCCATTCCTAACACTAGGGATGCAAAGCTCATTACATTTGGCATCTAATTACCCTTTTCAATGTATCTTATATGATATATGTTAAATCCATTACTCTCAGGGTGAGATAGTTGTTGCATCTCATTATCATCCCAAACAATATTGGTTCATTCATAATATGTAAATTCTAAATAATGGTATTATGGTCTGGGAAGGGATGGATAAGCTTTTTCCTTAAAACAAAAAGCTTTTTTCATCAAGATAGATTTATAAATGCTTATGACATAATTGAATGACCCTTTATCCTTGCCATGTTTTAGGATTTAGGGTTTGGATCAAGATTTGTGCAAATAGTTAGTATGCTTTATTAGGATTTTGGTACTTGTGTAATCATTAATTGAGTTCAATCTAAATGTTTGGTCTAATTAGATCCATTAGGCAAGGTTTCCCACTTAATTCCTCCCTTAATGTTTTGGCAACAAAAGGGTTTAATTACCTCCTTTTTACTAGACTTTTAGAGGTTTGGTTAAAGGAATTACTCTCCGTCATTGTTATAATCAGTTGGTAAATGGACACTTTAATGATTATTGTTTTCTCATCCTTGCTAAAGAGGAGATGTTTGTCAGCAATGCCTTGAAATGTTTGGAAATTTTCTATGAAGACTCTAAATATTCTATTCAATGGAAGAATAACCATTGTTACAAATAGTCTAACACTCCCATCTTGAATTGGTTATAAAATTTCAAGTGGTATTGAATTTAGCTTGGAGAATAATTCAAATTCTTGGGAATCCCTTTTTCCTTTTTGGCATCCCCTTAAAACCAAAGGATCTATGTGTTGGAGAGGGTATAGAATAAAATTACTTTTTGGATCACTAAACCTCTAAATGCTTGGCTACAAAGTTTCAGGTTTGTTCTAAAGTCCTTGAAACCACCCATTTTTATTACTCTTCTTGTTGGGAAATGTACAAGGATATATAGGATAAACTTTAACTCTTCTCAAATATAATGTTTTGACCAATTCTAAAGGTAATAAAGGGTTTCACAGAGTTTCATGGGATATTTGTTGGGGACCTAAAGAGATGGGTGGCCTTGGCATTTTGGATTCTAAACTCCAAGGCCCCATGATGATTTGTTCTAGTTGAAGGAGAAGAGACTGGATCTTTTTCTTCGCCATTATATAATTGAAGGAAACCATTTTGGTTATCAACCTTTGATAGGTCTTGATATTCAACTATTATAGCTCACTCAGGTTCTTTTCAAAATCAAAGGGTCTTTTGTGTCCTAGAGTATCTATAAATATTTGAAATTGATCAAACCTCACTTAGTCTAGAATGGATATGGTCTAAGAACAAGGCTCTCTTTTAATTCTCACTCCATTTGGAAATATCCATTTACCTCTTATTATGGTGTTTCCTTTGCCATAATTTCCTATATTAAGAGTCTCTGACTTTTTAAGAAAGAGATTAAGGTGATTTTAGATTATTTTGTAAAGGATCCCTAGATTTTATACCTGGGTCTTTCTACATGATATTTTTAATATTTCTACCAATGATATTGCCTTTATTTATAAGGTGTGGTTTGCCATCATAGGTGAAAAATTACACAAAATTGGAGTTCAAACACCAACCAAATGGTGGACTGATTATAAGTGCCTTGTTGAAATCCCCTTCTACTGGTATAATCTTTGGTATGGTTATCACTTGCTCTCCCTTCAACACATTTAAGTGGATTATTCGAGTGTTTATTGGAAAGTTAATTATCATACAATGACATGACATGGGGGTGAAGGTTTGACAAAGTATGGAAATAAGTTATTGAGCCCAAACATGCCCATTTATTTTGGTGCATCTTGCATCAAGAACTGCTTGTTCATAATAAACTTATCCTTCTAGGGGTGGACAAAATTTTATGCCCTTCATGTCAACACCTTGAGTCTCTTAAGATTTTTTTGGTTTTGAAAGCACGCCTAGTGTGCCTAGAGGTGGATTCATACATTTTTCAACTATTTTGTCCATAATTCTTTTCCTACAAAATGGTGCTCTAAAGGGATTTAACCATGTTCATTTCAAAGTACAATCAAATATGTTATATATTTCATTTTGAAATCCTTTTTTTTTTAAATGCACTATTTAACCATTTAGTTATGGATTTATTTCTGGTTATAAACAAAGTGGAAGTGATCTTAAATGTCATGGTATAGATTCAAGTGCCAAAAAAGAAGGTTTGATTAGAGGTTGACCATTTCTAAATTTTATTGGACCATTGGGGAAGTTATCCCTGTGCAGTTAGCTAGGTCCGACTTAATTCTCTATGGTGGAAGTCACCTTCTTAGTGTTATGGATTTGGAGATCATGTTAGTCACCACTAACACAGTACGTGCCGAAGTGATTGATACACAAATCTCAAACTAGTCGATCTGTGTTCTTATACACATGTGGGTGGAACACTTTGTATTAGAGAAAGTTTCCTTAACTAATGAACCTGAATAATATCAATAAAGAAAATACCAATAGGAAAAGATTATAAATTAATAAAATATATTGATTCATATTGAATGATTGAAATAATTAAAAACTATGCATAAATAAGCCTTAACTTAGAATTGAGTTGACATGCAAAAATTTAGAACTCCTAAAAATAATAAAACTTGACCTGCTATTTTTAGTAAGTTTTATATGCTAATGTGCACATCTCTAAAAATCTATAAAAATAAACTAAACAATAAAATTAAACTATTAGATGAATATCAACTGAATTTCAAGTTTGGTTACAAAAATATATAATTTTTAAATTTAGAAAAATATCAAAAACAATATTATATTACAATTTCAGACCCTTAGATGTTCATGTATGGCCTCTGAAAAATATTAAAAATGTACATAACCAAACAATTTGGTTTATCAATGCACTTAAATTTTTGAAATAACCATTTTAGTGTGAAGATAGGCTCAAATGGAGCTATAGATCAAAATTTATGGCCTTCAAAAGTTTAACATCTTTTTACGCATCATTCTCCTTTGGTTGAAAACAATTCAACTCCTGTGAATTATTTTGATTGTATTGCTACTACCATTTGTTCTTAAAAATCTTATTCAACTCCTATTATGTAATCTAAGTGTTGTCTTCCTATTGTAATCCTTCTCACTGTTCCAAATACTTGTCATAAATTCCTTTCCTTTTGTTTACTGTATTCTTAATTAGAACCTAGACTATTTTTTCTTTTTTGACACCTATTACCGCCAATATACTTATTCATCTTCTTCACATTCACCATCTTATCTATTGAAACCATATAAATTTAAAAAATTTAATACTGGAGAGATATAAAAATTATGTGGTAAACTCACCTCATAAGTATTATCATTGATTTTCTTCATAATTCTAGATGGTTCAATTTTCTTGTACTTCAACTTGTTATATGTGCCTTTCATAAATCTCTATTTTCTTAAGTAAAGCATTACTAAATCTCTCTATTAAAATATTTTTGACCTTCTTCTGATATATGTTGCTATTTTATACTTCTCATTAATTTCCTGCAAATTTCTTCTTATTTCCTCTTATAACTATTATACATGTTCTGCAAATGCTTCTACATCATCACTAACCCATTCTGCAATGGGTAATTGTACTAAATCTAAAACACTCAATATTTTTCCTATAAATAATCTAAAATTCTAATTTTCATATTGATCTATTCACTAAACTATTATATGCAAACTTAGTTTGTGGTAAAGCCAAGTCCCATTACTTGGACTTTTCTTCAATTATGCATCTCAACAAATTTCTCAAGCTCATATTTACAATTTATATATATCCATATTTTTTGGGGTGGTATGCACTATTAAATTATATCATAGTCCCCATCTTCTTCCATAAAATCGTTTAAAAATGAATTAGAAATTTTCTGTCCCTATCCAATGTAATAGTTTTTAGAACACCATACAATCTCATAATATCTTTAAAAAATAGTTCTGTAACTCTAGTGGAATAATATTTTTTCTTATATTTAATAAAATGAACCATATTATAAAACTATCTAAATTAACAAAAAATGAATCATTACCTCTCTCTGTGTTTAGTAATCCCAACACAAAATCTGTACTCAAATTTATCCATGGTCCTCTTGGAATCGGTAATGACATATACAACCCTATATTTTGTGCATGTATTTTCACCACCTGACATATTCTTCACCTTGAAACGTATCTTGTCACATCTCTCTTCATCTTTGACCAAAAATATTTCTCCTCCACCAAAGCTATTATCTTTGGCTTACCAAAATATCCAATAAAAGCACCACTATGCAATTTTTTAATACTATTATCTCTTAGAGAACCAATTAGAATACATAATTATTTATATTTTAAGAGATAAAAATATTATATACGAAACTCATCATAAACATTAATTTTATCACTTGTTAATTTATTATTGCATTATTCAACTATCTTTCTAAAATTTGGATCAGTATCAAATACTTTCTTAATAAATTCAAATCCAACTACTTTACTCACCATAATAGTTATCAACGCCACTCATCTGCTTAAAGCATCATCTCCTTGATTTTGTTTTCTTGATTTATGCTTAAAAAAAAGTATAACACTATAAAAAAGAGATCCACTTTGCATGTCTATTATTTAACTTTTTTTGAGTGTTCACATACTTCAAAGCCTCATGATCAGTAAACAAGGTAAACTCCATAAACACTATGTAATGTCTCCAATGCCTTAATGTTTATATAATAGTATAAAATTCAACATCAAACATATAATACTTCGTTCTTACCTCATTTAGTTTCTCATTGAAATATGTTATTAGCTTTTCTTATTGACTCAACACAACACCAATTCCCACAAATGAAGCATCACAATCAACCTCAAACACTTTGATACAATATAATAATGTTAAAACATGGTTTTATATAAAAATTTTATTCAACAACTCAAAGCTATATGTCACTTCCCTTGTCCAAGTAAATTTTTTTCTCATACAATTTGTTATCGGTGCAACAAGACTACTAAAATTCTTAATGAACTTTTTATAAAAAGTTGCTAAACCATAGAAATTTCTTACCTCTGTAATGTTTTTTTGGGATAGATCACTCAACAATTGTCTCTACTTTTCTTCATTCATTCTTACACCATCTGCTAAAACTACAAATCCCAAAAATACCAAATTATTCTGCATAAACTTGCACTTATTTAAATTCACTTAGAGCTTAAATTTTTTTAATAATTCTAATGCGATTCTCAAATGCTATAAGTGCTCTTCTTTAGTATTAATGAATACTAAAATATTATAAAAATAAACCACCTCAAACTTACCACTATATTCTTGTAGCATTATGTTCATCACCATCATACATGTGCTGAGTGCATTATATAATATGAATGACATCACCATCCACTCATATAAACTATCTCTAGTCTTGAATGCTTTTTTTTATTCACCTCTTTTATGAATCCAAATTTTATAATATCTACTCTTTAGATCAATCTTGGTAAAATATTATGCTCTTACAAGAACATCCATCATGTCATCTAAATAAGGTATAGGAAACTTGTACTTGATTGCTATACCATCCACCCACATCCTCCAACCTCCATCTTTATTTGGATTAATTAGTGATAGTGTTGCACATGGATTCATGCTTTCCCTTAATACACCCTTCCTCTCCAATTTAGTAATTTGCTTATTTATTTTTGCATGTTCTATTAGACTCATCCTATAAACTGCTTGATTGGATAGATTTGATCTTGGAATCAAATCATTTGATGTTAAATATATCTATTTGGTGATAAACCATCTAGTAACACATTAAATATAACACTTTCATATTCTTTCAACATTACTACTAATTTTGCTAATACTTTCACCACTTTTATGTCTTCTTTCTTCTCTACTAATATATAATAGTAACTTATCATCTTCATGTCTTTGATAAATTTTTTTGCAATCAGCATGCTTTCAGCTTGCCCTTCTTCTTTAAGAGGTAAACAAAATTACCTTCATACCACATTTCCATAAATTATATGTGTTCTTTGACCTATCATGAATTGCTTTTCTACCAAATTGTTATGACCTTTCCACTAACACATGGCATGCATCCATTGGTATAACATCACACCATATTTTATCCTTGTAAGTTTTACCTATAGAAAATTTTATTAATCAAATTTTATCTATTGTAACTTCATTCTATTTATTAAACCATGAAAGTCAATAAAGATTAGGATATTTTTCACACTGTAAACCTAGTTTCTCAACCATGTTATTAGAAACTATATTTTCACAACTACTGCCATCTATAATTATTTTATATATCTTACCTCCTGAAGTACATCTTGTTTGAAAGATGTTTGTTTACAACCATGCATCACCACCTTCTTTATTATGCACATGTACTTTTCTTGGATCAATTATTGTTCTTTTCATCATGAGATTTTCTCCAATATCTATTACTGCAAGTTTAGTATTTTACTTTTTTGTTTTAGCTTCAACTAAATTCATTCTTGGGTGATCTTCTTGCCTCCTTTCTTGATCTTGGTAGAGTGAACACTCAAATGCTCTATGACCTTCTCCACATTTGTAATAAATATAAAACCTACGTTGATTTAGAAATGTCGTCTACTGCCACCATAGCTTCATCCTCTCTAAAATCCTTTTCCTCTTTGCTGGGATTGAAACCTTTGTCTATTATCTTCTTATCTTTCTGCACCACATGATGATTCTTTTCCAATGGTATTAAACCCAACTCTATTATTTTTAATGAGTTTTACATGCAAGTGCACATAGCTCTAAAAATCTCCAAAAATAAACTAAACACTAAAATTAACTTATTGGATGAATATTGATTGAAGTTCAAGTCCGGTTACAAAAAATCTACAATTTTTAAATTTAGAAAATATAAAAAATAATATTAAGTTGCGATTTCAGAATCTCAAACGGTCATATATGACTTTCGAAAAATATCTATAATCAATAAGATGGATTATGATTACACTAAATTTTTCAAGACAATCATTTTAACGTGAAAATAGACTCAAACAAAATTACAGAGAAAAAAATATAACATTTGAAAGTTTAACCTGATTTACGATATCATTAATTATCTTTAACCATTTCCTTACCTAAACATGAAGAAAACAAAGACAATGATAAGAAAATACCAATCCAAAAAAAATACAAATGATGAATGAAACTGGATGGGAAACATCCATAATTTGCTTTTCTAAAAGAGAAAAAAAATACTGAAAGGACTAGAAAAACGTCACCGCTTGCGTAATCTTAGGAGGACATCCCTTTCTAACACATACTATTCCAGCTGTCCGATGGCGACCATGATAAAAGAGCATTAGACTTTTGCAGTATACATAACTAATGTTTTAGCCACACAATTTCCAGTTGGGTATTGTATGCGAGCTCTGGCGTAACATGGCGATTCTGAGTTCCCTGCCAATAAAGCCTGCAAACTGCAAACATGTCTTTTCTTCAGGACTTTTTGCCTGCGAATACAGCTCCGAATGTAATAAATTTTGTTGGCAAATACAGCTCCCAGAACTTTGGCACGAGATTTAAAAAACAAGAGGAGAGACTGTGCATGGAGATTCGATTTCCTGCCTCTGTATCGAATAGCAAGTTGCATTTGATCATTGTATCATTGAAATTGAAAATATGAAAATTAGTTTCCTATGCCAACTAATATAGAACTCAATAAAATCTAAGTGATGATAGCACAATTTGTATATGAAAGAAATAAATGCAAAGTATAAAAATTTGTAGTAAGGTATATGTGTAGACAGTTATTTTATAAAAATCATCAAATTTTTTTATACATTTAAAAAAAGAAAAGAAAACATAATATATAAATTAGATAACTAAACACCATCGACAAATAAAAATGTATTGAAGTATAGTCACAATTTACAAAAGTGAATCATATTTTTATGCAGATTGACAATAAAAGGGAGACATTGTATGACTCCAAAATATGAGTCTTCCATAGGAAGAAGAATTATTTATCTATGCAAGATGAGACAATGAGTAAAGACTCATTAAAAATATATAGTTTGAAATATGAAAAAAAGGTTTGAAAATAAATTATATACCTTAATTTTTGTTCACAATTGCAATGTGTAGAATGAATTTTTTGAGATTAATAAATATCTATCTATCTAGTATAGTGTCCCTTGGAGTTGGGATTGAACCCCAAATCTTATCTTGCACATAGGTGATAGGACGACACTTTTTTGTACAACTTGATGAAGATAGATTAATTTTTTGGCCCATCGCTACATAAAATATATGCTGACATGTTTATTGGTAGGCTTGCAGATCAAATGCCAACTATTGATTTCTCCCATCAAAGTATTGACAACGCACATTCCTCTCCAAATAAGCATAATTGGATATTTGTATGTAAATTTACAATGTAAGTTTATTATTGCAATGAATTGTATGTAGGAAATAAAAAAATAAATAGAGAAAATATAATAATATATGGGAAAAGAGTAGTAGCTAATTTTTGTAACTTAAAGATATTAGGTACATAAAAATAAAAAATGTTGTCCATATTTTGAACATGCTAAAATGCACATGCGAAAGGTAAGTGATGAATAACAAAGTAGACAAAAAATCAAATGTAAAAGAGAATAGAAATAGGCATAGGAACTATATTAATGACATAAAGGACAATGAAAAATGTTGCCTTGAGGTTGCTGCATAGACTCAATTGCGAAGTTGCATTTATATTACACAGATAAGTCAGTCTATAAAAGGGTGATTGTGGCTGTATGAGAAATTATCAATTCAAAGTGATTACCCAAAAGTACAAGAAGCCATTGACAAGCTTATTTTGTTCTGTTGATATGCATGTTACACACGTGCAAAGTGTATGTTTCAATATGTATCTTATGAGCGTGAAATATTTCTTGATATGTATCTTACACATGTGCAAAGTGTTAGCGCTAGACAAGTAATTGTTTTTCAATTTTATACATATGTAGATTATTCTTTTTTAATATTTTGATTGGCACTACAAGGCACATGATTGTATTTACATTTTTTCAGTACAACAATGAATGATATGTAATGATTAATTATGCTTAGTTATAGACAAAGTATTATTGATTGGACTGAAAGTTATACTTTTCCAGCTTTGGTGGGGAAGAACAAGATGTTTGTTAGCTTTTGTAGACTAGATAAATATTGCATTCAAATTCATTTTTATTGAACTAAATGTAACAATTATAACTATATTTGAAGGTGGCAAAAATAGTTTAAATGTAGAGAAGCTACATTGAAAGCTATAGGACAATAGTTAGGTGATGGGTATGTGGGCTTCCATATATGATTATTCTAGAATAAATTTGGATTAGTTATAAGTAAATTTGATAATATTTATGAGTTTTGAGAAATTAGAGATCACATAATAATGAAAATTTAGTCCACACTAATTAAAGAAGTACTATAGAATGATAAATATATCATAAATCAAATTCTTACTAAAAATTAGAATCACATTATACCACTGATTAAATATTCACATTATCTATTTACCCTAACGTTTAAATAATGTAATGAAATGATATTCAATGACATTTACTATTTTATATTTACAAACACCCTATATTAATTTTTAAAATATTTAAAATTGCTTTATTTAATCACTTACTTGGCATTTTGATATAATATGAATTTTAATCATATTAAAGATGTTACTTTAACAGATATTGGGCAGTACGAGTATGAAGTAGAATTGATTTAAGGGTATGGCGCCTTCTTTCTCACATATAACCTAGAGTGTGTTAAAAAGCCTCCACCTATGCTTGGCAATTACAAAAATAAGTGATTTTGGATTTCAAACAAAATATGTTGTCCCTATTTTAAGGTAAAAATGTTGAGGATTTTTATGGATTTTCTATGGATTTATTTATCATGTTCTTTTATGTAATATTTTATTTAATATTTTGAAATGCTGTTAGTATTAGTTAATGTTGGTGATGTTAATGAAGAGATATTCCCAAATATTCTTCTTAACATTTCAATTTTTACCTAGGTCAATTTAGTTTTCTATGATTTAATGTATTTATTTTATTATAGGGGTTTATATATGATCTCATTTTATATTTTAATATTTAATATTGGGAAAAAATAAATTATTTATATATATATATATATATATAAATAATAATATTTTTAAAAATTAATTTTAAAAGAAAAATTTACATACAGACATAAATATATATAAAATAAAGATTTAATAATATTATTAAAAATAAAAAAATTATATCCGTTAATATTTAATATTAAATTTAAAAAAATATATTTATAAATTAAAATTAAAATATTTATCTTTCACAACAAATAAATGCATCATAAATTTAAAAAAAACAAATTAAAAAGTAAAGAAATATTATTTTCCATTGAAACATGAAAAAAATTGTCATTCATCAAAGATTTCATTAAGGTCCAAAAAAATTAAAAATGTAATTTATATAATTATTCACAATATATTTAAATTTTAAATAATATATTAAACTTTAATTTTAAATATGTATTAAAACTAGTATACATATCTTAAATAAATCCATATAAAAATATTAAAAGATATATACTTAGATTTATCTAAACTATATATACTAATTATTAAGACCCATTTTATATTACCATCAAAATTAATATTTTCTCAAATTAAAAGTTACTCCTCACTCTTCAAATAATTTAAGCATAGAATTATATATAACTAACTTAAAAGTCTCTTTGTATGACATACATTTCAAATTCCATGATATAACAAGATAGACATATTTTTTCTTGGAAAATTATGTCTCTCTTATCATGGTTGTCATCACTATTATTATAAAATAGTTGAGTATATCCCAAATAAATTTGATAAATAATTTAGAGGTACAAAGATGCCAAAGCATAAGAATTAAGCACAAGGACAATTAACGAAACTAGTTAAAGTGGAGGGTGATTTAAATTATCACTTTAATTCTAGTGATTATTAATAGACAAATTATTGTATCAGGGAGTGACTCTTACCCATTATTATTATTATATTTATTTTATTCATACTTAAGTAGGGAAATGACTAAAGATTGTTGAGGAAACTTTCTTTGCTATAGAACCCTCCATCCACAAGTGTCTGAAAAAGCAAACTAAACACTATGATAGTTGTACATTGTCCAATTCAACACCCACTATGTGAATGGCACCTAGTATGAGTTTTAAAACCAAACCATTAAGAAAGTGATCGATAATGCAAAGAATCATATAAAACCCAGTTACCTGCACATAGAAAAATTTCCCAATAATCCAATAAATTTTAGAGGTGTTCAATCCTAATCGAACCTTCTCTACTTACACTTAAATATATAACATATCATTTAAGATCACGTACACTTTCTTAACAAGAAGAAAAAACAACCAAAATTATATAATTCAATATCATATTTCTTTCTTTCCATAAATAAAAAATTTTGAAATAAAATATATACCATATTTTATTATACTTTAAAAATAACATGGTTGAATCCCGTCAGAACACCATTTTTCAAGGAAGAATTATGGATGAAATATGCTTTTTTTAATATTAAAAATAAAATGGTGGAAGGACTTTAAAAACGTCACCGCTTGCATAAACAGAAGCTGAATTTTGCAGTATTTCCATAAGAATATCTTTCTTCGTTGGTTGTTGGACTTCTATATTTTGTTGTTTGTGTTATTTTGTTGTTTTGTGTCTTTGGATTTTTAGGACTCTTACTTGTTGGGTCATAAATGTCAACTAATAATTTTTTTAAATTTAAATCTTTTATTTTTTCGACTAATTGAATTGTTGAAACATTTCTAATAAAAAATGTTTATTTTGATATATCATAAAATTTAGAATGTATTTTGTGTAGGAGAATTTTAAGTTAATTATATATAATTTATAAATAGAATCCATACCTATTTTATTTGAAGGAGGAGTAACTTCTAATTTGAAAAGCAACTAGTCACATATAATTTATAAATGAACTCTATGCCTACTTAATATGAAGAGAGAAGAGTAATTTGTAATTCAAAAAGTATCAATCCTAATAATAGTGTAAATGATGATGTTGAAAGTGCATTTTTACTATAAATTGTGGACATGCTCCCAAATTCTAACTGAATGTTAAGTGGTGATTTTAGTATGATTGAATCTAGGGAAGACAATGAGAGGCTCTTCTCGATGTAATGGTGCACCGATGAAGGAGGCATGGTTTTATATGTGCAATAGATTCAGGTTGTCTAATCGAAACCACCACCACTAGGGATCCTCTTGAGCAACCCTTAATCTACTTGCTCTGACTTTAGAAAAGGTAGTGATAGGATGCAAAAAATATTAGATAGAGCATTTTTTTTGATGAATCACTGCTTTACGTGGTGATTTTTAGTTAAGAGCCAAGGACTGAGGGGTATCAATTCTGCCAAAGTCACTCGAGGCACGATCTTGACCTCATCTCTTTTCATGTGTCAGGGTTTGCTAGCAACAAGAATTGATCTCTAATGGGCTCTTTGTGAGCCATGCAACTTCACCAGTTGAACCAACAACCATTCACTAATAGAGTGCTTTTTTAAAAGCATAACCTTTTCACTTTTTCCAACAATTCTTATTGTCCTATCAAGAAAACAAAATATGAATTTTATCTTAGCACTGATCACCTCTAACATGAATGGACTCATGCCCATATCATTAAAATTTGAAACCTTGCTCCTCATTTTGGTGGAGAGTGTGGTTGGATTGAATGGTGAGAGGGTACCATCTCTCAAATTGTAAAATTCCTCTATATCTTTAGTTAACAAGAGGATGAGTTTCTCTGTAAATCCCATGATGCATCATACTATGAATCCCTACATACTTCACAGGATCTTGAGATATCTCATCTCAATGTGGATTTGAAATACAAAGTTACTAAATGGAGACATAAGGTCGAGGTTGAGAAGACCTATCAAGATCCTAGTGCCCAAATCTATGCCCATATGCACTAGTTGAAAATTTGAGACCGAGATTCTAAATATTTTTTTTCCCTTTTTCATTCTAGGTAGGCAGTGGATAGGGTGAAATCCCTTCATGAGGCTAATGAAAAATTGACACAAACTTCATGATATTTTGATAGATTTTTTTACTCATTACCATGGAGTTTTTGTAGCTTAGTTGTCTACCCCAACCTATGGGAAGGTTTTCATAATATTTTTTCAAGTTGTTCCTTATAAAATATTTGAGGGATGATGAGTGGGATGTGATTGATTATTATCATTAACATAAATTTATGAAATAACTCATCCTTTGTAATTGATTGGTTCCCTTGTGAATTATACCAAGTTTTGTGGGATATTGTGGGTCCAAACTTGCACAAAGTTTATTTGAAGGTCGTTTAGACCAACTCCCTCAAAAAATTCATCAATCACGATAACATTAATTTCATTCCTAATAATGAGAACCTATAAGTCATTACAAATTTTCATCTAATTACCCTCTTGAGTGTATCCTACAAGATGATTACTAAATTCCTTGCTTTTAGGGTGAGATTCTTGTTGCACCTCATTATCCACCCAAATAAAATTATTTTCATTCAAAACATGTTCATTTTAAATAATGTTATTGTGGTTTGGGAAGGGGTAGACATGATCGATCCTAACAACCAAAAGTCTTGTTCATCAATATCAATTTTAGGAAGATGTTTAACCCTAAATTAAGATGGGTCAATCTATTATAGGGTTAAGAATATATGAATGAATAAGCACAAGGGTGATAAATAGATCGATAGCATGCTACTTAAATATAAAGTCATAAAAAATAATATCTTGAATTTATAAAACTAAAATATTCTAAAAATAAAAAGTACAACTATTTGTTGATATTGTAATAAAAAGAAAACAAAAGTACTTAACTAGTTTATTATGCGCATGTAGATATACTATGGAATAGGTTAGAAATAGACTTGATCAATCATCAAATTATGTAAATTTACATTTTAAGGTATTGGATGTTTGCTTTGGATGTGGATAATTATGTTGATATTGGTGTCTAATCTAGACATAGGTGTCCAGTACCAAATATTGACTAGATATGGAAGTAACCACTTAGAACCTTCTTAGTATTTTATTACCTTTGATATGGTGTGTTTAAATGTCATGTAGAGGCTATCACTCTTTCTCAAATGATCAAACCCTATTTTTTTCACCCTTAGAGTGACTATGGAGAAAATGGATTAGTGGGCACATGGTGTCGAATTGTCTCAATGACCCCTCTATCAATTGGTGCTACCTACATAGCCAATACTCTAAAGAGGACCTCAAACTTATATAATTAACCCCCTATGTGTTGTTTTATATGTGTATAATGATGTAATATGTGATAAACAAGTACATAGACTGACCTAGCTTGTCACTTGAAAAATATGTTTCATATAATGCTCCTTCAATACTTTAGATCTATAGATGAGTTGTCTCTATGAATAAGATTGAAATAATAAAGAATAGGGAAGATTTACTCACTTGAATGTTTGATTCAGTTGATAATAAGTAGGTTTATAATAATTTGAGTCGTATAGAAGCCCTAGTCATCAGAATAACATATGGTTAGACTAAGAGATAAGCAATAGGCACAAGAGATAGTAAATGTGAGCCTTTTGACAATAAAAAGGTCTAGGATTTGAAGGGAATGACCATGAAAAGTACTTGCCAAGTATATAATAATAAGGTGTTATATAATTTAGATTTAGTGTTACATCCCCCTTCCATTTAATCTAGTAATGAAATTTCTAATTTAAAGGAAATGGAACACATACGCATGTATGTCTTTACTTGAGGCCCACTTGAGTGCTTTACTTGTGATTGACCTCAACCAAGAACATCTTACAATATATAATCAATGTATATAATACGAAATTGAAAAAAATTAAAATGCTTGAAAGGAAACAGAGCAAGTTTAGGAGTACAGCTTTGTATAGATGCAACCATCTTGTCTTTTGAAAATTTGATTTAAAGATATGCTTCAATATGAAGTATTGAATCTTAGGATAATTTTAAAACCTGAAAGTGTGCATGAGTGCGTGCACGCACACGAACACACACACACACACACACACACACACACACACACACACACACACACACACACACGCACACACACATGTATACATATACATATTGTTATAGTATGTATTTCTCATGGTTGTTAGGTTATTAGTTAGGAATTTTATCTTTTTCTTAGTTTGTCTTATGTGAGGATGTATCCCGCGTTGCTTAGTTAGACTAGTTTCTAGTTTTGCATTGCATACTTACGTAAGGGATTTCTATTGTATTAAACATTTTTTTATAAATATTATTTAAGTTATCTTGTTTTACATTTCATTTCTTTACAACTTCATGTGATGTTTATTGTTGACTAACTCTTCAGATCTTGGATTATTGAAATGTTTTTACCATTCCTAACATGGTATCAGATCATGAGGTGTTATAGGCATGTATTTAAAGTTTACAGCAAGGTCTTGTGATCATTTCATAGATATTATTATTTTCATAGATCTTCTTACCATATTAAATATGCTTTTTCGTTACATCTTCTTTGGGTGGTCCTCAGAATTAGAAAGGTGTGAAGTAAATTTTAGTGAGTAGATTTTGGAGGCTTTGTGGATTATTTTGTTTCTATCTTCTTGCTAGTCAAAGCGTACCTAATTGTAGAAGAAACTAGAAAGTAACCTTACTATTATTAGATTTATCTCACATTGGTTAGGATGCTTTGATTCTTGATCTTCCTTGCATATATATGCAAGGCTCTCTCATTGTATTATACAAGCTCTAAAGAAATCTCTTAAGCAAAGGTCTTAGGCAAAGCTTTTAAACAAAGCCATAAGCTAAGTTTATAGAAGAAGTAATATGGAGATATATGTTAATAATATTTATTTTATGAATTTACTTGTGATGTGATGTTTTGCTATCATTGCCTATAATTTTTATGGCTTGGAATGATCTAGTCTTCGTTCCATTCATGGTATCATATACATAAATAAAAGGGTCATATAAGTAAACATGGCACCAAAAAAATATTAAATGCTCTAAGGGAAAAGGTAGTGGACCTAGCCTTCCAACCACTCATTAGAATCATAATTGAACCATGGATAATTAAAAAGACTAAAAAGATCCTCTCATACACCCCTATATGTAGACTAACGGAAAAATAATTCCACTTATGGGCCAAACAATAGTCTTAAGTAGCCATGCCATTGTTGGATTTACATCCTCACCATTCTCAGTTTGCATCCTCACTCTTAATTTCTGTTCTTGTTGTGTACATTATTTTTTAGCTGGGTTCTTTCCCCTTCTGGCATCCATATGTATAGTTTTATTTCATAGAGGCTTTTTTAATGAGTTGGGTGTTCCTCTTCTACCTTACAAAAATGGTTGGTTTTCTGCTAACTACTCTTGATATGTCATGAATCATGCTAAAAATTTTATGCGTTTTGTGTACCTTGATTTTAGATTTCTAGATCATTTTGAAATTCTTAATTTCATTGAGTGATAAAAAAGTTATGAAAATTTTACTAACAATTGTTTTTTATTTTTCTTAAGTGGAAAATAGATTTTTTTAAGTTTTTGGCCCGTAAGTGGAATTATTTTTCCATTAAAGTGCACACAGGGGTGTATGGGAGGATTGTTTGAGTCTTTGTAATTTTTCATGGTTCAATTCCAGTTCCAATGAATGGTTAAAAGGATAGGTCCACTAAATTTTTCCTTAGAGCATTTAATATTTTTTTGGTGCTATGTTTACTTATTTGACCCTTTTAATGATAATTTTTTATAAAAGCCATAACTTTTAAACTGTAACTTGAAATCGAGTTTTATTTTTTTCAAAAGTGTATGTTTTTTATTATGCATTCATTGGGGTCATTTATTTTATAAAATTCACTCAATTAAATAAAGTGCCAAAAGTCTGAGGGGGCTTACACATATTTTTAAGGGTTTATTTGCTCATTGTCATTATTTGAATTAGGAGTTGTTCTTTCGGGGGAATCATTCTTTCTTCTTCCCAACTTCTTCCTTGTATTTAGATAATAGATCCCCTTAACAGTTCCAAATACATTATTTGGAAAATAAAAATGAAGATACACCTTCACCTAAAAGGCATTTGGATAATATTACTTGGTGACCTTCTCAACTTCATAGATGAATATGATATTACCTGGATTGCATCTATGCAAGATGAGACTCTTCAATTGATTCACCTCCATGTTGAACAAAAAATTTGTAGTACTATGTCACATGTGCCACATCACTAAAAGAAGCTTGGGCTGCTATTGTAGCCTTATTTGAGAAGGATATTGAGTCTTCTAGATATTTTTCACACTTATTTACTCCACCTCTTTTTGTTCCACTTCCCTCTCCTCTTGTTAGCGAGGATTACTATTTTGATGATGACACTAATGTTGTTTAAGATTTGAGTCTTGATAATGACATGGGTGGGGCACTATTGGCACTTCCTTCTTCTCTTCTTATCAATGAAGTTTTCTCTTCTTATGATGTACTCTCTCCTCCTACTATAGTTTCTTGTGATGACACATTCCTGATAGACATTACTCTTATTTTTATTGATCCACTCTTATAAGGTGAGTTTTTGCCAGATTTGGGATGTCTATTTGTAGAACCTACCTTTATCCCTATGCAGGATGTTGAGCCACCACAAATTATCACTTCAAAGGACTCTACTAGTTCTAGTGAGAGTACAATTATTGATCATTATGATCCACTTCCCATGGATATTCTTTCAGTGAATGTTCAATGTCTTTCTTCTGATCGATCCACTTATATGGTATTACATCCAGTTCATATGCATGATCTTTCTAGACCTATGCCACACTTCATATTTGGACATCATTTAGATATCTTTGTACTACTACCTCCTTCATATTCTATTTTGGAATATGTATACTTTCAGTACACCATTCATGTTCTTATTT
This sequence comes from Torreya grandis, assembly GCA_037957365.1. Classification (NCBI taxonomy): domain Eukaryota; kingdom Viridiplantae; phylum Streptophyta; class Pinopsida; order Cupressales; family Taxaceae; genus Torreya; species Torreya grandis. The sequence continues at coordinate 3,097,884 of JARHVA010001013.1, forward strand.
TGGCAAGAGGAAGTAACATTGTTCGATGTAGATGAAGCTTCTATAGTCTTTTAGACGAGGATATCGACATCAACATTGGTCATCTTATGATCTCGACTTAGAATATGGAAAAATTCAGTACCAACAATAGTTCTCTTTGGGGGGACTTCATATAATTTTTTTCCTTCTTTATTTCATGGATAAATATTGTACATGAGTACCTTATCAGGCCTAGTTATCGAGACTCATACTGTAGACATGCCACTATGCTTTTTTTTGAGATATTTTTATCCCATAGCTTCAATTAAAGGAAGGTGTTAGAGTATGTATTTCTCATGATTTATAGGTTATTAGTCAGGTATTTCATCTTTTTCCTAGTTTTTCTTATGTGATGATTTATCCCACATTGCTTAGTTAGATCAATTTTTAGTTTTTTCTTGCCTACTTATGTAAGGGATTTCTATTTTACTAAGCATCTATTTTATAAATATCATTTAAGTTGTCTTGTTTTACATCTCATTTTATTGTAGCTTCATGTGATATTTTTTATTGATTAACTCTTCATATCTTGGATTATTGAAATATTTTTACTTTTTCTAACACATATACATATACATATATATACATGTGTGTGTGTGTGTATGAATTTGTATACACACACACACAAATATTTTGGTGAAAAACTTGCCCTTAACCTTAGAGAAAATGTGAGTAGTCACTCGGGAGTTAAGATTATTTCAATTGTGCGACCTAATCATACTTTTAACCTAGTGAGTGTGAGTGATCTAACTTAACTCACATTATAAATCCAGTGAGGGTTGATAATTTAATAACTCCATCTTATAAACTTAGTATGATTGAGTGATGTAATCACCTTAACCTTGCCAAAAGTAAGCCAACTACTGTAGTAGATTGTCTCAATAACAATCCCTAAAAGTCCATCCTCACGTATGCTAAAGTCCATCCTCACCTTGCCAAAAGTAAGCCAACTACTGTAGTAGATTGTCTCAATAACAATCCCTAAAAGTCCATCCTCACGTATGCTAAAGTCCATAAAAGTATTTTAAATCTGAAAGTTACTTTGATTTTTCAATTTTACGTACTCTTTTTAATGTCATATGCACCTCATATAGGTCTCAAGATAAAACCTGGGTATAACAATGGTACCAATGTATAGAATGCTACCACAAATGTGTATCTGAATCATATAACTATGTGATTTAACCAATTTGATTTTTTTCAAGTGTGGAAGATATGTTTCCCATGACATGTCCCCACTAAAATATGAAACTAAAAGCTTGTATAAGTGTAAATAACATGTTTACATAACATGCCCACACTAAAATCTGAAACTATGAAGGTGTGAAAGCCATGCCTCTATGACATGCTCCTACTAATAACCCCATATTTTAAGGTGAGGGGAAGTATAAACTAGTAGTTACCTTACATCAAAAAGATAAAATAACTATATAATATATGTATGGATCGTGTAGCATATAGGAGTGTCATGTATAGGTAGATATATCAATGAGGTACATAGTATGTGATCACATCAAATCCTAAAATGTATAATGTGAATCATGGAAATGTCTTGATAGCAACACTACAATTTCAATAAAAAATCAAGCACATACATAAGAGCACTCAAAAAAAAATTAAAATACAATGGTCTAAGGAGACTTCAAAAAAGGGGAATGTTAGAATTTTGCATAATCGTAGGGACATGACTTAGTCAAATATACATAAAGCATAGAAAGACATGTTTAAATATCATAATATAACTAAATATGACATATGTAAATGTCATAATAGACAAACATAGGTATGGGGACCACAATCAATGGAGCATATTAAAATGCTTGAACAAGGAAATATACTCAAGGAAGTACAAAAAAGTAAACATGGAACATAAACAACTAACACGAGCATATTATACTAGTCCCTAGATAAATGTGTTAGTAAAAAATGTTAAGTACATATCATAGACCAATTATGTTATAAAAATATATAAGCATGGATAAAGGCATGTGTAATATAAGCTCAAACATGGTAATGAAAAATAATCATAGAATGGTATAACCTGAATATATCATGATCAAAGAATGGATGCCCCCAATGTCTATATGATGTGAGTAGAGGGAAGGCTGAACATCTACAATTGTATATATCATGTGCTTAGGTATGCCTATATCACACTCAAAAGATGCATGAAACATGTTTATATAAAAATAGATGATATGCTATCTATGAATGTGGAAGTAAAAATGTAGATGCCAAGGATCCAATATAACATATAAATGCTGAAAATATTTTTGGATTTATGATTTTTTATTTTCTTTGGTATTTTTGGAATATTTGATTTTATATTGGTTTATAGTAGAAGTTAGATTTATATATTTTAGGATAAACACTATCTATTGTGCATTGGCTCTTCTTTCTTAGAGCCAAATAATGATTTGTATGATGCCCATGATTTCTATGATCTTGGCAATAATATTTTGTTGTTCGTAGAGGTTGTAGACAAGGTAATGTGATCAAGTTGTGTTTAAGAAGTACCTTGATATTTTGTAACATATGTCATCAATGTGTGTGGTAATGGTTAATGCTTCATGCCTTGGTCATTTTGAAGGATGGCTCTCTTCTGAAGAATTGGAAGTATTAGGTCTTTTTCATTTCTCAGGCATAGTTTTCATGTATCCTTCACTCTTGTATTTCTAAGTTTTGTTTTTCAATGCCTCATAATGATTTCTATGATGTCCAATGATCTAATTATAGTTAAAATATGGTAATCATTCTCTAAGAAACACTCTACTGCTTGATTTGTACCTATTAGGAGGTAAAGATACCATCATTCCAGTAACATAGAAAGTTTTGTATTTAGAGTATCTCAGTTTGATATGATCTATAAAGTCTATTGTGGAGTATTATGAGAGACGGCAACATTATTTACATGATGTATATGCATTTAACCCTTTTAAGTTTGACTCAATGTGTGTAGCCAAAAGGGATGTATAGAATAACAAGCATTCACATGCTCATCTACTATTTTTTATTTGTCATTATCTTAATTTAGTTATGTATCATCCATTGGTGAATTTAACTTATATATACTAGGAACTATAGGTGTAAATAGGATATGCAAAAGATGCTCAAGTTGATCAAAATTTAGTTTTTGCAATGTCTCATATGTCATATTATGGACTAGATCATCACCACTGTCATAGTAATCTAAAAAATGGACATCGAGTGTTTCTCTGTATTGACCAATAAATAAAGCTCAAATGTTTGATTTTATTATGGTTTTGGTATTATTGGTTCCTTTGGAAATGATTCTTTCTCTTAGTGTGCATCCATGTGCACCTTGGAGTTTAGTGTGTTATTTTCTTCTAGAGATAAAGGAGTCATTATACTTGACTAACTTATTTTAAAAGTGGGTATATTATCGAGTGGAATACATTATTTATGTTGCTCTACTATAGGGATGTCCTCTATATTATAATGTATCATTGTGTAAAATTTGAAAGGTTCATCATTGACAGGCATTATCAATAAGGTTCCATCATGTTTGAAATTTACACAATGATGTAGTGTAGATGGGATGGCCTCCATTGTATGTATCTAAGGTCTAGACCAAAACAAATTATAATGTAATGACTAAGACATTACCTAAAAATTAGTTGGAACCATTTTTGTCCCCAATGTCACATATAATGTGATTTGGACAACTAGAGGGCTATGTGAATTATCAAATCCATTGATATGCATAACTAATTTTTGAAGAAGGTTGGCGCTAATACCCATGGTGGGTAGGAAATTTGTGCTATAAATATTTAGGCCTTATCCATTATTAAAGATCACCCATTTGAATCCATTATTTTGCATAGTTACTTGTATGAGCAAAGGAAATTATTGGTCAAAAATATCCTTGGATGGTAATCTATTAGATCACATGTAATGAGTTTTGCATTATTTTTGAGGTCTTGCATAATATACACAATTTAAGTTGGTTCAATATCACTTGAAACTTGGGTATCACATAATGTTTCATATACTTGGATATATTTATAGATAATGGATTATTTTATAAGTTTGAGGATTGAGATATTAACATGCGTGTTGCTCAATCCATCAACAAAGTCATATTATTTATATTTGATCCCCAGTTTTAGCTTAGGAGGTACCTGTTGTATATTAACAAGTGGCATATTAGTTTGGACACCTTTACCTTTTCAATTAGTGACAATATGGACCACAAAATTCAATATAAATTGTGGGTGAATAAAGGGTGTGGGATGATGGTTATCACTTGAATAATATCTAGGTGAAATAAATCATTGAGGGCATGCAAAGTTGACATCTAGACATTGGATCTATAATATTAAAAAAGGAATTATGAAGGGAAGTTAAGTGTTCCTTTCATTTTAAAACCCTCTCATTATACTGAAAAAATTGCCTATTTCATTGAATAATAGGACTGATTAAGCACTTTTAATAACAAACCACAACTATAATCATAAATTGAAGCTCAAAATAGACTATAGATGCATCCATATTGCACATATTTGTAACAAATTTAAATCTGATTTTTACCTTATGAATCTTAGTAAATTAGAAATTAGATATCAGAAACAAAAAATTAGAAAACTCTAGATCAATTTATAGGGTTGTGGGACCAAAGGTTGGGTTCATCAAATATTTAAACCTAAATTGAGATGTGTCAATATAGTATAGGGTTAAGAATCTAGAAATGAATAAGTACAAGGATGATAAATAGATTTATAACAGACCAATTAATTGCAAACTCAAATAAATAATATCTCAAATTTATAATATTGAGATATGCTAAAAATAAATAATACAACTATTGATTGATATTATAGTAAATAAAAAAACAAGAATACTAAGTTGGTTTAATGTGTGCATGCAACTCTAATATGGAACAAGTTGGAAATAGATTAGATCTAGATTATAAATCAATCATCAGATTATAGAAATTTATATTCTGTGGTCTCAAACACTTGTGTCACATTTGGATAGTTGCATCGAAGTTTGGTGTCTGAGTTAGACACATGTGTCCAGTATGTAACATTGATTGGATTTTTATGTGACCACATTAAAGTGGATTCTTTGGGTTGGTTATAACTTGCTCTCCCTTCAACAAATTTAAGTCAATTCTTTGAATGCTCATTGAAAAGTTAATTCTCATATAATGACATGGGGGTGAAGGTTTGAAAAAATATGGAAAGAAGTTATTGAGCCCAAACATGCCCATTGTTTTGGTGCATCTTGCATCAAGAATTGCTTGTTTGCAATAGAATTATCCATCTAGGGGTGGATAATTGTTTATGCCCTTTATGTCAACATCCTAAGTCACTTAAGAATGTTTTTTGGTTTTGCAAGAATGCTCAGTGTCCCTGTAGGTGGATTCATACTTTTTTCAACTGTTTTGTCTAAAATTCTTCTCCCACAAAATGGTGCTCTAAAGGGATTCAACCATGTTACTTTCAAAGTACAATAAAATATGGTATATATTTCATTTTGAAATCATTTTTCAAAAAAATGCATTGTTTGACCATTTAGCTCTAGATATTTTTATTGTTATAAACAAAGTGGAAGTGATCTCAAATGTCATGGTACATATTCAAGTGCAAGCAGAGAAGGTCTCACTGGAGGTTGAGCACCTCCAAACTTTATTATACCATTGGGGAAGTTATCCCTGTGCAATTAGTTGGGTCCCACCTGATTCTTTGCGTCGACAGTCACCTTGTCAGTGTTGTGGCTTTGGATCTTGTGTTAGGCACCATTCATGTAGTAGGTGCTGAAGTGGTCAATGCTTAACTCTCATGCTAGTCGGTTTGTGTTCCTAGACACATGTGGGTGGCAGGGTTTGTATTAAAGAAAGTTTACTTAACTGTCTTTAGCCATTTCCTTGTCGAAGCATGAAGAAAACAAAGACAATAATAATGACGAATGGGAGTCGATACCTAATACAACAATGTTACTCATAAATAATTGTTAGAGCTGAAATGACAATTCAAATAACCCCCCACTTTCACTAGTTTCGTTAATTACTCCTATACTTAATTTTTATGCTTTATTATCTTTGTTCTTCTAAATTATTTATCAATTTTTTCTAAAGATATATTCAAACTTTTTAAATTGAAAAGATGCTATTTTTAACCCTTTTAAAGTTAAAATAGTAGCTTTTTTTTTTGGGTGTCTATCTTTGCAATACAATCGATACAATAGTATGATACCATGCCATTCATTATTTTGTAAGAATAGTTTTGTTTTGCTATTTAAAAAATATATACTAATCCAAAAAAAAAATACCACTAATGAATGAAATCGGATGGGAAACATCCATAATATGCTTTTATAAAAGATAAAAAGAGATACTGAAAGGATTTGAAAAACGTCACTGCTTGCGTAAACTTGGGAGCACGTCCCTTTCTAATTTCTTGCACCAGTTGTCGGATGGTGACCATGATTAAAGAGCAAACCTGCAAATGTTCTAGCCAGTAAGCTATGTCTTTTCTTCAATACTCATTGTCTGCCAGTAAGCTCAGATTGTAATAAATTTTGCTGCCAAATACAGCTTCGAGATCTTTGGCAAGAGATTTCAAAAACAAAAGGAGAGACTGCTCATGGAGATACGATTTCCTGAACTGTCAAATGGTACATAGAAAATATGTCCATGCAAAGAAGGATTTCCATAAGATTGTCTCAAGGAATATAAATAAGGGCATGAATATATCACGGAATTTGGAATGTATTTTGTACAGGAGGCTACACAATCTATAAATGGACTCTATACCAACCATTTTTGAAGAGGGAGGAGTAACTTTTAATCTGAAAAGTAGTTAGCCACACATAATCTACAAATGAATTCTATGCCTACTTAATAGAGGAGAGGGAGGGGTAACTTTTAATTTGAAAAGTATCAATCTTAAAGATTGATGATGTTGACAGGCTATTTTTAAACTAAATTGTGAACATATTTTTAGATTTCAATTAAATTTTATGTGGTGATTTTAATATATTGAATTAAAAAAAAAGACTAAAAACAGCTCTTCTTCATACAATAATATACTGATAAAAGAAAAGCATAGTTTTATATATGCAATAAATTCCAAATGTCTAATCCAAACCACCACCACTAAAGATCCCTTGACCAATACTTAGGCTAAATTTAGAAAAGGTGGTGATAAGGTGCATAAAATATTAAATAGAGTGCCTTTTTAAAAATATAACCTTTTCTCTTTTTCCAACAACTTTTATTGCTCTGTCAAAAAATCAAAATCTGAATTTTATCTTAGCACTAATCACCTCTAACATTAGAAAGGACTCATGTTCATAACATTAGAATTTGAAACCTTAATCCTTATTTTGTTGGAGAGTGTGGTTGCACTGAACAATGAGAGGTTACCTTCTTTTGAATTGTAAAATTCTTTTATATCTATAATTATCAAGGGGATGAGGTTCTTTGTAAAGCTTAGGATGTGTCATAGTGAAACATGAATATTTATAGTTTTTATAAGATTTTGAGATATCTCATTTCAATGTGGATTTGAAATATGAAGTTACTAAATGGAGACATAAAGTTAGGGTTGAGAAGACTTATCAAGCTCGTCATGCCGAAATCTATGCTCATATGTATTAGTTGAAAATCTGAGAGTAAGATTCCAATTGTTTTTTCCCTTTTTCATTCTAAGTAGACAATGGATAGGGTGAAATCCATTTGTGAGGGCAATAAAAAATTGACACAACCTCATGATATTTTGAGAGCTTTCGTTCCTCATTATCATGGAGTTTTTGCAGCTTAGTTGTCTATGCCAACTTATGGGGAAGTTCTCATAAGATTTTTTTCAAGTTGTTTCTTATAAAATATTTTAGGGCCAATAAGTGGGATGTGATTGATTATTATCATTAACTTAATTTTATGAAATAACTCATCCCTTGGAATTGATCGGTTCCCTTATGAATTCTACCAAGTTTTGTGTGATATTGTGGGTCCAAACTTGCACAAAGTACATTTGGATGTTGTTTAGACCAACTTCCTCAAAAAATTCATCAATCAAGATAACATTAATTTCATTTATAACAATAGGGACCCAAAAATCATTACAAGTTGGCGTCTAATTAACCTCTTGAATGTATTTTACAAGATAATTACTAAAGCCTTTGTTGTTAGGGTGAGATTATATTGAGGATGGATAATCATTTATGCCCTTCATGTCAACGCCCTGATTGAGTTAAGCATATTTTTTGAGTTTGCAAGTATGCTCAATGTGTTTCGGGGTAGATTCATAACATTTTCAACTATTTCATCCATAAGTCATCCCATACAAAATGGTGCTCTAAAGAGATTCAACCATGTTACTTACAAATTAAAATTAAATATGGTATATATTTAATTTTGAAATCCTTTTTCATTTATAGAAAGATATAAAAAAATGTAATGTTTAACCATTTAGCTCTAATTTTTTTTCTTGTTACTAAAACAAAATGTAAGTGATCTCAAATGTCATGCTACATATTCAAGTACAAGTGCAGAAGGTTTGATTGGAGGTTGAGCACTTCTAAACTTTATTAGACTATTGGGGAAGTTCTTCAAGTGTGTAGTTAGCTATGTCTTACTTGATTCTTTGAGTCGACTATTATATTTATAGTGTTGTGGCTTTGGAGATTGTGCTAGGCACCATTCATGTAGCAAATGTTGAAGTGACTAACGCACAACTTTAATACTGGTCGGTCTGCATTCCCATACACTTGTTGGTGGAAGGATTTGTAGCAAAGAAAGTTTCCTAAAGTGTTTTTAGCCATTTCATTATTGAAACATGAAGACAACAAAGACAATAATAATAATGAGTGGGATTCGATACTTAATACAACAAATTTCCTACTAGTAATAACTAGTGTTGAGGTGACAATTTAAATGACATTTCACCTTCACAAACTTCATTGATTGCTCTTATATTTTATTCTTATGCTTTGTTATCTTTTTCCCTCATGACTTTTTGAATTGAAGAGATGTTATTTTTAATCATTTCTATTTTTTAAAAGTAAACTAATAACAATCTCTCTCCTTACAATACATTAAATATGATAATGTGATATCATGCCATTCATTATTTTGTAAGAATAATGACATATAATTTTTATGATAAATTATAAATTATATCATTAATAGAAAACACTATTCAATTAAAAAATGAAAAGATTGTTTTCCATTTTCCAAAAAAAAAAAAATACCAATCCAAAAAAATTCATTGGCGACCATGATAATAAGAAATTCCCTAAGTTTTAATCGCACACTTGGCAGTTGGGTATTTTATGAGAGCTCGGGCGATTCTGAATTCCCTATCAAAGCCTGCAAAGTGCAAATGAGATTTCTTCCCTATATTTTTTCCTGCCAATAAGCTGCGAATGTTATAAATTGAGATATCAAATACTTTGCGAGGAGATCAAAAAGACAGAAGAAGAGATTCTGCATGGAGATAACGTTTCGTAATGTGTATTCTTGGTGTCGTAATCCAAGAATAGCCCATAATAAAGTGAAATTTAAATATACGATGGGAGATGGTATTTCAAGTTTATGAGGTAAGATAAATATTTTTGGAATAAATCATGTTAATTTTTTTTTAATTAATATTTCAAATCATAGAAAATGATTTATCATTATGATTGAGAGAATATGAAAGATTGCAATGTCAAAATTGTATGGTGTCAAGTATTAAAAATCAAAAAATAATATTGTATTATATATTTTTTCAAGATATAATTATGTATATATATAAGTGGAAGACATTATATGTAGTTTGAGTTTTCTTATAAATATTGAAATATAGAAAATGTTCATCTATTCGAAGGGATTAGTTGTAGACAATACAAATCAACATTATAAGTCTTATTTAAGTGCATCTTGTGGACTATCAGACAGAATTAGGGTTTGGACAAAAGAGACATGATACATGCATTTCAATATAGGACTAGAGAGGTGTGCAGATAAAGAATAACATTATAGGTGAAGGCGAAGAGATCCTAAAGATATCAAGCCCCACTGTACATAAGGATACTATCAACAAACCTTAATAGTATCAGCTATCGTAGGTGGCTGACTTTATCGGCATTACCTAGGGAGGTTTTTAACTTTTGTTTATGATTTGATGAATCACTAAAGTGGACACAGAGCATTTATAGATTCAATGACAACTTATATGGGAAAAAACAAGGCAAAACCATCTTTATCCTCTTTAAAGTGTAATATCTATCAAATTATTTCAATCCAAATCTGTTTACCTAATTACATATTTTACATAATATTAATTAGTGCACAATTTCCCTTATTATATCTCTTAGGTGTAAAATATGTGTGTGGGGCTCTGTAGGATATGATGTGTATATGCCAACCATAGTATAGTGTAATAAGAAAAATTCAAGACACGAAATGAAGCGAAGACAAGAAAAACCCACAAAAGCATGAGGGATAGAATCGACATGTCACTGGATTTGTACTAGTAGGAAAAGAGGCTTATAATGGATACAAGATTTATCAAAAAATAGATGACTAGGATTCTAAAACTAGCAATAATTTAACGTGAATTTGAGGATACCTGGATGAATCAAGGCTAGAGACAATCTAGTGTGGGTAGAAAGGTGTTTGAAAATATCCAAATATACGCAAGTGGACCAAGAGTGGAAATGCATGACAAAGACACAATGGAAAAAGGTTGTGGACAAAAATTAGGTTTCTACAGTTGGGTCATAGTTTTCTACATTTGGGTGGTGAATAAAAAATTAGGGTGCCATGGAATAATTTGAATTTTTTTTTTAAGACTCTAGATCTATTTAGTGGAAGAAAACCTATTGTTATAGATAGATTGACACTCTGACCCCGACTTTAAAAAAAAATCAAGTGTACTAGATTTAGCTTGGAGAATGGTTCAAATTCATGGGCATCCTTTTCTATTTACAAATATCTCCTTCAAACTAATGGAACTATGTGGTGGAGAGGGTGTATAATGAATTTTTTTTTTGGATCACTAGACCTCTCTCATTGGCTTTTAAGTTTTAGGTTTATTTTAAGGTCCTTGAAGCCACCCATATTTATTAAGCTTGTCATTGGTAGTCATCTAAGGTTACATACGATAAACTTGGACGTCTTCTCAAAAACATTATTTTGTCCAATTCTAAAGGCTCTAATGGGTTTCTCATAGTTGCATGGGATATTTGTTGCTAACCTAAAGAGATGGGCTTTTTGGATGCCAAACTCCAAGGCATGCAATTATTTGTTCCCTTGAAGGAGAAGAGTCTGAAGATTTTGATTCACCATTGCACAAGTGAAAGGAACCCATCCAGCTAGTAACCCTTGAAAGGTCTAGGTATTCAACTGCTCTAGCTCACTCAGGTTCTTTTCAATATTAAGGGGTCTTTTATGTCGCAAAGTATCTAGAAAGATCTGGAATTGATCAAACCTCACTTAGTTTGGGATGGAGATGGTTTTAGAACAAGGTTCTCTTTGAATTCTCATTCCATTTGGTATTTTCTAATTCTCTCTTATCATGGTGTTCTTTTTGCCATAGTTCCCTAGATTGAGAATCTCCTACTTTTTAAGAAAGAGATTATGGTGATTTTATATTGTTTTGCAAAGGGTTCCAAGATTGGCTACCTTGACCTATTCTACATGATAAGTTTAAGCTTTCTCCTAATGACCTTGCCTTATATCTAAGGTGCAAAAATCCATCCAAAATGAACATCTCTACAAAAATATAGTTCAAAAACCCACTAGATAGTGCATTGTCTAGAAGTGCCCTATGGAAACCCCCTTCCACTAGTACAAATTATGACTTGGTTATTGATTACTCTCCCTTCATTACATTTAAGTGGATTATTTGAATAATCGCTAGAAATTTAATTCTATGACAATGACATGGGGTTGAAGGTTTGACAAAGTATGGAAAGAAGTTCTTGAGTCCAAACATGCCCATTTCATTGGGTGCAGCTTGCATCAAGGATTGCCTTTGAGTAGCAAAATTATCCATATGGGGGTGAATAATCGCTTATGCCCTTCATGTCACTACCTTGTGTCACTTAAACATTTGTTCTGGTTTTGTAAGCATGCTCATGTGTCTAGGGGTGGATTTATACATTTTCAATTATTTCATCCATAATTCTTCCTTTGTAAAATGGTGCTATGAAAGGATTCAACCATGTTACTTGCAAAGTACAATGAAATATGATATACATTTCATTTTGAAATCCTTACTCAATTATGGAAAGAAAGAAAAAATGTAATGTTTAGTCATGTAACTCTGAATACTTTTTTCTTTTTATTGCTAACAAAGTGAAAGTGATATCAAATGTCATATTACATATTTAAGTGTAAACGGAGAAGGTTCAACTAGGGATTGAGCACCTCTAAAGTTTATTAGAACATTGGGGAAGCTCTCCCTAAGCAATTAGTTGGGTCCCACTAGATTCTGTATGTTGATAATCACCTTCTCAATGTTGTAGCTTTGAATTTCATGCTAAGCATCATTCACATAGTAGGTATCAAAGTGGCCCATGCAAAACTATCATAGTGATCGATTTTTATTCCCCGACACTTATAAGTGAAATACTTTTTAACAAAGAAAATATGAAAAAATAAAAACAATAATAATGATGAGAAGGAATCCATTCCTCATACAACAAATTTACCTATTCATAATCACTAAAATTGAAATGATAATTTAGATGACCCTGCACTTTAACTAACTTCATTGATTACCCCCACCTAATTTTAATGCTTTATTATTTTTTAAGGCTCTAATGGATTTCACATAGTTGCATGGGATATTTGTTGCTAACCTAAAGAGATGGGTGGCCTTGGCCTTTTGGATGCCAAATTCTAAGGCAATACGACTATTCATTCCCTTAAAGGAGGAGAGACTAAATATTTTGCTTTGTTGTTGCATAAGTTAAGTTCTGTATTCAATTGCTCTAGCTTGCTCAAGTTCTTGTCAAGATTAAAGGGTCTTTTTCATCCCAAAGTATTTAGAAAGCTTAGGAATTGATCAAACCTCACTCAGTTTAGGATGGAGATGGTTTTAGAACAAGGTTCTATTTGAATTCTCACACCCTTTGGTAATCTCCAATTCTCTCTTATCATGGTGTTCCCTTTGCCATAGTTCCCTAGATTAAGTCTCTAAATTTTTAAAAAAGAGTTTAAGGTGATTTTAGACTTTTGCAAAGGGTTCCAGGATTGGATACCTTGGCCTATTCCACATGATAAGTTTAATATTTCTCCCAATGACCTTGTCTCAATTCCTAAGGTGAAAAAAGACATCCTAGATGAGCGTCTCCACAAAATTGTTGTTAAAACACCTGCCAGATGGTGCATTGTCTAGAAGTGCCCTGTGGAAACCCCCTTCCACTAGTACGAACTCTAGCTTGGTTATTGCTTGCTCTCCCTTCAACACATTTAAGTCGATTCTTTGAATACTCTCTAGAAATTTAATTCTCCTACAATGACATGGGGGTGAAGGTTTGACAAAGTATGGAAAGAAGTTATTGAGCCCAAACATACCCATTTACGTCGGTGCATTTTACATCAAGGATTGCCTTTAATAGCAAACTTGTCCATATGTGGGCGGATGATCACTTATGCCCTTCATGTCAATACCTTGTGTCACTTAAACATATATTTTGGTTTTGTAAGCGTGCTCATGTGTCTAGAGGTGGATTTATACACATTTCAACTATTTCATCCATAATTCTTCCCTTGCAAATTGGTACTATGAAGGGATTCAACCATGTTACTTGTAAATTACAATAAAATATGACATATATTTCATTTTGAATTCCTTATTCATTTATAAAAGAAAGAAAAATTGTAATATTTAACCATTTAGTTCTAGATGTTTCTTTTATTCTGTTACTAACAAAGTGAAAATGATATCAAATATCATGTTACACATTTAAGAGTAAAGGTCCGATTATAAATTGAACACCTCTAAAATTTATTGGACTATTAGAAAAATTCTCGTTATACAATTAGTTGGGTCCCACCTAATTCTCTACATTAACAATCACTTTCTCAATATTATGGTTTTGGAGCTCATTCTAGGTACCATTCACATAATAGGTGCTGAAGTAGCTAACACACAACTGTCATAGTAATCAATTTGGGTTCCTAGACACTTGTAGATGGAAGGCTCATTAAAGAAAAAAAAAAGTTTTCTCAACAGTCTTTAGCCATTTCCCTGTCTAAGTATGAAGAAAACAAAGACAAGAATGATAATGATTGGAAGTCGATACCTAATACAACAAATTTCCCTGTTGATAGTCATTAAAAAAAATACTGGAAGAACCAGAAAAACGTCACCGCTTGCGTAAACTTGGGAGGACATCCCTTTCGTAATACAGTGGCAATTCCTTTCTTTCACCAGCTGTTGGATGGTTGGCGGCCATGATAGAAGAGAAGCAGGGTTTTCCAGTACAGGCAAAGTTTTAGTCGCACACTTGACAGTTGGTTGTTTTATGAGAGCGCCGACGGTACGTGATGATTCTGAGTTCTCCATCATAAGACGTAAGCCTGCAAAGTGCAAACGACATGTCTTTTCTTCATTATATTTTTGTCCGCCAGTAAGCTGTGAATGTTATAAATTTTGCTGTCAAATAATTTTCAAATCAAAAATTCGTTAGAGCCATATTTCGAGTGCTATAATTCAATTGTTAGTTGTTATATGATTATTACATTGGAATAGACATATTTTATTGCATACAACATGTAAGAGAAGTGCACTTTTTGAAAGAGCTCGCAGAATATTACTCAATTGAATTTAAAAATAAAATAATAAGTAATAGGAGAGTAAAGGGAAATTATTGTGAGTTCTCAATATTTATCGTGAGTGTAGGAGAGAAGGGAAATCATTTTGATTAAGTAGTTTTGTTTTTCATGTTTAATTATTTGAGAGATTGTATATATAAATATTGAATTTATCTTTTTTAATTGGAAAATGTATTTATATTAATATAAATAAGTAATGTTATAATATTAATTATGTAAAGTAGTCAATTTGAGGTTTAAAATTTTTCGAGAATACTAATTTAGTAGAGTGTTAATAATGACCACTTAAAACAAAATATCACATCAACAGTGCACAATCACCAACAAGATAGTTATAAAAGTACAAATCAATAAACAGAATAAATAGCACTGAAGGAGGTGGACCATGTGGCTTGTCACCCCATCCCCAGTCACCCCATCCCCTTTGAACAAGGGGTCATCTTCCATAGATAAGGTATCCCATCCATCATTTTGCTTAGAATTATTGTTGTCATCTTTATGTTTATCAGGGGAAATAGAAAGAGCCAACTATAGATACTTGTCTTGCAAGGAGGGCCCCAGTCCCTTTCGTCACCTCCACCTCTGGAAGAGCCACAAGGCCAATCATGCTACAAAGATGAACAACAAGGAGAGAGGCTCTTATGTTTATTCTTGGAAAGTTATCGACACAAGCCACACCCTCACCCATGAGGAGGTGATCGCAGGCATGGTAGATCTAGAGGTTCTTAGTTGACACAACACAAGGCATTCCCTCAATGATCAAGCAAACATTGGAGGTGATTAAGCTCCAAGTAAAATTTGTCAATTTGGCTTTGAATCTGGAGAATGACCATTAATTTTGTTAGTAATAGAAAAATTAAGTTCCATTTCCTCATCTTCCATATTTGAAAAAGAATATTTGCATGAAAAATTCGCCAAAATATATTGTATATTGCAAGAACAAGGGATAAGCCCCCCAAGAGAGCCATCTTCCATTGCTACATAGAATGAGCATGGAAGGAAACCCAAAAAATATGTTTGATAGTCTCAGGTTTGTGGCATGCTAGGAAAATAGGATTTGGAACTCTGATGTGCTTAAGTCGTTCACCCATTGGCAAACCCTGATATAGAATACACCAAATAAAGTGAGCCTTCTTAAGCTCAATGGGAGCATCCCACACAGTGCAAAATATTCTAGACCAGACCACATGATTGGACTAAAGGTTTCATCGATGATAAAGAGTATCATTTTGAATATACTAGGGGGTTAAAATATTATACCCCAAATGAGGAGAGTAATGAGTAAAGGGAGTGGTCATAGGCCAATGCCAATCCTTCCACCAGGGAGTAAGGGAATTGACTCCAATCTTGTGAAGGTACTCATCAGATAAGGAGCCTTGAATTTTAGTAATAAACTCAATATTTGCATTTTTTAGATTACATTTATTCTAAATTTGTTGCTAAGAAAGCCAAGATTAGCTAGACCAAAGCTCTTGTTTTTCATGAGTAATCCTCCTTAATGGAATGAAATGCTATTAAAACAATATCTGTTGATGTCATTTTAGGAAACTATTCTCTACAACTCCATATCATAAACCACCAAAATCATCATTCCTTCATTTTAACGCTTGTGGATCCTTGTGAATTTAGTTATTCTTGATTTGCAAGATACACTATGCCAAAGTGTCTTCCAGCCAAATTAGACTTGTGTTTAATTTAGGATAGGGATTGAATCACACAACAAGCCACATCAATGGTCTATTATAATCTAGTTGGTTAACGTAGTTAACTCTCACCTTAGAGACCCAATTTCAGGTCTCGACAATGAAACCATAGTTATCAATGATCCATGGAATGACCCATCAAGACATGTTAATTTTTATAGTCTACAAGGTATTGCTACAAGTACTAAATTTTATATTTAATTTTATAAATGGTTAAATCTAAGCATAGTACAATTCATTTTTCATTAGAGTTTGTTCATTTTTACATATTTAAACCATTTAGAGACTTCATAATTGACAACCAAGATACATTCATTCACAAGGAAGATGCAAGTAATTCAGGGAAGATCTAAATACACAAATTATATTAACATAAATTACTTGAAGGAAAACCATGTATTGATCTCTATTGTATTATAATTGTGAAACATAAATCACCAATCTCACTTTAGGATCAATCTTATACTCTTTACAAAAGTAGAGTATTTATAATATTGTGAAGATACTATGACTCTTCGTCTTCATGACCTTTCACTTTCTAGATTGAAGGATTTTTTTTAGCTTTTAATATCCTAACTAAGACCATATTTTATCCAAAATATAATTTATCACCCAATTATTATAGATATTATTTATGAATTATATAGTATCTCAGTCATGTACATTTGGTAAATACATATCATGGGCGTATCTTTAACTTCTAGACCTTTCTTGCTACCAAATGATTTGCATACGCTATATCTCTATACCTAATTAATTATCTCTTAGTCTGACCAATGTAATTATAATGACACAGGCCTTATATCTTACCCAAAATCTTATAAACTTGCTTATCTTCCATCTCTACAAGTTTTGGAACTGTGTGTATTTTCTAATTACCCATACACTTTTGTCTTAGTTAAATGTCTATGTCGATGTAAGTGTCCTACCCATGCATCTTAGAAGCCAAATGAAAAATTTGACTTTAGGCCATAAATTGTGATGCCATAGTTGTTTAAAATTTTCTTAAGAGGGTGAGCTAAGTATTGACAAAGAGGATAATAGCCATTATCCACTGTATAGTTCCCATTACTCTAGTCTCCCCAAACTAGTAAGTTGTCCTCATCAAAACAAGAATCATCTATGTTTTTAAAAATATGAAGTAGTTATAATTTATAATCTAAACAAATTAGAATTGACCAATCTTTAGGAGAAATCCACTCTCTTTCAAATGCCCACTCTCTACTATGCTGATTAGAATAGTCATCAAGTGTTATCCAATATTTTTGATGCATGTGTTCTATAAAATTATGAAAGTGGAGATATTGTTCAACAAGAGGGGGATGACCCTCGTAAGAACTAGTCAAAAAATGGGTCATTTTACCATTCTTGATTATGAAAAATAACTTATTATTAATTATAAACTCCCCAATTTTAAGAACCACCACCACTGTAGAACCTTTCAAGGGAAGGGAGAAATGAACTATTTGATTAGGCAGTTTATTTTTTGCATATTTGACTCTCAAAGTTTGTGTCCAAAATTGAAGAAAATGCTAAAATTAACCCTTATATAATAAAATTTAAAAATTTCCAATTACTAAACTCAACTTTAACGTACTTCTAACATGTAAAATAAAATGTAATATGTAAAATATAAAAAATAATGAAAATAAATACTCGACCAATTTAAAAAAATCTTTTACAAACAATATATTCCCAAAAAAAACCATTACTCTTAAATTATATTTTATTAAATTTATGCTTTATCTATATATATATTTATATTTGTAAACACATTACAAAATGGTTTAAATTACATTACATAGTTAATTTAAAAAACTTAAATAATAATACCATACATCCCTTGCAAATTTTAATACACATATTTATAAAGTACAAGTTCATTGTGTCATTTACCCATCAAGAAAGGAATATACATCTCAATCTTAGAGGCATTTAGAACAATTTCATTACCTCAAAGATGTATCATTTACCCATCAAGAGAGAATATACACCTCAATCTTAAAGGTGAACCTAAGACTCTAATTGAATTTCCTATATTCACAACTTATAATAATGGGGCCTCCTCCATTAAACAATTGACTTTTTATACTCCAAATTATGATAATGCTTCGAACCCTACTCTAAATATTAGATTATAAAATCTTTAAAAAAAAAAAAAAAATCATATAAAATATGTAATGCAAAATCAATATTTAATATCATAAACATACTATACTTAAAGAAATGAAGTTGTTCAGATAGAAATACTATCGACATAATACACCATAATATGATTTTTATATTAAATATAAATAAAATCAATAACTTTAAAAATTAAAATAAATTTATAAATTTTAAAGGAAAATTTAAAGTATTATTTCATCATAAACTTTTTAAAACAAATTGCTTCATTCATTTTGGTTCCATACTTCCCACCTTTTATAATCAAAATTAAATTATACTAATTTAAAACCATATTTTAAGGTTAAACTATTTTAAAAATAAGAATAAATGAATAAATTAATATTATTTTTTAAATTACAACCTAAAAACACAGGAAAGAAACTTAACAATAGCAAATTGCAAATGAAACAAACAAATTATGACATAGAAACCAACTTAATATGACATCATCATAGGGAGAGGTTAATTCTATCCATCTTTAATCTCCAACAACCACCAGGGTTGGGGGCTTAGATCAATTGGATCAAGTAGCCCAATTAGTGGAAATAGGTCAAGAGGTCGAATCCCCCTGCCCTTGTGGAATTGGATAGTGTGTCAGGTCAGTGCCGCCAATCACATTAAAAAGTTTGAAATCCAACTTCGAGTTTATAGGGGTTCGCATCAATTCTTTTAAGGTAATTTTAAAAAAATACCAATTGAAATGCAATGAGAAATGTTTTGTAAATGTCACTCTATTCGTCATCCAAAATCTCTTAAAAAACAAAAAAAGTAGTTAAAATTTTTGAATTTAAAAAAAAAAAAAAAAAAAAATTGTATTGTAATTGGTAAGGATGATGATTTATTATAAGGTTTTATATATATTTTTATGTAGAGAATAGGATTATATTCTTTTTAATTATGAAATTTTAATTAAAAAAATAAAAATCAATAATTTAAAATAATTTAATAATAATAATAATAATAAATTTAACTAAACAAATTATTAATAATTTATATAGAACAATTTAATATATATAAATCCACACTAAAATATTATATGAGACATGTATGTCTTAAAATTAGAATACATGTTTAAAAAGATGTATTGTGGGATGTATTGTTTATGGGCTTCAGAATCCATGAAAAGGTCTTGGTCTTTAAATATAAGTATGAAGAAGATTAGAGAAATAGGTATTCAAGGTTTAATGTATCTAAATATCATGTTTAATGGCCACTAGCGAAATATTGAAAAGATAAATTTTATTAGGGAGCTTTTACATATGATTATAAAAATAAGTTTTTTTTTTTTTTTGGATTATGTTGATGGACATAACTTAAAATGGCAGTGAAGGGTGGTGGTCGAGTGTAAAAGTATGAGATGTCAATAAAACTATATGTTCTTAAATTTGACGTCTTTTTATCTATTATATAGAAATTTGCATTTTTGCTTGGAGAATGTGATTAGAAATTTATGATATCTTAAGCATATAGTGGAGTTTAGAGCTTTTCTTTGAAAATATTTTTTGATCTTGATACGGTGTAGATAGAGGCTATATGTCACCAGTCAATAGAAAATTTATGATGAAAATAATGGAGTAATTAATCAATATGGTATGTGATAAATCCAAGTTATACACCTCAAAATTGACATCTCTTAGTATTTTTCACATATATATATGTGTGTGTGTGTGTGTGCGTGTGTGTGTGTATGTGTATATATATATATATATATATATATATATATATATATATATGTATGTATATATATATATATATGTATGTATATGTATATGTATATGTATATGTATATGTATATGTATATGTATATGTATATGTATATGTATATGTATATGTATATGTATATGTATATGTGTATATATGTGTATATATGTATATATGGAAGATATAAAGGCAGAAGTGTAAGAGTCTAGATTTAATTTCACGTATGCCATGCTTAGTTAGAGATGTAAAATGCACTTATTTGGTGTGTTTTTATTAATGTTGGTTATTCTATTGGCATTATTTTGTTATTCCATTGTGATTTTTAATTTTATATTATTTTTTTTCAAATTTTATTTAAATTCATTTATGAAATGATGAAATTAATATGTACTAATTGTAAGTGCAAGCCAATATATTATAGTTTATGAGATGTAAAATCAAATAATGTTAATACTTAACCAAATGTAATTTATAAATGGTATTAAACAATAAATGTAATAAGAAAATTTTGTATCATTCAAAATATGTATACAAAAGAATTTGATATATAAGATTAACTCAATTTCAAAATGGTCAAAAATAATTTTGAGATGGCCCAAATAAATGTTATAAAGGACTGTTGCAATGTTAAAAAGCCTAACCCAGACCCTATTACAATTCAAACATATTTCCTAAAAGCAATGTAAGAATAATTGTAACCTATTTAGTGTATGGCTCAAGAAAAAATTAAAATTATTATACAATGTATTTGATATGTTGTTTTTGCAAGTTATTTTTTATGTTGAACATAATTTTTCAATGTAATTTATTTATGTATATTGAATTACATATATTTATCTATTGTTTTGCTAGTAATTAAATTTTAGTTTGCATGTGGAAGTTGAAATTCATTGTATACACATCGCATTATGATATGCATACATATATTTCATTGACTTGTATCAAAAATCATGTGAATATTACATGAAAAATAGATAGAGAACTTAAAACTCTAATTCATTGTAATGTAAAAGTAAATAAACATACTACATTATGACATTTTAAATTTATTTTACTTTGTTTTAGGGATTACACATTCATAGTAAAAAGCATATAAATATGTTTCAAATTTATTTAATGTTATTATATTGTTATAAAAACAAAGAATTAATTGAAAAAAAAAATTATTATGATGTGTTTTTATTTTTATATAATTATAAATTTACAATATAAAATCATAAAAATATTGAGCATGTTAGAGTATGCATTTATCATGTTTGCTAATTTATAGCTAGGTATTTTATCTTTTTCCTAGTTTGTCTTATGTGATGATTTATCCCACATTACTTAGTTAAGTTAGTTTCTAGTTTTGTCTTGCTTACTTATGCAAGAGCTTTCTATTTCACTAGGATGTCTTATTCTGAATAATATATGATTTGTCTTGTTTTTGTATATCATATCTGAATCATATTTTGTTATGTTTTTTTTTCCAACTCTTCAGATCATGGATTCTTGAAATATTTTTACCATTCTTAAAATGTTATTAGAGCTTTGAGAGTTGCAACCCTCATTAGCTTGCAAATTTTTAAATAATTTTACTTCTACTTCCCTTACCAATCATCTTCAACATTCTAATCATTTTTCAAATCTGAAACAACATTGGAGAGTTTAGAGAGGCATTGGAAGTTTGTTTTTTCTCTCAAACAACATCCCTTCTTCTTTAGACCAGTGTTGGGTCTTCTAAGCAGGGGCATTGGTATTTTGTCCTTTGTGGAGTGTTGAAGTAAGCTGCACTTCTTTGTATTAGTGTGATGGAAAGGATTAGTGTCCTTCTTTGGGTGAAGCATTAATTTATCTCAAGGAGGAGGCATTGGACGAGGAGGTGGCATGGAGAGGCTCCCTAGATAGGATTGTGAGGACTGCTAGATTTTTTTTGTCTTTTTTAGATAAACGTTGGTGGAGGAGAAGCGCTTCATATCTGAGGACTCTATTTTTATTTCATCTTACTATTAGCATTTAAGGATCTCTTAAATTGCATTGGTAATTGGAAAGATTAAAACTTACAGGTTAGAAGCACTATTGTGAAGTGAGCATAGAGTTTGGAAGGGAAGCACTTTTTTGTTGGAGCACTGACAGCCCAACCCTGAGGAGGAGATTTTTATTTTTTGAGCCTTTAAATTTGTAATTGAAGATATCAGCATGGATTTTTTGTTTCCTAGATCTGACAAGAGGCATTGGATCATTGAAAGCACTACCTTAGACTGTTGTGTGGAGCTTTTTGCCTTCTTGTGGACTGTAGGGTGGGGGAAAATATTGGACTTGGAGGCACCTATAGACAAGTGTCTAACCATTCCTTCATCTCTATTCTTATGGCACCTAAAAACTATCTTCTTTACTCTAAAAATAGTTAACTATTTCATTATTTTATTTTATAAGCTATATTTTTGCCTCAAAAGGAAGTACAGTTCACTCTCGTAAGCATAGGTGTCACCCAACATATATTTTTTCACTTTGGTTGGATTTTATAAGTCTTTAGTTTGATTTTGGTTCAAATGAGTCAGTGGAATCCTACCCTGAATTCCATTTTGGTCACTGAAATCATTTTTAATGTAATTTTTATTGTTTTTGGCCCATTTATAAGAATTCATAAAGCCTGTAACTTTTGAACTATAACTCAAAATTTAGTTTCATTTTTTTCAAAAGTCTATAGTTTTAAATTCTCTATCTATTGGTGTAATTAATTTGTAATAAAACACTAATTTTATAAAGTGTCAAATTAGGCATACTTAATACAATATTTTGGGGGTTTGACTTGGTGCCAATTTAAGCACCCTTTTGCCTTATTTTTGCTCTTTAGTGATTCACTAGCATGGATTGTACTTATGGTATTTATCAGTGTAATCCTTTTAATACACACAATTAGCATACATGGAGACCTAGAATGGAAACAATTATAAAACATAAAGGACTATGGTCCCTAATGAATGAAACTCAACCACAGTTCACAAGAGAGTATGAAGAATGTAATCACCAATGTAAATTTAATGTGTGTATAAGTTTAATAGGGACTTATGTAAGTGATATTTTTTTGTTTCATTTGGATGGGTATGATACTCCATTCAAAATGTGGGCTAAGCTAAAGGGTTTATTTAGAAAAATATTTGACATGAGAGCTATGCAGATTAAAGTGGAGCTTACCTCACTCAATCCCAATGACTTTGTCATTATTGTAGACTACCTCACTAAGTTTAAGCTTTTTATTGATATAGTTGAAGGAGAATGGATGAGATAAGAAAGATGAAGAGTGTGTGTACTCAATTTTTTTTAAGTTGAGTGGTCCATTCTAAATCTTTTCTTCTATCTTTTTCTTTAGCATGGATGCCTTAGGTGCCACATTCAAAATACCAAATTTAGAGCTATTTTATGAGAGACTTACTAGAGAGGAATCCAAATTGTCTCACCTTGATTCTTTCACCTCTAAAAAAATATTAGAAGCATCACATCCTAAGAACAAAGAAAAAATAAAGAGTAAGAAGAATAACACTCCTCCATCTCAAAATGCACCTAAGCCCAACACTAACACATCTAAACCCAAATCATCTTCCAAATTCAAGAGTAAGTCTAACCTATCATGTAATTATTGTGGGGGGACTTGTCATGAAGAGTCTAAGTGTTTTAAGATAATGACAGCCCTAGAGGATGCCATTAGGAAACACAAGATTTCTATCTCCACTCATTCTCAATATCATGAGCATGGGAAAGCACTTAATGTTATCAAGAGATTACAATCATCTATTTTAGATAGTTGGGTTCTAGATTATGGTGCTTCATACCACATGTTTTCTTTTCGAGGGTCATTTGTATCTTTTAGCTTGAGTTTTATTTCCAACATTGATGTTGTACATTCTTTCTTTATTTTTGTTAAGGGAAATGGTGACATACATCTAGATGGTGGCCACATCAATGATACATTATATGTTCTAGACATCACCACCAATCTATTTTTAGTTTATCAGATTTACCATTCTGGTCAGGGTAAGATAATGACATTCACACCATAGGGTGTTGAAGTTCAAGATTTTTTAGAGCCCTGCACACTTATTGCACATGGTATTTTTTATCATAGTTCTTAATTCTATTACTTTGATGATTTTGATGATATTGCTCCTCTACGGATGCATTTGGTTTCTCATGTAGATTCTGAGAGTAGGCTTTGGCATGATACATTTGGACATCTCAATTATAGGTAATTGACATAGTTGAGCACTCACAGTATGGTAGAATGTCTTCCTACAATTTCATGTCTTAATGGAATTTGTCCTAGTTATGCATTAAGAAAACAACACCAAGATCCATTTCCTAAGGGTATCTCCACAAGAGCTTCTTCACCGTTTGATTTTGTACACAGTGATTTAATGGTCTTTCCTACTTTCAATAGAGCTAAGTATGCACTTACTTTCATTGATAATTTATCAAGGCATACTTGGGTTTATTTTCTTAAGTATAAGAGTGATATCTTTTTTCACTTCAAAGTCTTTAAGCCTTTGGTCAAAAAATAGTCTTCTAGTTGCATCAAAAAGCTTCACACAGATAATGGAGGGAATACTTTAGTCGAGAGTTATCTAATTTTTTGTTGATTTCTAATATTGTTCACCAACATTTTATTGCCAATACTCCACATCAAAAAGGCTTAGTAGAATAGAAGAACTAAAATTTGAAGGAGATTGCTAAATTCATGATGCATTCATGGGATTTATCTCCTAGCTGTTGGGCAAAGGTAGTTAATTATATGAACTACATTCAAATTTTCACACCACATAAATCACTTGAGCATTTGACTCTGGAGGAGGCTTAGTCTAGAACAAGGCCCGATGTCTCATTTTTCAAATTCTTTGGGAGCCATGCTTGGGCATTTATTCCAAAGAAGAAAAGGAAATAATTGGATAATAAGAATAAACCTTTGATTTTTTATAGGGTATTGTGAGGACATGAGAACTTGTCATCATTTAGATCTTGATACTCATGATGTTCATTTTTGAACACATCTACAGTTTGATGAGCACTTCACATCACATGATTCTTCATCTTATTTAATGCCTTCTTCTTCTTCTTCTTCTTCTTCTTCTTCTTCTTCTTCTTCTTCTTCTTCTTCTTCTTCTTCTTCTTCTTCTTCTTCTTCTATTGTTGATTTTTCACCTCCTCTTGAGGATTCATTCTTTAAGGAACCAGTTTAGGAGGCCCCTGAGGAGGTTATAGAGGTTGAGGATCCTACTCACACTAATGTTGCCACTAAGTCGAAGTGGTCTCATACTAAATTTTTTGAGGTAACACCCTTTATACATGATCTTCCACCCACTCACTATTGCCATGCACATTCTATAGGTATTATAATTTTATGTCAGGAATTCTCTAGGGATCTACAATATTTTTCATAGGCTTATACGATACAGGAGTGGGATGATGCAATGATAGATGACTATTCTTATTTGATAAATAATCATGCTTGGGATTTGGTATCTCTTCCTAAGGGAAGAAAGTTGGTTTCGTGTAAGTAGATTTACCGTACCAAGTATGCATTTGATAGGTTAATTGATAAGTATAAGGCACTTCTTGTTTCAAAAGGGTTCTCATAGGTCAAAGGTATTAGATACTCTAAAAGTTGTATGATTGTTGCCAAGATGGATTTTGTTTGCCTTATACTTTCTCTTACTGCATCACAAGATTTTCCAGTGTATTAGATGGATGTTAAGAGTGTCTTATTACATAGATATTTGTAGGAGGAAATCTATATGGAGTGTCATACCGAGTGTGTTCATGATTCATCTATTATTTATCAACTTAGGAGATTCATTTATAGTCTCAAATATGCCCCTTAGGCCTGGTATGAGAAGATGGATTATTTTCTTCTCTCTACTGGCTTTGTTCATTGCCACTCTGATCCCATAGTGTATATCCAATGTATTAGGGAGACATTTTTATATTGGACCTCTTTTATGTTGATGATCTACTTCTCACAAGTAGTTCCTCTTCTCGGACTTAGGCTATTCAGCCAACCCTTTTAGCACATTTTGATATGAAAAATCTTGGTATTTTGCATTTCTTCCTTGGTTTATAGATTTCATAGTAAGATACAAGGATTTATTTAAGTCAGCAAAAGTACACCCTTTACCTTATTCAACATTTTGGCATATTTGATTACAAGCCAATTCCTTCTCCTTTTTAGCCTAGAGTCACTCTCACTTCTACTTGTACTATTCCACTTTGTGATCCTTCATTGTATAGGTAGATGGTTGGGAGTCTTATGTATTTGACCCATACTTTCCCTAACATTTCATTTGCAGTTGGGCTTGTATCTAGGCTTGTAAATTCTCATCATGATAGTTATTGAAAGGCTACTAAGAGGATTTTACGATATCTACGAGGCCCACTACTCATTTTAGATTACACTACACTAGGTGTTCTACTCAGTTGGTTGGGTATAGTGATTCATATTGAGTAGGTTCTCTTGGTGACATGGATTACACTTATAGCTACATATTTTGTCTTGGTTATTTACCTATTTCTTAGTTGTTTAAGAAGTAGCAGGTTATTTCACTTTCATATACAAACATTGAGAATAGAGTAGTAGTTACAATGAGTCAGTCGGTTCTTTGACTTTGTCAATTATTGATAGAGTTTGGATTCATGCAGGATTCACCTACTATACTTTGGTGTGACAACTAGAGTGTAATTCACATTTCACATAACCCAATTAAGCATTGGTAGACCAAACACATTGAAGTACATATGCACTTCAATTATTAGCACATTCCAGATGGAGTTCTTAGCTTGGAGTACAAAGTAAGCTGACTCAATGTCACATGGAACTTAGGTATCACATAATGCTTCATTTAACATATATTTATAGATAATGTATTATTTTATAAGTTTGAGTATTGATATTTTATCATGTGTGTTGCTCAATCGATCAACAAGGTCATATCCCTTAGATTAGATCACCTGTTTTGGCTTATTAGGCACCTATTGTATATTAACAAGTGGAAGATTAGTTTGGACACCTTTACTTTTTCGATTAGTGACAATATGGACCACATAATCCAATATAAATTTTGGGTGAATAATGGGTGTAGGATGGTGTCTATCAAGTTCAAATAAGATCTAGGTGAAATAAATCATGGAGAGCATGCATGTTGGTGTCTAGATATTGGATCTATAGTAGTACAAAAGGAATTATGAAAGGACCTTAAGTGTTGCTTTAATTTTAAAATCCTCTTGAATTATATTGAAAACATTGTTTATTTCATTGAATAATAGGTATGATTAAGCAATTATAATAACAAATCACAACTATAATCATAAAATTGAAGCCCAAAATGGGCTACAGATAAATCCATATTGAACATATTTGTAAAAAATTTAATTATAATTTTTACCTTGTGAAGTTGTTTAAATATAAAATTAGAGATCAAAAATGGAAAAGTAGAAAACCTTAAATCAATATCCAAGGTTATGGGACCAAAGGTTGGGTTCACAAAATTTTAACCCTAAATTGAGATAGGTCAATATAGTATAGGGTTAAGAATATAGAAATGAATAAGCACAAGGGTGATAAACATATCTATAACAAACCAATTAATTACAAACTTAGATAAATAATATCTTGAATTTATAATACTAACACATGCTAAAAATAAAAAGGATAGTTATTGATTGATATTACAATAAATTAAAATCAAGATTACTTAGTTATTTTAATGTGTGTAGATATGATATGAAACATGATATAAATCTATTGGATCTAAATTTTTGATCAATCATCAGATTCTATAAATCAAAATTTTATGGCCTTAAATGCTTGTGTCAGATCTGGATAGTTGTGTCGACACTAGTGTCTGAGTTAGATGCATGTGTCTAATATATAATATTGAATGGATCTAGATGTGACCACATTGAACCTTCTGGGTATTTTTTTACCTTTTATATGTTATGTTTAGATCTCATGCATAGGTTATCTCTCTTTGTTAAATGACCAAACAATAACTTTTTCATCCTTGGAGTGACTATGGAAAAAATGGGCTAATGGAAGTATCTCTATATAAATGGGTGTTACCTACATAGCCAGTACTCTGATGAGGGTCTCAGAATTATGTAGTTTTCCCTTATGTGTTGGTTTATGTGTGCATAAAGATGTAATGTGTGATAAACAAGTACATTGAGTGACCTAACTTGTAACTTGATAAATATATCATATGAAATGCTCCTTTAGTACTTTAGACCTATAAATGGACTATCCCTATGAGTGATATTGAAACACAAAATAATAGGTAAGCTTTGCTCATTTGAATGATTGATTGAGTGCTTTTGGTAAGTTACCTTGTGAGTTACTAGATCTATGCTAGGTAAGGAATGAATGAGGATTAATCTTGTATATACACCAATCCCTTTTAAAAATGTATCACATTAAAGTTCTTAGTCTGACCATAATGATACATTTTAGTTGCAAATTTGATGATTTTAGGGCACTAGACACTTAGTTTGGCACATGACACTAGAGTCGATGCAAGCATCTAGATGGAATGCAAGTGTGTAAGAAGCTTAAAAATAGGTACGGATCTAAAAGTTCCAAAGGATGAGAATAAGTAGGTTTATAAAATTTTGAGTAGCATAGAAGGCTTGGTCATCAAAATAACATATGGTCAGATTAAGAGATAAATAATAGGCACAAGAGATAGCAGATGCAAGCCTTTAAGGTCTAGGAGTTGAAGGGTATAGCCATGAGAAGTACTTTCCAAGTGTGTAAGACTGAGGTGCTATATAATCAAGTTCACTATCTATAGGAGGCTTACAACAAAATTGAATGGCCCTTGATCCTTGCCATGCTTCCAACTTTAGGGTTTGTGGTAAGATTTGTGAAAATAACTAGTATGCTTTTAAGGATGTTGATGCTTGTATACTCATCAATGGAGCCCAATATATTTTTTGGGGTTTGTTTATATTCATTTGATAAGGTTTCTCACTTGCTCCCTCCCTCAACATTTTGGAAATAAAATGGTTTAGTTATCTCTTTATTGAATAACAATATAGAGGTTTGTTAAATGAATTACTTTGTCACTCTCATAATCAATTGGTAAATGGACACTTTACTAATGCTTATTTTCTCATCCTTACTAAAAAAGAGATGATTGATATAAATGCCATGGAATTATTAGAAATTTTCTATGAAGCCTTAGAATAAAACCTATTGTTACAGATAATCTAACACTCCCATCCTGAATTAATTATAAAAGTTCAAGTGGTACTAGATTTAGCTTATAGAACAATTCAAATCCCTGGGCATCCCTTTTTCCTTCTAGGCATACCCTTTAAACCAATAGAACTATGTGGTGGAGAGGGTGTAGAATAAAATTTCTTTTTAGATCAATAAACCTCTCTCCTTGGACACTAAGTTCCAGGCTTGTTTTAAGGACCTTGCAAGCACCCATTTTTATTACTCTTCTCATTATAAATCATCCAAGGATACATATGATAAATTTGATATGGCCAATTTTGAAGGCTCTAAAGGGGTTCATAGAGTTGCATGGAATATTTGTTACCGACTTAACAAGATGGGTGGCCTTGGCCTTTCAGATTCCAAACTCCAAGGTACTATGATTATTTTTTCCCTTAATGGAGAAGAGACTAAATATTCTACTGTATTAGTTCATAAGTGAAGGAGACCCTTTTGGCTAATAAACCTCAAAAGGTTTTGATATTCAATCACTCTAGCTCACTTAGGGTCCTCTCAAACTTAGAGGGTCTTTTGTGTCCCAAATTATCTGGAAAGCTTTGGAATTGGTTAAACCTCACTTAGTTTGGGATGGAGATGGTTTTATAACAAGACATTCTTTGAATTATCACTCCCTTTGGTAATCCCCATTTCTCTCTTATTATGGTGTTCCCTTTGCCATAGTTCTCTAGATTAAGAGTCTATTTTTTTTCAAGAAAGGGTCTTGGGATTGTCTACATTCACCTATTCTATTCAATAGGTTTAAGCTTTCTCCCAATGACCTTGAATCAATTTTTTTGGGGGAAAAACCATCTTAGATGAACATCTCCACAAAATAGGAGTTCAAACACCCCCTAGATGGTGGATTGACTAGAAGTGCCATGTTAAAACCCCCATTGGTACAAATTATGGCTTGATTACCACTTGCTCTCCCTTCAACACATCCAAGTGGAGTATTTAAATTCTCACTCGAAATTTAATTCTCCTACAATGGCATGGGGGTGAAGGTTTGACAAAGTATGGAAAAATGATATTGGGCGAAAAAAATATGCCAGTTTTGCTTTGTTGTATCTTTCATCAAGTATTGCCTATTAACAACAAACTTATCCATCTAGGGGTGGATAA
Organism: Torreya grandis; assembly: GCA_037957365.1. Taxonomy (NCBI): domain Eukaryota; kingdom Viridiplantae; phylum Streptophyta; class Pinopsida; order Cupressales; family Taxaceae; genus Torreya; species Torreya grandis. The sequence continues at coordinate 3,128,635 of JARHVA010001013.1, forward strand.
TCGTTTATGCCATTAATGTCATCACCTTGAGTTAGTTAAGCATATTTTTTGAGTTTGTAAGCATGCTCAATTTTTTTGGGCATAGATTCATAATATTTACAACCATTTCATCCATATTTCTTTCCTTACAAATGGTTCTCTCAAGAGATTCAACCATGTTACTTGCAAATTGAAATTAAATATGGTGTATATTTCATTTCGAAATCCTTTTTCATTTATGGAAAGAAATAAAAGATGCAATGTTTAACTATTTAGCTCTTGATTTTTTTGTTAATAGAGAAAAGTGTAAGTGATCTCAAATGTCATGCTATAGATTCAAGTGCAAGTGGAGAAGAATTGATTGGAGGTTGAACACCTCCAAACTTTATTGGAACATTGGGGAAGTTCTTCTTGTATAGTTAGCTACATCTTACTTGGTTCTTTGAGTCAATGATTACCTTCATAGTGTTGTGGATTTGGAGATCGTGTTAGGCACCATTCACGTAGTAAGTGCTGAAGTGGATGACACACAACTCTAATATTGGTCGATCTGCATTCCCATACAATTGTGGGTGAAGGGCTTTGTAGTAAAGAAAGTTTCCTAAAATGTCTTTAGCCAATTTGTCACTAAGGCATGAAGAAACCAAAGACAATAATAATGATGGGTGGGACTTGATACTTAATACAACATATTTCCCGCTAGTAGTGGTTAGTGTTAGGGTGACAATTCAAATGACCTTCCACCTTCACAAACCTCATTGATTGCTCTTGTATTTATTTCTTTTTCTTTGTTATCTTTGTGCCTCATGACTATTTATCAAATCTTTTTAAGGATATAATGAAACTTTTTTGATTGAAAACATGTTAGTTTTACCCTTTTCTATTTTTTAAAGTTAAAATAATAACTCTCTTTATCCTTACAATCCTTACAATACATTAGATATGATAATATCATATCATACCATTAATTATTTTATAAGAATAACTATATATAATCTATATCATTAATAGAAAGCACTATTCAATTAGAAATGAAAAGATTGTTTTCAATTTTCCCACAAAATACTAATCCAAAAGTTCTTGAACACATTGCTTTACTCCATTCTCACAAGTTGAAAATATCTTTTGATCTGATTGTTTATCTGGCAAATAATCTTTTGACCTTGTATGTCAAATTTGGAAGTTCTAAGAATGCACACAACATGTTTGACAAAATGCCATATAAAACTACGTGTCATGGGTTGATTAGAGTACAATTTTTGCTTAAAAGTCATCTTATGTTGAACCTATGGAGTCTACTTGAGCTTTTAAAATAGTTTTTATTGGCTAACATAAAGCCAGATCATGGATACATTTTGCTCTCTCTTCTAAGTGCCTATGCAAAGTTTGGAACCTCAGAGTTGGGAAAACAATTCTTTGGTTGTTCAATTAAGAATGGATTTGGGTCGAAAGTTAATGAGAAGAATGCCATTGCTATTGTATATGTAAATTGTGGGAACACAAAGGGTGCCTCCAAAGTGTTCAAAGAGAATCTGCAAGAGGATGTTGTGCAAGGCAAAATGATGGTTCTAGGATTTGAACAAAGTGAGTAGGATGAGGAGGCCAAGGCCAAGAGAGATAAGGATGGGAAGAAAGAACAAATTGCCATAATATCATGTTATCAAAGACTAAGGAAAGGGTAAGCTTATGAAACATATGACAAAATGAAGACATGCTATTTATTTGATGGAATGACTCCAAGAAAAAAATTGGAAAGGATAAAAATGGGTATCAGATAATGGTCCATTCTCTCTGGTAAAACCAACTATTTCTAGGTACAACCATCAAACCTTGTGATTAAGGTTAAGTGATTTTTGGAGGTCTCAAAAGGGATTCCAGTAGAATATTAATACCTTTTAATTGAGTTCAAATAATTGGATGATTTTACTTCACTAGCGGGCTATGACATAGGCAAAGATTCCACTCATCTTTTGGTGCTGAGATTATGAGGAGTTGTGGGTGTTGGGTTGCCATCCTCCTCCACAACATGGTCTTTCAACGAAGCAGTTAATAAATCAACTTCTAAACCTAGTGTTTTGAAGCCTTCACCCATCATAAGTGCTTACATTGTGGACCCTGCTGAAGAGGTTCTGACTATGGAGATTCTAGAGGAAAATGTATTAAAATGTAAGACAGAACAAGAAAAAGGTGCATTGATTTGCAGATTCAATGGCTTTTGGCTAACTACACCAGTGTTGTTTTGATGGATTTATTCAAATTGGACAAAGAATTGTGAGATCTCACTTTGTTCCAAGGGTTTTTTTTGTTCATTTCTTTGAAGAGGAAGACTATTTACGAGTATTAGTGGAAGGCACCCGGTTCTGGGGGTCTATTGGACTTTATTTTAGTCCTTGGTTTTTAGAGTTTGATCCAAGTTCACATTCAATTACCAAAATGCCTATTTGGGTTCGTCTACCAGATCTCCCTCTTCATCTTAGTAGTTGTTAAAAGAGACAGGAAACTCTTTGGGAATTTTTATCAACGTTGATTATGAGAGAACAACATCATGTTTATGCACTTATGCTTGCATGTGTAGAGATTGATCTCAGCAAAGAACTACTATACAAAATTTACATTAAATGTGAGAAATATCAACATTTTCAGCCACTGGACATTGAGAATATTGCTTTTTGATATCATATATGTAAGCTTTCAGGACGTCTACATGCGACTTGCCCTCAGGGACGAACATATCCTTCCAAAAATAAGGGAGCGAAACCTACATGCAAAAGGTGGAGCTTTCTGGAGGAAGGGGAAGAGGAGGAAGAAGAGAAGCAAACAGAGGTAAATCAGTAATCAACAAAACCACAAAAGAATAAACTTGGAGAACCAGAAGCCCAGAGGGAGGATATTGTTCTTGCTACAGTGGAAGGAGATGAAGAACATAATACATCTACAAAGAACGTTTTGAAAGAAAATTCGTTAAGAGGAGTAAAGAGATTTCATGATTTAGAGTCTTCATAATCAGAGAAGGAGCAGATAGCCCATACGACTTCAGAACTCTTGACTACTAATCCACCTAAAGATAATCAAAACTCAGATATGTAGATGGTCACAGTGGAGCCCTCTTAGGAGGTTTGACAAGGGCAAAAAACGAAAAATAAAAAAACATAGACTTGAAGATTACACAGAAATTAGTTCTCATTAAAGTCTCCTCTTTAGAGGTTGGGCATAAAGGTGTTTTTTATTTAGTGATGACCCCTCTTTACTATGTTGTCCTTTCCATGTCATGGAGGGTTTCTTGGTACTATTTCGTACTCTTAGAGTATCTTGACGGGAGGCTCCTCCTTAACTTTGATTTGTTTCCTTGAAATACTGATTAACATCTACAAAATTAATTTCTAATTTTAATTAGTATAAAATTACGATTTTTCCATAGGAATATATATATAATAAAAATGAATGAGGCCGGATCAGAAACACCCATATTATACTTTTGAAAAAAATAAAAAATAAATGCTGAAAAGACTAGAAAAAATCACCCCTCCCGTAAACTTCCCTTCGCAGTACAGTTCAAATTCCTTTATTGCACCAGCTCTTGGATCAGAAACATTCATGATATTTTTTTTAAAAGATAAAAAGAGATACTGAAAGGACTAGAAAAACGTCACTGCTTGCGTAAACATGGGAGTACGTCCCTTTCTAATTTCTTGCACCAGCTGTCGGATGGCGACCATGATTAAAGGGAAAACCTGCAAATGTTTTAGCCACACATTTTCCAGGTGGGTATTGTATAAGAGCTCTGGCGGTACATGGCGATTCTGAGTTCCCAATAATGATACGAAAGCCTACAAAATGCCAACGACATGTCTTTTCTTCAGTACTTTTTGCCTGCCAATACAGCTCCGAATGTAATAAATTTTTTTGGCACATACAGCTCCTAGATCTTTGGCAGGAGATTTCAAAAACAAAAGGAGAGACTATTCATGGAGATAACGATTTCCCGAGCTGTCAAATGGTACATAGAAAACATATTCCATCAGATTGTCTCAAAGAATATATATATCACGGATTTGGAATATATTTTGTACAGGTGGCTACACATAATCTATGAATGGACTCTATACCAACCATTTTTGAAGAGGGAGGAGTAACTTTTAATCCTAAAAGTAATTAGATACACAATCTATAAATGAATTTTTTCCCTATCTAATATGAAGAGGGAGGGAGAACTTCTAATTTAAAAAGTATCAATAAATGAAGATATTAATGAAGTATTTTTAAAGTAAATTGTGGATATATTTTTCGATTTCAATCAAATTTTATGTGGTGATTTTAATATGATTGAATTTAAGAAAAATAAAAAGGAACTCTTCTAAATGTAATGATGGACTGATACGTTGATGAAAGAAAGGCATAATTAAATTATATATACAATAAATTCCAAATGTTTAATCCAAGCCACCACCACTAGCGATCCCCTTGACTAACCCTTAGTCTACTTAATCTAACTTTAGAAAAAGTGGTGATAAGGTGCATAAAACATTAAAAAGAGTACCGTTTTAAAAGCATAACCTTTTCACTTTTTCTAACAATTCTTATTGCCCTATCATGAAATTAAAATATGAATTTTATCTTAGCACTCATCACTTCTAACATAAATGGACTCATGCTTATATCATTAGAATTTGGAACCTTACTTCTTATTTTGTTGGAGAGTGTGGTTGTACTGAATATTGAGAGGGTGCCTTCTCTTGAACTATAAATTCTTTTATATCTATAATTATCAAGGGGATGAGTTTCTCTCTAAAGTCTAGGATGTGTCATACTAAAACATGAATACATATAATCTTCATAAAATTTTGAGATATCTCATCTCAATGTAGATTTGAAATTTGAAGTTACTAAATGGATACATAAGGTCAAGGTTGATAAAATCTATCAAACTCGTAGTACCCAAATCTATGTTCATATGCATTAGTTGAAAATTTGAGACCAAGATTCCAAATTTTTTTTTTCCCTTTTTCATTATAGATAAGCTATAGATAGGTTGAAATCCATTTGTGAGGCCAATAAAAAATTAACACAACTTCATGATATTTTGAGAGCTTTTGTTCCTCATTACCATGGGGTTTTTGCAGCTTAGATGTCTATGCCAACTTATGGGGAGGCTCTCATAAGATTTTTTCAAGTTGTTCCTTATAAAATATTTGAGGGCCAATGAGTGAGATGTGATTGATTATCATCATTAGCATAACTTCAATGAAATAACTCATCCCCTGGAATTGATTGATTTCCTTATGAATTTTATCAAATTTTGTGGGATATTGTGAGTCTAAGCTTGCACAAAGTCTATTTGGAGGTTGTTTAGACCAACTCCTTCAAAAAATTCATCAATCAGAATAACATTAATTTCATTCCTAACAATGGGGAGCCAAAACTCGTTACAAGCTGGTGTCTAATTAACCTCTTGAATGTATCTTGAAAAATAATTACTAAAACCCTTGTTGTTAGGGTGAGATTATTGAGATTATTGAGGATGGATAATTATTTATGCTCTTCATGTCAGAACCCTGAGTTAGTTAAGCATATTTTTTGAGTTTGCAAGTATGCTCAGTGTGTTTAAGGGTAGATTCATAACGTTTTTCAACATTTCATCCATAATTCGTCACGTACTAAATATGGTATATATTTCATTTTGAAATCCTTTTTCATTTATGAAAAGAAATAAAAACATGCAATGTTTAACTATTTAGTTTTTTTTGGGTTATTAGAACAAAGTGCAAGTGATCTGAAATATTATGCTACAGATTTAAGTGCAGGTGGAGAAGCTCTGATTGATGGTTGAGCACCTCTAAACTTTATTGGAGCATTGGAGAATTTTTTCTTGTGGCTTTGGAGATCATGCTAGGCACCATTCACATAGCAGGTGTTGAAGTCGCTGAGTCACAACTCTAATATTGGTTAGCTGCATTTCCGTACACTCATGTGTGGAGGGCTCTGTAAAAAAAGGTTTCCTAAAATATTTTTACCCATTTCATCGTCGACATATGAAAAAAACAAAGACAATAATAATAATGGGTGAAAGTCGATACGTAATACAACAAATTTTTTGCTAAAAATGATTAACATTGGTATGACAATTCAAATGACCTTCCACAACCTGTACTTAATTTCTGTGCTTTATTATTTTTATACCTCAAAATCACTTTTCAATTTTTTAAAGATATATTCTAACTTTTTTTTATTGAAAAAATACCATTTTTAAGCTTTTCTATTTTATAAAAGTGAAATAATAACACACTCTCACTCAAATATGATTGTATGATTACATACCTTTTTTCTATTTTGTAAAAGTAAAATAATAGCACCCTCACGCTATGTGATTGTATGATATCATACCATTCATTATTTTGTAAGAATAACCATATACAATCTATATCATTAATCGAAAAAAATATTCAATTAGAAATGGAAATGACTGTTTTCCATTTTACCACAAAAATACCAGTTAAAAAAAACGAAAAAAGAACATCCATATCATGCTTCGTAATAGATTAAAATATAGATGCTGGAAGGAGGAGAAAAACGTCAACTTCCCTTTCGTAATACAGTTCCAATTCATTTATTGTACCAGCTGTTGATGACATTGGTGACCGTGATAAAAAGAAATTCTACATAGCTAAGTTTTAGTCGCACACTTGGCAGTTGGGTCTTTATCAGAGCTCGGACGATTCTGAATTCCCTATCATAACACGTAAGCCTAAAGTGCAAATGAGATGTCTTTTATTCCCTATATTTTTGCCTGCCAATAAGCTGCGAATGCTATAAATTTAGCTGTCAAATACTTTGCGAAGAGATTAAAAGACAGAAGAAGAGACACTTCATGGAGATAATATTTCGTAGTGTGTATTCTTGGTGTCGTAACTCAGGAGGAGTTCACTTTAAATATACGGTGAGAGATGGTATTTCCACAATTCATAAGGTAAGATACATATTTTTGAAATAAATCATGTTAATTTTTTTAAATTAATATTTTGAATCATTTTCTATGAACTATTATTATGATTGAGAGAATACTGAAAGTTAAGATATCAATATTACATGGTGTTAGCTATTAATTATTAAAAAATAATATTGTATTATATATTTTTTTAAATATTATGCACACATATAAGTGAGAGAGTTTTATGTAATTCGAATTCTTTTATAAATATTGGAACATAGCAAATATTCATCTATTTGGAGGGAGTGGTTAGAGACAATCCAAACTAAAATAATAAGCCCTATTTAAAAGCATCTTGCAGACTATCAAGCAAACACATTTAGGGTTTGGACAAAAGAGACATGATACACAGATTTCAACGTAACATTGGAGAAGTGTGCACACAAAGAATAACATTGTAGGTGCAGATGAAGGGCTTCCAGAATTATCAAAACCCCATTGTACATAGGAATACTATTAACCAACCTTGATAGTGTCGGTTGTCACAAGTGGATAACTTTGCCAACATCACCTAGGGAGGTTTTTAACTCTTATTTATGATTTTATCAATTAATGAAGCACACATAGAGCATTTATAGATTCAATGACAACTTCTATTAGCAACAACAAAGCAAAACCAACTTTGTCCTCTTTAAAGTAAGTGGAATATCTATCAATTTGTTTCAATCCAGATCTATCTATCTAATTACATATTTTACATAATATTAATTAGTGCACAATTTCCCTTATTACATCTCTTAGGGGTGTGTGTGTGTGTGTGTGTGTGTGTGTGTGTGTGTGTGTGTGTGTGTGTGTATCTTTTTAGGACATGATCTACTTACGCCAACCATAATGTGATAATAAAAATTTAATACAGTGAAATGAAGCCAAGGCAATAAAAACTCACAAAAACATGAGGGATAGAATCGAGAGTGCACTAATTTTGTACTAGTAGGAAATGAAGCTCATAATGGAGATAAGACTTATCTTAAAATAGATGATTAGGATCCTAAAGCTGGCAATAATCTAACATGAATTTGAGGATATCTAGATGAATCAAGGCTAGAGAGACTCTAATATCGATGGAAAGGTGTCTGAAATTATCTAAATGTACACAAGTGGATCAAGAGTGGAAATGCATGAAAAAGACACTAGAAAAGGGTGGTAGACAAAAGTTAAGTTTTTACAGTTGGGTAGTAGTCTTCTACATTTGGGTGGCTGACAAAAAATTAGGGTGCCATGAAATACTTTCTAATTTTTTGTGAAGCTTCTGGATCTATTCAATGGAAGAAAACCCATTGTTATAGATAGTTTGACACTCTCATCCTGACTTTTTTCCAAAATTTCAAGGGGTACTAAATTTAGCTTAAAGAATAGTTCAAAACCCTAGGCATGCCTTTTTCTTTTCAGGTATCCCCTTCAAACCAATGGAACTATGTGGTGGAGAAGATGTAGAATATAACTTCCTTTTGGATCACTAGACCTCTCTCCTTCACTTCTATGTTTTAGGTTTGTTTTAAGGTCCTTGCAACCACCCATATTTATTACTCTTGTCATTGGTAACCATCCAAGGCTACATACAATAAACTTGAACATCTTCTTAAAGACATTATTGTGGCCAATTCTGAAGGCTCTAATGGGTTTCACATAGTTGCATGGGATATTTGTTGTTAACCTAAAGAGATGGGTGGTCTTGGCCTTTTGGATGCCAAAATCCAAGGCACTATGATTATTCATTCCATTGAAGGAGAATAGATTGAATATTTTGATTCACCATTGCATAAGTGAAGGAAACCTTTTCGGTTAGCAGCCCTTGAAAGGTCTAGGTATTCAACTGTTATAGCTCACTCAGGTTCTTATCATATTAAGGGATATTTTGTGTCCCAAACTATATATAAAGCTTTGAATTTGATCAAACCTCACTTAGTTTGAGATGGAGATGGTTTCAGAACAAGGTTCTCTTTGAATTCTCACTTCGTTTGGTAATCTCCAATTCTCTCTTATCATGGTGTTTCCTTTACCATAGTTCCCTAGATTGAGAGCCTCTAACTTTTTAAGAAAGAGATTATGGCAATTTAAGACTAATTTACAATGGGTTCTAGGATCGACTACCTTAGCTTATTCTACATGATAAGTTTAAGCTTTCTCCCAATGATCTTTCCTCGATTTCTAAGGTGCAAAAATCCATCTTTGATGAACATCTCTAAAAAATTATAGTTCAAACACTCACCAGATGGTGCATTGTCTGGAAGTGCCATGTGGAAACCCCCTTCCACTGATATAAACTCTAGCCTGGTTATTGCTTGATCTCCCTTTAGCACATTTAAGTGGAGTCTTTGAATACTTGCTAAAATTTTTACTCTCCTACAATGACATGGGGGTGAAGTTTGACAAAGTATGGAGAGAAGACATTGAGCTCAAACGTGCCCATTTCCTTCGGTGCATTTTGCAGCAAGAATTTCCTTTTAGCAGCAAACTTGTCCATATGTGAGTGGATAATTGCTTATGCCCTTCATATCAATACCTTGTGTCACTTAAACATCTGTTTTGGTTTTGTAAGCATGCTCATGTGTCTAGAGGTGGATTTATACATTTTTCAACAATGTCATCCATAATTCTTCCATTGCAAAATGGTGCTATGAATAAATTCAACCATGTTACTTGCAAAGTACAATACAATATGGTATACATTTTATTTTGAAATTCTTATTCATTTATGGAAAGAAAGAAAAAAATGTAATGTTTAACCATATAGCTCTGGATGTTTTTTTTCCTTCTATTGTTAACATTTAGTGAAAGTGATATCAAATATCATTTTACACATTTAAGTGTAAGCAAAAAAGGTCTGACTAAAGATTGAGCACCTCTAAAGTTTATTAAACTATTGGGAAAGTTCTCCTTATGCAATTAGCTAATTCCCCCCTGATTCTTTACATTAATAATCATTTTCTCAATATTATAACTTTGGAACTCATATTAGACACCATTCACATAATAAGTGCCAAAGTGACCAACACATAACTATTATAATGATCAGTTGACATTCCCAAACACTGGTGAGTGGAGGGCTCTTTAACAAAGAAACTTTCCTTAACAATATTCAACTATTTCTCCACTTACATATGAAAAAAACAAAAGCAATAATAATAATAAACGGGAATGGATACCTAAAACAACAAATTTCCTTATCGATAGTTAATAAGATTAAAATGGAGTGATAATTTAGATGACCCTCCACCGTAACTAATTCTTATCCTTTGTTATCTTTGTACCTCTGGACTACTTATCAATTTTAAAAGAGAAAAAAAAGATACTGAAAGGACGAAAAAAAACGTCACCGCTTGCGTAAACTTGGGAGGACATTTCTTTGTAATACAGTGGCAATTCCTTTCTTTCACCAGCTGTTGGATGGTGACCATGATAAGAGAGACTCAGAATTTTGCAGTATACATAGCTAATGTTTCTGCCACACATTTGGTATGAGAGCTTGGACGGTACGTGGCGATTCTGAGTTCCCCGTCATATCACTATTTTTTTGTCCGCCAGTAAGCTGCGAATGCTACAAATTTTACTGGCAAATACAGCACTGAGATCTTTGCCAGGGGATTAAAAAACAAAAGGAGAGGCTGTGCATAGAGATACGATTTCCTGCTGTCAAAGGGTATATTTTGTTTTTGTTTGTGGTGGATTTAAATAAGGCGTTTTTTAATTATTGGAACGTTTCAGATTATATTAAAAAATTATCTAATTACATAAAGTTATAAAGTAAGTAGTCTGATACATCAGAAATAAATTTTTCGAAATTGACTTAAAAATAATAAAGCACAAATCATGGATGGAGGATTCTCTGTAAATAGGGCATTTTCTCTCCAGATCTTTACCGGCAGATTAAAAAACAAAAGGAGAGGCTGTGAATAGAGATACGATTTCCTACTGTCAAAGGGCATATTTTGTTTTTGTTTGTGGTGGACTTGTCCTTAAAGAAGATAGGGCATTTTTTTCTCTCTCTTTTAAAGGAGCGAAGGATAAATCTTCTGAATTCATTGATATTTTTTTTAAAACATCAGAGTTACGATAATGTTTAGAGAGAATATGTGTATGCAAAGGACTTCAAGAAGATTGTTTGAGAATATAAATATGAGTATGGATAAAGTTACTTGATGGAGACACTCAAATTTTGCATTTTTGTTTGTTGGATATTTGGTTGTTTGTCTTTGGACTTTTAAGATTCTTATTTTTTAGGTCATGAATGTCAAGTAACTATTTTTTTATTATATTATTGAAACACTTTTAATAAAAAAATGTTTATGTTATTATATCATTACATTTGAAATGTATTTTATATAAGAAGCTTTTAAATTAGTTATAAATAACTTTATGCTTAAATTATTTGAAGAGTGAGGTGTAACTTTTAATCTGACAAACATCAATTTTAATAGTAATATAAAACTAGTCTTGATAACTAATGTATATATTTTAGAAACTATTTTTTCCCACTATTATTATATGTATAAGATTATTAACATATAACTTCCAGAATTAAAAACTAAAGTATTATAATGTACAAAATTCTCAATTAATAATATATACCTTATATGTCACTTAGTTTGCAAAGAGAATAAATGTTTATGCAAAGAAGGATTTACTAAAACAGTCTCTCAAAATATAAATATAAGTATAGATATATCCATTTGGTTGAGACATTGAGTGGGTTGGTTTTTATGTTAAATTTTGTATCTTTATTTCTTTGAACCTTGTGAATGGGATTTTTATATTTTATTGCTTGTGTCTCTAAATTTTTAGAAACTCTTGTTCGTTAGTTCGTGAATGCCAATCAATTATTCTTTTTATTATAAATCTTATATATTTTAGGTTAATTGAATTGTTGAAATATGTATTTTGTTACATCATCAAATATATATTGTATAATCTTAAGACTTTTAAGTTGCATTATTTAAAGAGGGAAGAAATTGAAGTGATATATCTTTAAAATAAAGGGTAAAATTTATAATTATATATATTATAAGTAAATTTTACTATATAATTTTTATCAAAATATTAATAAATTAATTTATATTTATAATACAATTTTAAATAATAATAAAAAATAGCATAAAAACAAAACTGTTTATTTACACAAAAATAATTCAACAAATCTTTTTATTAATATTTTAAAAAAATATTAAAGCCCTACTTCAAATATTATTTTATTATATCCCATAACTTTATTTCAATTATTATTTATTATATCTTATGATCCCTATTTCAAGTATTATTTTAATATATCTTAGACTTATTTTAATTGTTATTTCTCATATTTTATGATTATTAAAATACAATGAGCATATTTTATTGCATACAACATGCAAGAGAAACGTAAAACTTTAATTTCGGTATTGTGATGTAAAAAAGTTCTTAGAACTTTTTTTAGTTTGATGTATTTTACATTCTAAACTATAATTTATTCTTTCCTTTGTTTTTATAATCAACAAACTGCTATATTATTTTTATTAAAAAAAATGTATTTTTTAAACTTTTTTTTTTTAAATATTTTTTTTATTGTTTCTGTGATGTATTGCTATTTAATATATTATTTTTAATATTTTTTATATTATAATTTATATGCTTAAGAAACAGATTTGTATAACAAAATAAGAAATATAAAATATTTTGTATTTAAATGTTAATTATCTTTTTTTTTAAATCATAAAATAAATATTTTATAATTATATCTTATGTAGATCTCTAAAGTTCATAGTTTTTTAATTTAATCATGCAAAGATATAATGGTTTTTTAATTTAATCATGCAAAGATATAATGAAATATTGGTCAAAATATTTTTATTTATTTTTTCACTTATTATATATATATTTTTTAAAAAGAAGTCTTCACATTGCATTTTACAAATTTTCTTATTTAAGATTAAGTTTATAGGATTGTCATCGTCTTTTTATTTATGAAGCTCTTAGAGGATTTGAAGAGATTCCTTTTGATATTTTAGTTTTGTAATTTGAAATATATTTTTCTAATAAATATATCTTTTCTCAAAATCAATATTTATTTAGAAAAGATATATAAATTTTATTATCAAATTGATTTTTTATTAATTTATTTATTGATTTTTATATATTTTTTAGTTTAAAAAATTAAAAAATTTCAATGTTTTAAATATTTTGTTTTTTAATTAAAAAAAATTATATTTTTTTTATTACAATTTCATGAGAGCTTGCTTTTTCTAGAATAATGTCTTGCATTGATTTACTTGCAAGATAATCAACTTGGTTTTAATATATGAGAACAAGTTTGGCATGGCATTGAGGACCTGCTAAAGGCATCTTATATCGTAGGTGAGCATATGTTCTATGGTTATTTTATTTTATATCTAATTTAAAATGTATAATTTAAGAGAGAAGATTTAATTTTTTTTTGTGTGGAGAAAAATCAATTTAGTGAAATGGTTTGTTTATTTCTACACCACTTCCTTTTTGAGAGGTTGAGGTTATGAATATTGAGCTTTTAGTTTAAATTATGAGCTTGATAATTATTTTAATTTATTGGTTTATTATTTTAGATAGGTTGATAGGTGTGCACTTACTAGATTGAGCCTTGTCTTTTGTACCCAATTGACAGTCCATATTAGATTTTGCACAATGAATATAATTGAAATATGCTCTTTGAAACACTTGTCATGCAATTGAGTGGTTGTGTGGTAGTGTTAGATATGGTCTATGATGTTATAGTTTTTGTTGGATGTGTCATTAGCAGTGATATGTTAGAAAATATTAACTTTCCTACCTTAAATTCTATCAATTTCTTTTCTAAATTTTAATGTGTGAGAAGATGTAGAGGTTTGCTTGATATGTTATCCACACAAATAAACATGGACATTAATAGCCTCTCAGATCCTTATGAAAAAAATTAATTTGTATACGAAAATATAATATTTAAGAGCAAATTTGATATCGCATTGAGAATGTGTAGAAATCACCTTCTTATATAGATAAACTTTTTTTCTGTGATAGTTCTTCATTATATCTTTGAAATACAAAGAATTTGTATTGAATTTATTTTTAAGTTTTTTTTTTTTAATTTATTTTTATGATAGAGAAATTTTAGTTTATTCATTTTATTTTATTAGATTTGTCTAAAAATAAATATTAGAATGCAGGAAAAGATGGGGAATCATTTTTTCAGATAACTTCCTTGTTTTCCATGTCTCCAGGTTTTATGATTATATTTACGAATACAAAGTTTATCCCTTAATTTATAAACATGAAAATCATTTTTGTTGGTTTGATTTATACTTTTAACTTCTTGGAAAAATCTCAACGTTATTTAAATGCTTTGGGTAAGAAAATGTTATGAGTAACATGTTAAGTTTGGCGGGAGATTACTTTTTCCTAGAATAATATCTCATTTTTTGTATTTGCATCTATTTAATTGAATATTTATATTTTATATAATGGAGTTGGTAATGAATGATAATCTAATTTAATTCAACTTAAATATCTTTACTTATGTATTTGAGTATCCTTTCAAAAAGATTTATTTTTTTAATTTTCATCACAATTTGTTTGTGCTCATCACCATTAATATATTTAGCCTTTCAAAAATGTTTATTATTTTAATTGTTTCTGTGATGTGCCCCTTATTTATATATATATTTTGTTTGTGTTTTAACTTTTATAAATGGGAGGATGATTTTTATAAAATAGTAAGAAGCACATAGATATATTTCACCTAAACGCCTGTATTTTTAGAAAATTTAATAAAAGGATGATTTAGGGTTATATTTAATGTAAGAGCACAATTTTTTATTTAATCATGCAAAGATTTTATGAAATCTGGACCAAAATGTTATGAGTCTTTTTTTACTTGTTTTTTTAGTGTGTATATAGAAAAAAAAATAGAGAGAATTTTATTTAATGTGCATTTTACTTTTACTTATTCATGATCAAGTTTATAAGAATGATGATTTTCTTCTTGTTTATAACGATATTGAAGGATTTCAAGAGAATCCTTTTAACACTTATAGCTTTAAATAATTATTTTTAATTGACATATCCTTATCCAGAGTAGTTGTTCATTTGAAAAAGATACATAAATTAATTATGAAATTGATTTTTTTAATTTTTTTAATTGATATTTATTATTTTAATTGATTAAAATACCATTTTTTTATTTAAAAAAATTGGCTTTTTTATAGTGAGAATTTGGATTTTTGTGCTAAGATCATTTAGTTCCAATTTGGTTGAGACTGCTCTTGCTTAGAATAGTACCCTACATTGGTCTACATGTAAGAAAACTAGATTGGTTTCAAATGATGAGAATAAGTTTGGTGTGGCACCAAGTATGCACCAAAGGCATCTTGCATCATAAGCACTCATATTTTTCATGGATATTTTAATCTATTTTTTGTGAGTAAAAATTGTTGGTTTATTATTTAATAGGTTTATTCTTTTCTTTTCGAATGATATGTATAAGGATTGGTTAAGTGGGTTGGTTGTTCCCATCCTCATTTAGGCTCAAATCTTATAGGGTGTTTGTAGGTCAGATATAGTCATTTATGTAGTATAATATGTTGGTTACAACCACTTGAGTTGACTTTATAATTTTGGTGACCAATGGTGACTATTTATATCGATATAATTTTCAAAAATTGAATCTGAAGTTGTGACCCAAACCCAGTTCATAGCTCTAGGCTTTGAAAAAGCTACACTACCTAGTGTTTTGTTACTTCTTATCTTTCATTTCCTTTAGTGTCTCTATTTGAAAAACATATATAATTTATAAGAGATTTGGTGATATGGTTTCTTTGTTTTCCATATCTCCTTTTACTTTTGATGAAGCTATGAATATTGACCTTTTAGTATGAGTTGAGAGCTTGAGAAATATTTTGTTTACTTGTTTCTTCTTTTGATTTCTAAGAGGAAGATTAATGTTGATTTAAATGTCTTTGGTGCAAAATTGTTGTAGAGAGCATATTCAATTTGAGTAAAAGGTGAATGTATTTATGTTTTCATTTTTTAACTTTTTCTAATACATAAATGTTAGTTTGTTTTATTTATTTAATCACTTATGTCTGAATAAAAAATTATTGGAGTGTAGGAGAGTGCATTCAGTGCTTTTATGTGTTGGAAAATCATTTTGTTGGGTTGGTTGATTTATTTTCGATGCCTCCCTTTTTTTGGATTATATCTGTGGATAGTGAGTTTATCCCTTGACATATGAGTATGAAATTTTTTCTTTTAATTTATTTTTTATTTAGTGTTTAAGAATAATTTTAATGCTTATTTGAATGCCTTAGGTGAGAAAATGTTGTGGGTAGTAAGTTCAGTCTGGTGAGGAATAGTTTACAACTTAAATAGTGTGTTGTATTGATGTGCATGTAAGAAAACCAAGTTGGTGAAATGGTTGACTTGTAATAGATATTTCAAAACATGATTATACTAATGGGGAAATGAGGAGTGAGCTTTGAAACTACATGAACATGTCTCTATCAATTACATAAGGTAAGTTGATTTGTATTCCCTAACACTATGATTTCCATAGTAGCTCCTATTTATTTGAATGGCTCACACATGTATTCAATATTAAAGATACCCCTTTTTAAGATTATGAGTTAGCAAAAATTACATTTAAAAAAGAAATAATTTTTTTTTCAAAGTGAGTATTGGCATTTTGTGGATTCTAATATTAAATTTTGGATGTGATTGTAACTTTATTTTTCATTTAGTTGGACTTATCATTTTTTTGTGTGGATACCATCATATTCATATGGTAAATAAATTAATTTATTGTGGAAATTCTATTCGCTTATTTACTATTATATTGTTTCTAGTTGCCACTTGGGTCTATAGTGCTACACTATGCACTTGCCACCATCTTTAAAGATAATCAAAACTATAAAAATACATATCATTTAAAGTTTTATTTTAACTACTTATTCATATTAATTATGTCACATTTTTATTATAAAATATAAAAATTAATATTTTTTTTAAATTAATAAGTTTAAGCTTTAAGATTCCTTTCTAAGCAAACATAAAAAGTAACGCCTCCTTGTTTTAATGTTCTTTCTATATAAATAGTTTAAATTTTGAAAATATCTCATACTAATGAATGCTTAATAATAATATATATTATTTTGTTATCTATCTTATTTATAGTGAGTGAATAATAAGCATAAAATAAAGTTATATTGATAAACATGTATAGTTGGAGTTGGTCAAGTTTAAAATTTATGAAAGAAGACAAAGGTATGTCATTTGACAACATCATTAATTTTTTACAGTTTAATTTAATGTTTGATATCTCTTATGTTATGCCCTCAAAAATATAGTTTATGTATGTTGGTTTTATCATTATATTGTTGGAATTATTAGTCAATGTTGGATAATAATACATTATTTCAACCCAAAAAAATGTGACCAAGGTCTTGATATGGGATAACATATAGATAAAAATATTTGAGTGTGTATCAAGCCTCAAATTTATTTGATCTTATATTCATATTGAATGCCAAACTTCTAGATAAAATACACATGAAATATTTGATGTTAATAGTCTAAATATAAACATATTTTTTATTGTGCACATTTCCCTTGGGTAATAGGTCACTTCCTAATTTTTTTTACCTTAAAAACATTACATCTTGTCATATATACCTTCATGTGTGTTATCAGTGTCATTAGTAATTTTCTCTTTTTACGGCTCTATACTAGTAATGTGAAAATGAATGTACCATCATATATATATATATATATATATATATATATATATATATATATATATATATATATATATATATATAAGGTGCATCTATAAAAAAGTGTAATTGTATAAACATCTATGTCGATGTGAGTTATAAGAGGAAACCTATTATGTATTCATGGAATGTGTATTTATACAAATCTACTTATTTATGTAAATCATGGAAATAATTGATCCTACATCCTATACATTTCAATGTAAAATATAGATGCCATAAATCAAATTTAAGGACTAACTTAAATTACATGAAAAATTAAACCAAATGTACACATTTCCATTTTACTCATTTATGTGTTTCCAACAAAACCTAAAGAGATATGACCTTGGTTGTACTTTGCATGTAAATCCATGGATAATCTCCTTGAAGTAACCTAAAATTCAAGATGCAAACTTGTTATCCACCACACACAAGAGTTTAAATCAAGGTTGAATCACAAAGGGCAAAAGCTTGAAACACTATGTAAACCACATCATTATGTTGTACACTTGCTTTGAGGGCAATAATTGAAGGGGCATGGAATCTGAAATGTTTAATTAACAAAATCATTTATCCATTTTGGGTGCATTAATATACTTATTTAATTAATAAAATCACACATACACACATTAAATTTCTTGACGTAATGTGTTTTCACTTAGATTTTATACTTGATTTCTGTGCAGGGTAAAGTTGTCGTTAATCGACCCTTGGGTCGTGTTAAAGTATAATAACCTGAGATTGAACCCAATGATAAATCCATATTGATAATTTAATTTTATAATGTAAAATAATGTAGCATTCATACATGATGAGTGAGATTTATTTTATTGATAGAATCATTGATACATTATCAATTACTGCTTTTAATATGATCATATAAATTTTTCCTTGTTGTATGTACGAGGAAAACTTATAGTCAATTAATACTTAGATTGTGTTGAAGTATAATATTTTGAGACTAAACTTAGATACTAATCATTATTAACTTGAAATGATCAATTATGTATGTGATCACACATATTTTTATGGCATCTGTCTCTTCACATGCATCATGCTCCATATGTCATATGTGGGATTTTTTAATTGAAATAAAATCCCAATATTGTTATCCCATATTGATACTCATTATCTCATTATCATCATTAATTTAACACCACACCATCTATTAAATACTTGATATTAATCCTAATATATAGACTTTGATCTATTATGACTCAACAAGCCTTTGGCTTAGACAAATCTAGGTAAGGGATACATACTTTCCCTATGCCCTGCTACGTTAAATACATCAATAGTCAAAGATGTCTTTACAACTATTATAGGCTAGAGAAATTGTCTTACAGTTGCTACAGGCTAGTCATGAAAACCTATAAGATGTTATGGGTCAGTCTCTAAAGATTGCATTTCTCCATTCATTATAAGTTAGCTTTACCTAGTTGTTATTGGTTGGGTCTGTCTAGTGGCTTTAAATTAATACTATCATGTTTTATATGATCTATCACTACCAGATTATCATGCATTATCACTACCCAAATTGCTATGGGATATTCTTGTTTGCTCAATATATTAAACTCTTGATATTAGAAATAAAACAATATAGTAAAGATAGTCCATAATTCATCTAAATCACAAAATAAACCATTTCATTCATATAAACATAAACAACATATGCATCTTATTTATTTAATGCTATTGATAGGAAGAATATTCAACATATAGTTTTTATATCTAATAAGTTTGACAATGCAAGGTTCAAGGAAAGATTTAAGAACCTATATGGGATTGTATTTTAATGTATATAATTTATTGTTCAATGGTGTGTATAACATAAAAATTTAACTCCTCCTAAATTTAAACTTGTGAAATTGATTATAGATTAAGCATATTTCATTTAAATTTGAACTTGTAACTATATTATATAGTACACATAATTTCACCATGTAAAATAATAAACTCTAATTTTTTAAATAAAATTTTATCTCACATCAACCAATCAAGATGGAATTTGAAATATGTATTAAAACACATACATCATAAAATGATAAAATCTTATTCATATATATAATATTTTTTATTGGAATGCATCATAGTATTCGTGCATTTTTAAAAAAAATGCATATCACAAAGTACTAAAAAATGATGTTAGTTAAAATGGCTACATAAGAAGAGTATCAAAACAACATATAAAAATAAAATGACAAGTGTTCACATAGAGTACACACAATGACATTAGAGGGAAGACACATAGATCTCAATCATCTTGAGTACTATCTATAGGATCCAAAGATACCATAATACCCTATGCTAGTGATTGAGGAACCACAATACCAATTTAATCACCACCTTGCAACAAGACAACCAAAATAAAATTTAACACTAAGAAAAAGACAATAAATAGGCATGTATTGTATATATAATAAATCTTATTTAACTTTATGCCATAAAAATAATGTTAAATATAAAATCCTAAAGATCTTAACAGCTATCATAAATTATAGGTGCATTCCCAATACCTACTTATGTGGCACTTTGACCTGTTGTTTCCATGGCCTAAAAGGAAGTTGTAATTACATATACATACCAAATTTAATATTATTATGATTCCTTTTACCACATGATACACATCAATTTATGAACTTAGCAACATCAAATTGCATACTAGGCCAATAAACATACATTTGTAAATATGAAACATTTTTTGTAACACCAAAATGTCTTGAAACTTTTGACACATGTGTTTCCCTTATTATTTTAAATATTCCCTTTTTAGACACACAAATCTTACCTAAATTGTAGAAAAACACATTTTGGAAGTAATATTCCCCTTGGGGCTCAAATCCTACAACTTGGGACCTCTTTTATTGAAGAAATGGCTCCCAAAAATATCCATCAAGGGCATATTATTCTACATAAGATACACATAAAAGGCTCAATAAGAGTTATGGTTCCCATGGATGAAATTAAAATATGTATAGATAACATATTATCTAGTTTCTTAGACACACTTTTCGTATATTCAATAATCAAATGAAATTATTGAAAAAAACCATCCATCTATGGTGTCTAGCTTGCTAAAGTTTTTTTTTGTTCTTTCCAATATTGGAGAGGTTGGTAATCCATGTGGAAATAAGTTTCCTTCCCCATAATATAGTGTTTCAATTTATTGATCAATAGAATAAGAGCATACACTTTATTATCATATGTATAATGATTCAAAATTTCACCATGATATACATTTTAATGGTGATTTAAGAGCTTACTTTGTTGTACTAAGATAACCCCTATAGCATAGTTACTAGCATCCATTTCCACCTCAAAATGTAGATGCAAGTTAGGAAAATATAATATCATAACATGGTTAATCTTGTGTTTGAACATATCAAATGATTATTGTTATTTTTTACCCCAAATAAAAGTCTAACCATTTTTTGTAATGGCATGCAAAAGGTGTGACTATAGAAGATAAAATCTTGATGAAGTTATTAATATATTAAACTACATCAATAAAAATATGTGTTTTGATCACATTGGAAGTATTTGGCCAATTCATTATGATTGATATCTTTACATGATCAACTATCAATTCCCAAAATCCAACCACATTTCACAATTATACAAGTGATTATTGAGAAAACTCACATTTCTTCTCACTTAAAAATATGTTGTTCCCCTCCAAAACTTGTAAAACTTAATTTAAATGATCAATATATTCATCAATTTTTTTGATAAAACTAATAATATCATCCAAATACATAATGAAAAAAATTTCAATAAATGGCCTCATTACCTAATTCATCAACTGCATAAAGGTAGCTATTGACTTGTGTAGCCTAATAGATAGAACCAAACAATCATATAACCCTTTCCTTGTATTTATTGGTGTCTTCCAAATGTCATCGTATTTGATTCTCACTCGATGGTACCTAGATTTCAAATCAAGATTTATAAAATACTTCACATTTTAAAGTTGTCAATATATAATTTCATCAATCCATGGAAGAATGTTCCTATTATTTTTGGTTAGTTTTTAAAGATCTCTATGAACCACACATTCTACATGAACCATATTTTTAAGTTACTAAAAAAATAGGAGAACAATATGGAGAATTAATAAGATGGATTACACCTTGATTAATTAAATATTATAATTATTATTTTACCTCATTAGCATCTTTGAAGGAATGTGTATACAACCTAAGATTTAGATGTAGATTGTCTAATAGCAACTAAATTTTGTAATCAATAGGCATCATTGGTGGCAACATTATGGGATCTTGAAAGACTTTGTTGAACTAATGTACCAACTCTCCCATACAATTTTATTCTTTTTTAGTAATTGTGCCACAAGAGGTTTTATGTGTAGCCATTTATTTATCTTGAATATCTTTCAAAATAAGTAAAGAAGGCTTCCCGCTTAAATTAATAATCCTTTAGCTTGAGAGGCAATTACAAAATATATTTTAGAATCATATTTTAGGTTTAAATGATGTAGCTCTTTCCATACTCTATAAAATGGTATTGATTGGCTCTCCTCATGATTATATAAAATTAAATCTGAAAATAAGGGATCCGAAACACTACACCGCAAACATTAAGAGGCACAACATCCACTATAACTTCATCACTAATGATGTAGGGGCATCAAGCAATGATGTAAATTTGGTCATTTGACAATGTCCTTGGTCTTAAAATATGAATTAAAAGGAATTAGAGTAATTAAATTAGTCTCTTTGTGTGTCTAGATATCACTTTGGCATTTTCCTGCCTGAATGGGCATTTGAAAAATTGAATTGGGGTTAGAATGCTAAGATTCTTTTTGAGAAGTGTCTAGGAATGGGATGTTGTCAAATGTTTGTCTAAGGTATTAAATAAGTATAGATAGGTTTGGTAAAGTGTTTCACATACATGACATGAGAAAAAGGGCAATAACTTAACAATTTGAGTGTAATGTCTATTTTGAAGGCAGTTGCCAAGATAATAGTTAGTTAGGAAGGTAGTTTTATTTTATATATGAAAAGAGTTTTTGGATTGAGGAGGATGTTAGTCTCATAGGGAGAGTCAATAGGTAGTTATTATTTTTCTATGGGTTAGTTATCAATTGTGATAGGTAGAGGTACGAAGGGAAAACTTGAAGGAATGAGAACAAACTACAAAAATCCTATGTATTCTATCCTTGTGATAGAGTAGACTTTGTAAATAAATGAATTCAATAGAAGTGGTGATTGAAGTAATCCCTTTTGCATCCCTGTAATGATATTATTTTGTGATAATAATTATCTATGGATAAATCTTTAAACCTTTAAGTCTTCTATTATGAAAATGGTTAAGAATGTAAGTCTGCATGTGTATGATTAAAACCACATGTTTGTTCATTGATATTACAATCTATTAAAGTGAGAATATCTTCAAAAATAAGTATAGTAGCATATAAATGATCTTCAAGTCTTTCAATTGGTAAATTGACATTTGTGCATATGTATTTGTATTGGATTATAATAAAGAATCAATGACTAAGATAACCTGGCTGTGTAGATTCCCTGTTTTAAGACTCAGTCAATAACACCTTGCTTGGATGAATGTAAAAGGAATATTATAGAAGTTTTCTAGCATAAAGACAATGGATAAATACATAAAAATGGATTTATAACTATGAAAGAGTTTTATCAGACCTTAGGTAAGATAAAATATGTGTTGAACCCTATTTTTGTTCACACACAGACTATGTTAAGAAATACTATGGAATTCATGTGTTGATGGTGTTAGAAGTTATACCAAAGCATTTAAATATTTTGAAAAGTTTACCCCAAGTAAATAAATCCTTATGTAGATTTTTAAAATTTTGAAACTAAGAAAAACTCCATATAAGCAATTTTAAGCCCTCTCAGGCATGACAAACTTAGGGAACCCTAGCCTAGGGTTAAAACACAAAATAAGGCATAACTAACATTCCAAAAAATTAAATGTGATTGAAATTGTTATTTATTATGAGTTTGACATGATGAAGGATATTTTAAATATTTTATAATAGTATGGGACCATACGGATCTGGTATAGGTGATTGTATGGTGAAGTGGGTTTAGGAAACCTAATTAGGTTTGTACCAATGCTATAAATGGTGTCTAGATAGTGAGTTAGAAAAAAAACATTATGGAGAGATCAAAAACGATATAGGGTAGTTAAAAATGTAAATGGTTTTTGAATTACTATTATGTACCATCCGTACCATGAGGAATTGACCAAAAAAGGGCTAGTAGAGTGAAAAAGAGATTGTTGTCTTGAGATGTTGAGAAGAGAACTGAGGATGTAAGGGGAAATTACATGAGTCGAGACATGTCTATTAAGCCTAATATAGATAATTCAAGATCAATATTGACTATTTAATACCCTATTCAAATATTGATGTAGTTTGTCCAAGAGAAGCTTGAAACCTAGTGAAGCTAGAGAGCGTTGGATTGAAGATGATCAAGTGAGATATGATTAAATAAACCTATAGAGGACTTAGAGATGTGTCAAGAAGTAGAGAAAAAAGATTTAAATGCTTTGATTTTGAAGCTTATAGCCTAGAGAAGGGAAATTGAGAGTGAGATGCACTCAAAGGAATTAGCATGTGAATGGAACAAGATAAATAGATAAGTTAAGAGGAATAAAAAAGTGCTAAGACAGTCTATATAACATCAAGAGGCCTAGAAAATATATATTGAAGGAGGAGGACATCAAACCAAGTAAGAGAATTGATAGATAAGATAAGATGTTGAAGATTCAATGCAAGAATCATTGTGTCTAGGTGTTAGAGCTTAGATTAGGCAGGGAATGAGAAAAATCTCTAAATCATTTGGTATTAGAGAAGCAAAGTCATTGGGATAAGGAGAAGTATATCTAGCAAGCATAAAATTTACATGATTTTTTTAGTTTTCATTTAATGTTTTTGTTATGATTTTGAGATAGCGCGTAGTGTGAATGAAGATAAGAGATAGGTAGCCAGCCTTGAAGCTAGTGAAGGATTGAATGAGAGAAAGATCTATTGGAAAGATCAAAGGATAGATCAAACGTGAGCTTGAGGAGAGAGAAGATAGACCCAATGAGAGGTCATGAGAGGACCCAAGTGAGAGGTCATGTTATGGCAAGTGAGAAAAACCTTGTCATTGAAAATAGGTCTAGATGAGACCAAGATATTCATACACATATTAAATAAGATGAAGAAAGAGAGAGAAGAGGGAATATAAGGCATGATAGAAGAGCTACCACAAGAAGATGGTGCAAGATGACACCAAGAAGAGAGATATGGAGAAAGAGATGTAAGAGATTGGGCAAAAATTAGATAATTTGATGGTCAAGATAGAGTAGATAAGAGAGAGTGATTACCCATGTTGTGGATGGGTCATTAGGAAAAAGACCATGAAGTGGCCAATCAGGATATTGATGAAGAGAATATGGATGCAATCCATGAGAGAGGAAAGGAATCAAAAGAGATTACTTTGCAAGCAACTCAAGCTAGAGATGCATAAGCTTTAGTTGAGTGCGCAACACAAAGAACAAATGGGTGAATAACATGTTGAAGAGAAAGTGATGTATTTGAGTGAGCATAAAGAAGATGATTATAGCCAACTATGTGATGAGAATGATGAAGAAGGAGGAGATCAGTTTCAAGGCCTATTGGAAGGCTTGGAAAATGAAGTATTGGTGAAGGACAAAGGCTTAAAATTTGGCTATTAATTTGTATATGAGAGTTTAGATCAGTTATAAAGAGATATGGCAGCCTTGGGGAGATAACTACATGGTTAAAAGGAGGAGAATGAAGAATAAGTATAGGTTATAGTAGTTGAAAAGCTTGTGGATGAAGACAAAGAACATGAAGAAGAAGCAATGATAGCAACAATGAAGCATAATGAAGGCATAGAGCCTTCTAAAGGTTTGAAAATCATTGAGATAGTAGGTAATAAAGATTTTTTTTTTGTTTTTTTTGCAATTATATAGTTGATAACTAGTGCAAGAGAGAGAGAAAAAGTGAAGCAATAGTGTTTTGGGGTATATACAACCCATATGATAGAGGTGAAGATTAATGTATAAGTCTACAACAGGTGTTAGATGATACAACCAAGTATTAAAAGAAAATAGGTAGGTTAGTTTATGACAAAAGGAAGATTAAGATAAAAGTAGAGGATCAATTAAATCATCAATAAAAATTAATATATGATCCAAAGATCATGAATTGGAAGTCACGAAAGAAGCATTTAGTAATCTATTGGAGCTCAAGTTCTTTCTTCCCCAAAATTATGATGGAGGGGTATCAAGAAGTGATGTAGATTTTGTCATTTGAAAGTGTCCTTAGTATTAAAACATGTCTTACAAGGCATTTGAGTCATTAGATTAGTCTCTTTGTGTGTCTAGATAGCACTTTGGCATTTTCCTGCCAAAATGGGCATTTGAAAATTGAATTGGGGTTAGAATGTTAAGAGTCTTTTTGAGAAGTTTCTAGGAATAGGATGTTGTAAAATGTTGGTCTAAGGTCTTAAATAAGTATTTATAGGTTTGGTAAAGTGTTTCAAATACATGATATGAGAAAAAGGGCAAGAACCTAAGAATTTAAGTGTAATGTTTATTTTGAAGGTAATTGCCAAGATAGTAGTTAGTTAGGAAGGTAGTTTTCTTATATATGAAACAAGTGTTTGGTTTGGGGAGGATGTAAGTCTACATGTGTATGATTAAAATCACGTGTTTGGTCATTGATATTACAATCTATTAAAGTGAGAATATCTTCAAAAAGAAGTATAGTAGCATATAAATGATCATCAAGTCTTTAATTTGGTAAATTGACATTTGTGCATATGTATTTGTATTGAATTATAATAAAGAATCAATGACTAAGATAATCTGGCTGTGTAGATTCCCTGTTTTAAGACTCAGTCAATAACACCTTGCTTGGATGAATGTAAAAGGAATATTATAGAAGTTGTTTAGCATAAAGAAAATGGATAAATACATAAAAAGGGATTTATAACTATGAAATAGTTTTATCAGACCTTAGGTAAGATAAAATATGTGTTGAACCCTATTTTTGTTCACACAAAGACTATGTTAAGAAATACTATGGAATTCATGTGTTGATGGTGTTAGAAGTTATACCAAAGCATTTAAATATTTTGAAAAGTTTACCCCTAGTAAATAAATCCTTATTTAGTTTTTTAAAATTTTGAAACTAAGAAAAACTCCATATAAACAATTTTAAGCCCTCTTGGGCATGACAAACTTAGGGAACCCTAGCCTAGGGTTAAAACACAAAATAAGGCATAACTAAAATTCCAACCAATTAAATGTGACTAAAATTTTTATTTATTATGAGTTTTACATGATGAAGGATATTTTAAATATTTTATAATAGTATGGGACCATACGGATTTGGTATAGGTGATTGTATGGTGAAGTGGGTTTAGTAAACCTAATTAGGTTTGTACCAATGCTATAAATGGTGTTTAGACAGTGAGCTAGAAAAAAAAACTTTATGGAGAGATCAAAAAAGATATAGGGTAGTTAAAAATGTAAATGGTTTTTCAATTACTATTATGTACCATCTGTACCATGAGGAATTGACCAAAAAAGGGCTAGTAGAGTTAAAAAGAGATTGTTGTCTTGAGAAGTTGAGAAGAGAACTGAGGTTGTAAGGGGAAATGACATGAGTCGAGACATGTCAATTGAGCCTAATATAGATAATTCAAGATCAATATTCACTATATAAGACCCTATTCAAATATTGATGTAGTTTGTCCAAGAGAAGCTTGAAACCTAGTGAAGCTAGAGAGCGTTGGATTGAAGATGATCAAGTGAGATATGATTAAATAAACCTATAGAGGACTCAGAGATGTGTCAAGAAGTAGATAAAAAATATTTAAGTGCTTTGATTTTGAAGCTTATAGCCTAGAGAAGGGCAGTTGAGAGTGAGATGCACTCAAAGGAGTTAGCATGTGAATGGAACAAGATAAATAGATAAGTTAAGAGGAATAAAAAAGTGCTAAGACAGAATATATAACATTAAGAGGCCTATAAAATATATATTGAAAGAGGAGGACATCAAACCAAGTAGGATAATTGAAAGATAAGATAAGATGTTGAAGATTCAATGCAAGAATCATTGTGTCTAGGTGTTAGAGCTTGGATTAGGCAGGGAATGAGAAAAATCTCTAAATCATTTGGTATTAGAGAAGAAAATTCATTGGGTTAAGGAGAAGTATATCTAGCAAGCATAAAATGTGCATGATTTTTTTAGTTTTCATTTAATGTTTTTGTTATGATTTTGAGATAGCGCGTAGTGTGAATGAAGATAAGAGATAGGTAGCTAGCCTTGACGCTAGTGAAGGCTTGAATGAGAGAAAGATCTATTGGAAAGATCAAAGGATAGATCAAATGTGAGCTTGAGGAGAGAGAATAAGTCCTAGTGAAAGGAAAAGATAGAGAAGATAGACCCAATGAGAGGTCATGAGAGGACCCAAGTGAGAGGTCATGATATGGCAAGTGAGAAAAACCTTGTCATTGAAAATAGGTCTAGATGAGACCAAGATATTGATACACATATTAAATAAGATGAATAAAGAGAGAGAAAAGGGAAAATAAGGCATGATAGAAGAGCTACCACAAGAAGATGGTGCAAGATGACACTAAGAAGAGAGAGATGGAGAAAGAGATGCAAGAGATGATGCAAAAACTAGATAATTTGATGGTCAAGATAGAGTAGATAAGAGAGAGTGATTACCCATATTGTGGATGGGTCATGAGGAAAAATACCATCAAGTGGCAAATCAGGATATTGATGAAGAGAATATGGATGCAATCCATGAGAGAGGAAAGGAATGAAAAGAGATTGCTTTGCAAGCAACTCAAGCTAGAGATGCATAAGCTTTGGTTGAGTGGGAAACACAAAGAACAAATGGGTGAATAACATGTTGAAGAGAAAGTGATGCATTTGAGTGAGCATAATGAAGATGATTATAGCCAACTATGTGATGAGAATGATGAAGAAGGAGGAGATCAGTTTGAAGGCCTATTGGAAGGATTGGAAAATGAAGTATTGGTGAAGGACAAAGGCTTAAAATTTGGCTATTAATTTGTATATGAGAGTTTAGATCAGTTATAAAGAGATATGGCAGCCTTGGGGAGATAACTACATGGTTACAAGGTGGAGAATGAAGAATAAGTATAGGTTATAGTAGTTGAAAAGCTTGTGGATGAAGACAAAGAACATGAAGAAGAAGCAATGATAGCAACAATGAAGCATAATGAAGGCATAGAGCCTTCTAAAGGTTTGAAAATCATTGAGATAATAGGTAATAAAGATTTTTTTTGTTTTTTTTTTGCAATTATATAGTTGATAACTAGTACAAGAGAGAGAAAAAGTGAAGCAATAGTGTTTTGGGGTATATACAACCCATATGATAGAGGTGAAGATTAATTTATAAGTCTACAACAGGTGTTAGATGATACAAGTAAGTATTAAAAGAAAATAGGTAGGTTAGTTTATGACAAAAGGAAGATTAAGATAAAAGTAGAGGATCAATTAAATCATCAATAAAAATTAATATATGATTCAAAGATCATGAATTGGAAGTCACGAAAGAAGCATTTAGTAATCTATTGGAGCTCAAGTTCTTTATTCCCCAAAAGTATGATGGAGGGGTATCAAGCAATGATGTAGATTTTGCCATTTGAAAGTGTCCTTAATATTAAAACATGTCTTATAAGGCATTCGAGTCATTAAATTAGTCTCTTTGTGTGTCTAGATAGCACTTTGGCATTTTCCTTCCGAAATGGGCATTTGAAAATTGAATTGGGGTTAGAATGTTAAGAGTCTTTTTGAGAAGTTTCTAGGAATAGGATGTTGTAAAATGTTGGTCTAAGGTCTTAAATAAGTATTTATAGGTTTGGTAAAGTGTTTCAAATACATGATATGAGAAAAAGGGCAAGAACCTAAGAATTTAAGTGTAATGTTTATTTTGAAGGTAATTGCCAAGATAGTAGTTAGTTAGGAAGGTAGTTTTCTTATATATGAAACAAGTGTTTGGTTTGGGGAGGATGTTAGTATCATAGGGAGAGTCAGTATGTAGTTAGTATTTTTTATAGGGGTTAGTTAACAATTATGAGAGGCAAAGGTACGAAGGGAAAACTTGAAGGAATGAAAACAAACTACAAAAAGCCTTTGTATTTTATCCTTGTGACAGAGTAGACTTTGTAACTAAATGAATTCAATAGAAGTGGTGATTGAAGTAATCCATTTTGCATCCCTGTAATGATGTTATTTTGTGATAGTAATTAGTTTTGGACAAATCTTTAAACCTTTAAGTCTTCTGTTATGAAAATGGTTAAGAATGTAAGTCTACTGTCTATGATTAAAAGCATGTATTTGTTCATTGATATTACAATCTAATAAAGCGAGAATCTCTTCAAAATAAATTATAGTAGCATCTAAATGATATTCAAGTATTTCATCTGGTAAATTGACATTCATGCATATGTTTTTGTATTGGATTATAACAAAGAAGCAAGGACTAAGATAATCTGATTGTGTGTATTCCCTATTTTAAGACTCAATCAATAACACCTTGCTTGGATGAATGTAAAAAGAATATTATAGAAATTTTTGTAGCCTAAAGACAATGGATAAAGACATCAATAAGGAGCTGGAATCATGAAAGTGTTTTAGTAGATGTTAGGTAAGATAAAATATGTGTTTAACCCTATTTTTTATCACACACAGACTGATTATGTTAAGAAATAATATGGAATTCATGTGTTGACAATGATATAGGTTATATCAAAGCATTTAAAGCTTTTGAAAATTTTCCCCTAGGTAAATGAGTCCTTATTCAGGTTGTTTGGAGGTTTGAAACTAAGAAAAACTCCATATAAGAAATTTTAAGCGTTCTCGGGCATAACAAACTTTGGAAACCCTAGCCTAGTGTTAAAACATAGAAGAAGGAATAACTAATGTTACAAATACTCAAATGTGATGTAAATTGGTAGTTATCAATACTTTGACATGATGAAGTATATTTTGAAGCTTTTAGAATATTATGGGACCATACAAATCAAGTACAGGGGATTGTATGAAGTGGGTTTAGGAGACCTAATTAGGTTTGTACCAATGCTATAAATGGTGTCTAGACATTGTATTAGACCAAAAAAAATTAGAGAGATCAAACAAGATAGAGGTTAGTTAAAAATGCAAATGGTTTTGTTGTTGTAATATTTTTTCACCAGCGTACTGATGAGCAAAATAGATCTGATCAACCACGGCAAGGAAGATTGGTCAGCCAAATGTGCAGGTTTACCACATAAAAAGGGCAAAAATATCTCCTCTAATCAAAGGGAAGTTCCCTATAAGTATGAAGGGGCTATATATATATTCTAATCTACGATAAATAAGCTTAAAATAACACTCACGGGTAGGATAACACCATTCATCTCTCTTTTCTTAGAGATTATGTTCATATGAAAAGATTTTTTGGATTGAGGATGATGTTAGTCTCATAGGGAGAGCCAATAGGTAGTTTTTATTTTTTTTTGGGTTAGTTATCAATTGTGATAGGTAGAGGTACAAAGGGAAAACTTGAAGGAATGAGAACAAACTACAAAAATCCTCTATATTCTATCCTTGTGATAGAGTAGACTTTGTAAATAAATGAATTCAATAGAAGTGGTGATTGAATTAATCCCTTTTGCATCCCTATAATGATATTATTTTGTGATAATAATTATCTATGGATAAATATTTAAACCTTTAAGTCTTCTATTATGAAAATGGTTAAGAATGTAAGTCTACATGTGTATGATTAAAACCACGTGTTTGCACATTGATATTACAATCTATTAAAGTGAGAATATCTTCAAAAAGAAGTATAGTAGCATATAAATGATCTTCAAGTCTTTAATTTGGTAAATTGACATTTGTGCATATGTATTTGTATTGGATTATAATAAAGAATCAATGACTAAGATAATCTAACTGTGTAGATTCCCTGTTTTAAGACTCAGTCAATAACACCTTGCTTGGATGAATGTAAAAGGAATATTATAGAAGTTTTTTATCCTAAAGACAATATATAAATACATAAAAAAGGATTTAGAACTGTGAAAGAGTTTTATCAGACCTTAGGTAAGATAAAATATGTGTTGAATCCTATTTTTGTTCACACACAGACTATGTTAAGAAATACTATGGAATTCATGTGTTGATGGTGTTAGAAGTTATACCAAAGCATTTAAATATTTTGAAAATTTGACCCCGAGTAAATAAATCCTTATTTAATTTTTTAAAATTTTGAAACAAAGAAAAACTCCATATAAGCAATTTTAAGCCCTCTCGGGCATGACAAACTTAGGGAACCCTAGCCTAGGGTTAAAACACAAAATAAGGCATAACTAACATTAAAACCAATTAAATGTGATTAAAATTGTTATTTATTATAAGTTTGACATGATGAAGGATATTTTAAATATTTTATAATAGTATGGGACCATACAAATCTGGTATAGGTGATTGTATGGTGAAGTGGGTTTAGGAAACCTAATTAGGTTTGCTACAGTGCTATAAATTGTGTCTAGACAGTGAGTTAGAAAAAAAACCTTTATGGAGAGATCAAAATAGATATATGGTAGTTAAAAATGTAAATGGTTTTTGAATTACTATTATGTACCATCTGTACCCTGAGGAATTGACCAAAAAAGGGCTAGTAGAGTTAAAAAGAGATTGTTGTCTTGAGAAGTTGAGAAGAGAACTAAGGTTGTAAGGGGAAATGACATGAGTTGAAACATGTAGATTAAGCCTAATATAGATAATTCAAGATCAATATTGACTATATAAGACCCTATTCAAATATTGATGTAGTTTGTCCAAGAGAAGCTTGAAACCTAGTGAAGCTAGAGAGAGTTGGATTGAAGATGATCAAGTTAGATATGATTAAATAAACCTTTAGAGGACTCAGAGATGTGTCAAGAAGTAGAGAACAAAGATTTAAGTGTTTTGATTTTTAAGCTTATATCCTATAGAAGGGCAGTTGAGAGTGAGATGCACTTAAAGGAGTTAGCATGTGAATGGAACAAGATAAATAGATAAGTTAAGAGGAATAAAAAAGTGCTAAGACAGACTATATAACATCAAGAGGCCTAGAAAATATATATTGAAAGAGGAGGACAGAAAACCAAGTAACAGAATTGATAGATAAGATAAGATGTTGAAGATTCAATGCAAGAATCATTGTGTCTAGGTGTTAGAGCTTAGATTAGGCAGGGAATGAGAAATATCTCTACATCATTTGGTATTAGAGAAGCAAAGTCATTGGGATAAGGAGAAGTATATCTAGCAAGCATAAAATGTACATGATTTTTTTATTTTTCATTTAATGTTTTTGTTATGATTTTGAGATAGCGTGTAGTGTGAATGAGGATAAGAGATAGGTAGCCAACCTTGAAGCTAGTGAAGGCTTGAATGAGAGAAAGATCTATTGGAAAGATCAAAGGATAGATCAAACATGAGCTTATGGAGAGAGAATAAGTCCTAGTGAAAGGAAAAGAGAGAGAAGATAGACCCAATGAGAGGTCATGAGAGGACCCAAGTGAGAGGTCATGATATGGCAAGTGAGAAAAATCTTGTCATTGAAAATAGGTCTAGATGAGACCAAGATATTGATACACATATTAAATAAGATGAAGAAAGAGAGAGAAAATGGGAAATGAGGCATGATAGAAGAGCTACCACAAGAAGAGAGAGATGGAGAAAGAGATGCAAGAGATGAGGCAAAAACTAGATAATTTGATGGTCAAGATAGAGTAGATAAGAGAGAGTGATTACCCATATTGTGGATGGGTCATGAGGAAAAAGACCATCAAGTGGCAAATCAGGATATTGATGAAGAGAATATGGATGCAATCCATGAGAGAGGAAAGGAATGAAAAGAGATTGCTTTGTAAGCAACTCAAGCTAGTGATGCATAAGCTTTGGCTGAGTGGGAAACACAAAGAACAAATGGGTTAATAACATGTTGAAGAGAAAGTGATGCATTTGAGTGAGCATAAATAAGATGATTATAGCCAACTATGTGATGAGAATGATGAAGAAGGAGGAAATCAGTTTCAAGGCCTATTGGAAGGCTTGGAAAATGAAGTATTGGTGAAGGACAAAGGCTTAGAATTTGGATATTAATTTTTATATGAGAGTTTAGATTAGTTATAGAGAGATATGGAAGCCTTGGAGAGATAACTACATGGTTACAAGGTGGAGAATGAAGAATAAGTATAGGCTATAGTAGTTGAAAATCTTGTGGATGAAGACAAAGAACATGAAGAAGAAGCAATGATAGCAACAATGAAGCATAATGAAGGCATAGAGCCTTCTAAAGGTTTGAAAATCATTGAGATAGTAGGTAATAAAGATTTTTTTTTGTTTTTTTTGCAATTATATAGTTGATAACTAGTGCAAGAGAGAGAGAAAAAGTGAAGCAATAGTGTTTTGGGGTATATACAACCCATATGATAGAGGTGAAGATTAATGTATAAGTCTACAACAGGTATTAGATTATACAAGCAAGTATTAAAAGAAAATAGGTAGGTTAGTTTATGACAAAAGGAAGATTAAGATAAAAGTAGAGGATCAATTAAATCATCAATAAAAATTAATATATGATCCAAAGATCATGGATTGGAAGTCACGAAAGAAGCATTTAGTAATCTATTGGAGCTCAAGTTCTTTCTTTCCCAAAAGTATGATGGAGGGGTATCAAGAAATGATGTATATTTTGTCATTTGAAAGTGTCCTTAGTATTAAAACATGTCTTATAAGGAATTAGAGTCATTAAATTAGTCTTTTTGTGTGTCTAGATAGCACTTTGGCATTTTCTTGCCAAAATGAGCATTGGAAAATTGAATTGGGGTTAGAATGTTAAGAGTCTTTTTGAGAAGTTTCTAGGAATAGGATGTTGTAAAATGTTGGTCTAAGGTCTTAAATAATTATTTATAGGTTTGGTAAAGTGTTTCACATACATGACATGAGGAAAAGGGCAAGAACCTAAGAATTTAAGTGTAATGTTTATATTGAAGGTAATTGCCAAGATAGTAGTTAGTTAGGAAGGTAGTTTTCTTATATATGAAACAAGTGTTTGGTTTGGGGAGGATGTTAGTATCGTAGGGAGAGTGAGTATGTAGTTAGTATTTTTTTTAGGGGTTAGTTAACAATTATGAGAGGCAAAGGTACAAAGGGAAAACTTGAAGGAATGAAAACAAACTACAAAAAGCCTTTGTATTTTATCCTTGTGACAGAGTAGACTTTGTAACTAAATGAATTCAATAGAAGTGGTGATTGAAGTAATCCATTTTGCATCCCTGTAATGATATTATTTTGTGATAGTAATTAGTTTTGGACAAATCTTTAAACCTTTAAGTCTTCTGTTATGAAAATGGTTAAGAATGTAAGTCTACTATCTATGATTAAAAGCATGTATTTGTTCATTGATATTATAATATAATAAAGCGAGAATCTCTTCAAAATGAAGTATAGTAGCATCTAAATGATATTCAAGTATTTCATCTAGTAAATTGACATTCATGCATATGTTTTTGTATTGGATTATAACAAAGAAGCAAGGACTAAGATAATCTGATTGTGTGTATTCCCTATTTTAAGACTCACTCAATAACACCTTGCTTGGATGAATGTAAATAGAATATTATAGAATTTTTTGTAGCCTAAAGACAATGGATAAAAACATCAATAAGGAGTTGGAATCATGAAAGAGTTTTGTTAGACCTTAGGTAAGATAAAATATGTGTTTAACCATATTTTTTATCACACATAGACTGATTATGCTAACAAATAATATGGAATTCATGTGTTGACAATGTTATAGGTTATATTAAAGCATTTAAAGCTTGTGAAAAGTTTCCCCTAGGTAAATCAGTGCGTATGCATGTTGTTTGGAGGTTTGAAACCAAGAAAAACTCCATATAAGCAATTTTAAGCCCTCTCGGGCATAACAAACTCTGGAAACCCTAGCCTAGGGTTAAAACATAGAAGAAGGAATATATAATGTTCCAACTACTCAAATGTGATGTAAATTTGTAGTTATCAAGACTTTGATATGATGAAGTATATTTTGAAGCTTTTAAAATATTATGGGACCATACAAATCAAGTATAGGTGATTGTATGAAGTGGGTTTAGGAGACCTAATTAGGTTTGTACCAATGCTATAAATGGTGTCTAGACATTGTATTAGACCAAAAAAAATTTAGAGAGATCAAACAAGATAGAGGTTAGTTAAAAATGTAAATGGTTTTGTTGGGTGAATATTTTGTCGCTAGTGTATTGATGAGCAAAATAGGTCTGATCAACCACAGCAAGGAAGATTGGTCAGCAAAATGTGTAGGTTTACCACATCAAAAGGGGAAAAATCTCTCCTCTCATCAAGGGGAGGTTCCCTATAAGTATGAAGGGGCTATATATATATGCTAATCTACTATAAATAAGCTGAAAATAACACTCAGGGGTAGGATAACACCATTCATCTCTCTTTTCTTAGAGATTATGTTCACCAATCAAAGGATAAATCTTGATGAAATGATAGAAGGCACTCCTCTTCTTTCATAAGTGTTATTCAGCATACAACAGGAACCTTTCAGATAGTGACAAGTAACTGTAATAGGGTGCAGTAACATAGCAGGATGAAATGTAGTACAAAGTCTCCACCTCAACTGCAAAAGAATGAAATACGAAGGATAATGAGGGCAAAAATTTGTCCCAGGATCCTTTACATAGAAATAGAAAATAGACAAACTAAAGACAATTGTGGCAGCTCAAAGTCTCTCCACAACCGGCTTCAGGACACCTTCCTGATTACTTTCACTAATTCTACTTATTTAATTAAATGGAAAAAAAATGTATTAAGGAAAAAGACATAAGAACAATTTATCCAACAACCAAGATTTTCCAGCACAAAGTCTGAAAAGTCACTTGTTTTCTTATTTAAATAATGAACTATGATCAACAATCTGAGCTCAAAGTCTCAGTAATGCCTTTCAATTTGGGCAAAGTTTTGTTTTTGATAACAGAGAGGTCTCCCTAAAACAATAAGAGAGAGTCCAATATATAGTGCTCCAAGAAAGACTTGGGCACTTTGTTTCACAAAAATGGCCTATGATGCATTTAATGCCTTCAATGCATTTTAAATTCTATCCATGGGCTATGTTAGAATCAAGCATCAATTTTTAATATGGGCCACCTAATTTGTTTCCTGATGTGTTTCCTAATGTGTGCATAGTTGTTCGTTCGATTTACTCAATGCAAAAAAATAGGCCATGCTATTGAATGTTTGCACTCTCCAATGTCCACCTGGTGGGTTGTTTTACCTTCTAGAAACATATCCCATGCATGGATATTTCTGATCTTTCTCCATCATTCCTCCTTTCCTTTCTGTATTTCATCCTTATCTATGCGATCTGAGCTCTTAGGCTATCTCTTTGGCCGATCACTGAATTTGTTCACAGGGCCTGCACCATATTTGAAAATCGATGGATATTTCATTATCTTAAATTTGACATCTATGGGGACATCAATGGTTCAATCGCTTCCCTTGTTCAATCGCTTTCTTGATTCACTCACTTTCTTAGTTCAATAACTTTCTTAGTTCAATCGCTTTCTTGGTCTTTGATTGAACCATCCCTTTGTCTGACATTTCCTTTGATCTTTGAACTAATATTCTCTACCCTCTGCAAGGGTACCTGCCCTTAGTTCACTACCCTCCACAAGGGTACTTTGGCTTTGGTTTACTGGGGCATCCCTTTGAGCCATCCATGTTGAACCTTTGAACCTTTAAACTATTAAACCATTTTGGTTCAAGGTTCAACAGTTCAACAGTTTAATGGATTTCTTGCTCATTCATTTGACTACTTGAACCAATCTCATTGAACCTTTAAACCTTTTTTGGTTCAAGGTTCAACGGTTCAATCACTTTTTTGCTCTTTGGTTGAACCATCCCTTTGAACTAGTCTCTAGAATCATCTGCTTCCTTCCTTTGTCTGGCACTTCTTTTGAACCATTGAACCTATGAACCTTTGAACTCTTTTGGTTCAAGGCTCAATCGGTTCATTGGTTAATCCTTCGAGCTTCAATAAAGGTCCATTTTGCTCATCACCTATCCTCCACAAGGGTACTTTGGCCTATGGGCTTTGGGGCAATCCTTTGAACTGACCACTTGAACCGACTGATTAAACCTTTGAACCTTTGAACCAATTTGGTTCAAGGTTCAATGGTTCAATTGTTCAAGCACTTTTTTGTGTTCCAATCATTCACTTGACCACTTGAACCAACCGTGATGAGCCTACTACTTTGAACCTTTGAACTCTTTTGGTTCAAGGTTCAACGATTCAACGATTCAAAGGTTCAAAGGTTCAAACATTTTTTTTGCTAAGTCTTTTGAAGTCGTTAAACTTGCTAAAGTGGTTGAACTTTGAAATTTTGCTGAAGTGCTTAACTCTTTAATCTTGTTGATGTCGTTGAACCCTTGAACCCGTTGAACCTTTGAACCTTTGAACCATTTTAGTTTAATGTTCAACGGTTCAATCCTTTGTTTGAGGTTTGTCGATGAACCTTTGGTTGAACCTTGGCATTGAACCAACCTTTGAATTGCCTAAGTGTTCAGAGATTGTTTCTTTCCTGCAGAGTCCGTATAAATGAACCTACAGAGTCTGTAGAAATGAACTGGTGGAGTTCGTAGAACTGAGTCTATAGATTCTTGCATATAGAGTCCATAGAAATGAGTCTGTAGATTCCTACTTGCAGAGTCCATAGAACTAAGTTCTTAGATTACTTCCTGTAGAGTCTATATATTCAAGCCTATAGACTCCATAGATTCCTTCCTATAGAGTTCGTAGATTCAAACCTCCAGAGTTCATAGATTTAAGCCTGTAGAGTCCATAGATTCATTCCTACGGAGTTTTAAAAACCTTGAAAAATGGAGAATTTGAATGCCCAGAACAATTTTTGAGAAGGGAAGAGGGAATTTTGGCCTGCAGGACCAAAATAGTTCATATGTTATCCCAAAAATGAGTAGCAAATTTTGGGAACAACAAGTTTTTTAATTACTATTTTGTACCATCTATACCATGAGGAGTTGAAAAAAAAAAGGCTAGTAGAGTTGAAGAGAGATTGTGGGCTTGAGAATTTGAGAAGAAAATTGAGATTTTAAGGGTAAATTAAGTTAGTTGAGAAAATTATATTAAGACTAATAGAGGCAATTCAAGATCAATATTGACTATATCAGACCCTGTTCAAATATTGATGTAGTTAGACCAAAAGAAGCTTAAAACCTAGTGAAGCTAGAGAGGGTTGGATTCAAGATGATCAAGTGAGATATGAGTCAAGAAGCCTATAGAGGCCTCAAAGATGTGGTAAGAAGAAAAAAATAGATATTGGAGTGCTTTGGGTTTGAATCTTATAGCCTAGAAAAGGACGGTTGAGATCGACATGAACTCAAAGGAGTTAGTAGGTGAATGGAACAAAATAAATAGATAAATTGAGTGGAAGAAAAAGGTGTTAAGATAGAGTGTATAACATCAAGAGGCCTAGACAATAGATCTTGAAAGAGGAGGACAATAAAACAAGTAAGATAATCGATAGATAAGACAAGATGTTCAAGATTCAGTGTAAGAATCATTATGTGCATGTGTTAGAGCTTGGATTAGGTAGGGAATGAGAAAGATATATGCATCACATACCCTCTTCAATCCCTTTAGGCCTAAAATTTTCACTTGGAATATGTCTCTCGTAGGGGACTCCACCCTTCTCCCTGAATGATAAAATAGATTCTAATAGATTTTTCATACTAATATTATCTTTTAGATTTGGAAGACTAGAAATAAAGCATGTTTTAATCATGAAGATATGTAATTTTTTATATATAACTATTTTTTTTTGTTGATATATAATGTTAGCCTCTAGATCTAGATTTAAATGGATAAAGACTAGCTAAAGCTTCACTATCTATAAATTCTCATGGTACATTAGGGGAATTATCCTTATGTGGTCAATCATGAGCCTCTTAACCCCCTACCACCATTCCCCTCTAAGGATGTGAGCATGGGAGTAGATGTCAATGTTCTCACAATCAGTAATTTAAGAGCTAGAGGAGCTCTTCTTCTTGCCTTTGGTTTCCATCTCCACATCACGTATCTGGCATGGCTACCATAGATGGTGGTAGGGGGATTGGGTTCCTCCTCCATAGGATAAGTTTTCATAACATGCCCTTACCATTTCACCCTCTAGGAAATATTCTATAATTAATTAATCAGATGATACTAAAAATAACTAACAGAGTGATGGTTGGGATCCTATGTCGATTGATGAAGACCCCCTACCCAAGGGGGTGGTGAGAAAATTCTTAGGATCCTTTGCCTCCTCTGCCTTCGATGGACACCATGTTCATTATTGTTTGTGATTTTATTTTTATTTTTTTATTGATATGCGGTTGAGTTAATTTAACCTTGATATTTTTGACCTTGAGATGGCCTTTTTTGAACTTTACTCTCTTCTTGAAGTTTGTTTTAGCTTAGTATGGATTTTTTTTAGGGTTGACTTTTCCACCCATAATTTTTATATAATTAGTGATGTCCTATATCTTATTTTATAAATGAAATTTATATTGAATAAAAAATAATTAAATATATATAAATAAAAAATGGTGATGAATTCAGGTAAGCATATTGCAGTGATGATGGTTATGGGCATGGAAATGAGTGCAATGGTGAAGGTGAAGGTAGCAATCAAGTGTTAGGAGGGTGAGGAGGAGGAAGATGGATTAGGTTTTGACTCAGGGCTGGGGGTGTTTGGGTCTGCTGACAAGAGAGGAGATGGTAGGAGAAAGAATTAAAACCCCCATTCCTATGTTATTGCTGCATAGAATGGTCTAGATCAAGAAAAATATTTTGGTCAAGATAAATAGGTTGGGGATAAAGGATTTTTTGTGGATGCTCTTCTCCAAGGAAGAAGGTATCTTACACAAAAATAGGGGTGGCTAGGGTTTCTTCCAAATCATTGGTGTATGCCAGTTGTATTAATATTTCAAATCCTTTTCATTCTTATGGGGTGTTTTATAAATCTTCCATTATTAGGGCATAGTCAGGCTTTGATCCCCTTCTGATTTCTAAAACTTAAATTAAGTCTTATGAGTAGGATGTAAAAGCAGTGGTGGGTTCAAAAGGGAAAATAAAAATAGGTATCCATAAAAAGCAGCTCTAGAAATGGCTTGCTTCAAAGATATACCCATGATTTTTTCTAACACAACTCTTATTGTGGAAATTTTAGATGCATATATTTTAGTGATTGGTATAGAAAGAGGGAGAAAGTCTTCGATTGGCAAATGTGTGGGGAAATAACCTTCATGGGAAGATATTTTTCATTGGTCAAAAGGAACATATCCTTCATTAAAATCTCCTTCTCTCTCAATGTTATCCAATGGTTTCTTTCTACTCTTGTTTCAATCTTTTGAAGATAGAGAATATGTGTGGTCTAATGGGATTTAATTTTAGGCAAGTAGGGAGTGTTTAGATGTCCCTAGGCCCCATTTTTTGATCTAATTGCTTCAATTGTCTTGAAAGATCTAGTTTGAGTAAGATTTATAATTATCCCTTGGCATTATATGATCCCAGTCTCCTTAAATAGATGGTTATAAATTTGGGTGCCTTCATTAAAATTGATGAAACCATTGAATTTAATCAGTGTTTTATTAGGGTGTGTGTAATGATTGATTTCTCCAAACCTCTACATCATTCCATTCAGATTTCATCCTCCCATGGAGTGTGGATATATTTAATAAATTTTGAAGGTCTACTCTTTATATGTTTCAAATTTAATCAAGTTGATCACAAAATTACTTCCTGTCCTGAGAAGGGTTTTGTAGGATCTCATGCAACAATCATAAAGAAATAAGTCAGAAAGATCAGATGCCTAAATCAATATTTGGTTCAAAATATGATTTTTCCTTTGAAATCCTTTTCTGTTGGGATCCCATCTTTGACATTCCCTCAAGAATTTTATGATATCCCTTTGAAGTTTGTGGATTTGGTAGTAGTACAAGGTTTGACCAGTTTGATGATAGGGCAGCCTTCTTCTCCCATCCTAGAAGGGGAAGTGGCAGTTAAGAATCTTAGGAAATAGTGTGTAAATAAATATTTTTAAATTTTTGAAGGATCCTAGTAAGGGGATGTCTCAAAAGAGGATGGTGATGAATTGGAGGAGGAAGAAGAAGAGCTAGCTAGTAGGGCATTCATGTATATTACTCAACATCCTTATAGTTTGAGGATGCTAAATTATGGAAAGAAAGGGAAAAGAGGCAGGAAAATGGAAGAATAAAGGTTGTAAATTAATATAATGAATTCCATTGATGGTGAAACTTAGTGGAAAATAGAATCTTTAATCTCTAGTAGGGGCAATCACTTGTTGGTAGCCAAAGGGTGATTCTTCTTATGGTTGGGTTCATTGTTTTAAAAGGTATAATGTGGTTTGGTTTTATTTTATAATTTTTAGTTTTTTTAGATAATAATTATGGGCTTGTATTGAGTTTTAGCTTTGGATCATTCTCTTATCAAATGGGGGTATTTTGGTTGTAGTGTGTTTAAGTCTGATTTCAGTTTAATGTTTTTGGAAGACTAGGCCTCCTGTTGTGCGATAGAACCAATTTGGTCTATGATTAAAAGCTGAAATAATAATAATAATAATAATAATAATAATAATAATAATAATAATAATAATAATAATAATAATAATAATAATCATCATCATCATCTAGTTAATATTCTTTAAAATATGATATTATATAAAATAATTTATGGAAAAAATTATTTTTGTGTAAAAATTTGTAAAAAAAACTCTAAAGGAAATGGTAAACAATTTGACCTTTTTTAATTTTCTTAAGTTTTTTTAATTTTCAAATCATACTCATATAGAAGTCATAAAAAAATTCATAAAAATTAAGTAGAAAATGGTAAACAATTTTATCTTTTTTAAATTTAAATAGGAAATGGTAAACAATTTTACCCTTTTTAATTCTTTTATATTTTTTCCTTTCCTTAGATTTTTATTTTATATTGTCTTCCCTAAAATAATTAAAATTACCATGAGAGTTACAATATTACCTTTTTTTAAACAAAATAATGTTCACAATATCACGTATGTATTGGGTAAGAGTTATTAATGTATATCTAGAATATTTAAACATGCCACAATGCAATCTCATTTTAAAATTTAATATCAAATTAATGAGTCTATATTAAAATTAAATGAGAATATTGCATTTATTTTAAAAATAATATTTTATGTATAACTAACATAATAATATCTATCGAATGTATTTTAAATAAATTTATTTAATATATGCATGTGAGTTATAGATAATTATGACATATTTAATATATAATAATAAATTATATTTATTATTATATTTTTAAAAGACCTTATATAATACCATATATTATATATTTAAAACTAGAAAATAATCATATGAATAATGATAAAGTGAGAATTAAAAATCCTATTCAACATTGTTGTAATATTAAATTGTAAAAAGATCCCATAAAAGTTAGTAGGAAATGGTAAATAATTTTACTTCTTTTCATCTTCTATGTTTTTTTACTAAGTAAAATACCTCATATAAGATTATTACTAGTCAAGTTATTTAGTGGTAGCTCCTCCTATTGACTACAAAGTTCGTTAGTTGTGAGAGAATTATTACTTATTTAATATAGTATAGGTGCCTTGAGAATAATATCTATTGACGTAGTTTACATTGATTTATCTAATATATGTATGAGCTAGTTATAGATGGTTATGACATACTTAATATATAAAAATTTATTATACTTATTATAATATGTGTAAAATAACTTGTATTAGATAATACCATAGATTATATATTTAATGATAAATAATAATCATATGAATAATAATAAAATGAGAATGAAAAATATATAAGATATTAATATATATACATTATCTTATATCTGGATGTAATGATATATGATTTTTATATAAATGTGCATGTATAAATAAATTTAATACATCTCCTAAATAATATGCTAGTCAATATAATATCGTATTATATAAAATAATTTATGAAAAAAATTATTTATAATATAAAAAATGTAAAAAAATTAGGAAATGGTGTATAATTTTGCCTTTTTAAATTTACTTTTATTTTCTTTCCAAGCCATATTCAAATAAGAAATCATAAAAAACTACGGTAAAAGATAAAATATATGTATAAAATACTATATAATTTTAACTTTCTTAATTCTCTTGTATTTTTTCTTTCCAAACAATACTCATATAAAAATCATTAAAAAAATTCCCTAAAATTTAAATAGGAAACGATAAACAATTTTATCGTTTTAAATTTTATTGTTTTTCCCCTTCTTTCATTGTTTATTTTTTATTTTATAATATCAGCTCTAAAATAATTAAAAATTAACACACTCATGCCATTACAACTCCCTAGCCCCTAAATGCCACTGTAGGAATGCCTTATCGACCTAATAAAAAATCATTAAAAGAGAATGAGTATATTACACTTTAAAAATAACTCATTTACCCTTTTTAATAAAAATCATCTCCTATTATGATTGGATGGGTAAATATAAATGTCAGCAGTATATATTTAAATATTGAAATATATGTCATATTTCAATCCCATTTTTAAATTTTATAGCAAATTAATGAATCTTTGCCAAGTATTTATTATGATTTATAATTTTCTTTTCTTTTCTTTTATAGAAAGTATCTCTAGAGAGATGTTACATTCAAGTAATATCCAAGGAGTCAGGGGTATCTCTTCCACCAAAAAAATGCTTAGGGCTTGTATCTAGTCTATTCTTTTCAGCTTGCTCAAAGAACACATCTAACCAAAAGATAATCAATCACCAGACCGTGCATGTAGTGATCATAAAAATGAATAAGCCTATAACCTTTTGGCTCCTCTAAAACTAAGATCAAAAGAGAACAACCATTATTCTAATCAAGATTAGAATTATAAGTATGCTCCATCACTATAAGGATCTATGGAGAGGAAGCCACTAACCAAATGAGGATTATCACATGCAATAGA
This sequence comes from Torreya grandis, assembly GCA_037957365.1. Taxonomy (NCBI): domain Eukaryota; kingdom Viridiplantae; phylum Streptophyta; class Pinopsida; order Cupressales; family Taxaceae; genus Torreya; species Torreya grandis. The sequence continues at coordinate 3,173,459 of JARHVA010001013.1, forward strand.
AATGAACTATTTGAGAGAGCTCACAATGTATTACTCAATTGAAACTAATTAGTAGTTGCTATCATGGTGTAATAAAAGTATGAGGTTAAATAAAATTAATTCATATTTAGTTTAATGTAATGATAAAGTATATTAATTTGTATTTTTTCTACTAAATATTGGTAGTTATTCTTCACTATCTTTTTTTTTTAAGTCATATAATTTAATTATCATTTTTTTTGGTTAGTTTTATAAGAATATTATATAATATTTATTATAATTTTTATATATATTAAAAATATATCATTGTATATATTATATAATTTATATTAATATTAGATTGTATAATTTTTATTTTAATATTATATCAGTTTTTATAATATTTATTAATGATGAAATTCTTGAAGCTATAAAATGTATTGTATGTAACAATAGTTACATATATCTCTCTCTTTTTATTTTGATTGTATGCAACATTGATTACAAAGCTAGAGTTCTTATGAATGGTGTGGAAGAGGTAGTTCTGTCAATCTTTTCTCCTCTGATTTTTGAAGATTTACATATTTATTTTCTTTCATTCTTGTAAAGTGTTCACAAGTAAATGCAAGAGAGATGTGCATATCATTGATTGAACATACTTTGTATACAACAATGAATGTTAATCATTGGCAAGCAATGTCTCCAATGTCAATTATTGCTTTATTGAGTGTCATTCTTTGTGCTTTGTGTATGGTCAATGCCCATGCCATTTTTATAGGCATTTATCAATGATTACCTCGTATAATAGGATAAATTGGTACATGTGTAGGATTATTTACATCCCATGAGGGGCTAGAGTATTTTTTGAATGCAATAATTGCATATATGGGTAGGAAGGGTGGCTTTGAATCTAAGTTGTAGACAATGTCTAAATTTTCTCTAATAGCTCCAGTAACTAATCCTGCTTTCACCTATAGATTGGATGTTAACATAAATTTTTGTTTCTTACATAGAAGCATAACTAGCTTAAGTTGAGTGTCATTGTGGTTAGATATATTTATTTATCTACTTTGTTTGACTCTACATAAATCAGTTGGCATATTTAGTGATTTCAACATTTGCTTAATATGAATTATTTCCAATACATTTGTTGGATACCAATGTGTGGAGATTTTAAAATTTTCTTGTTCTTCTAGAGGTTTGAATTATGTTGTTCTTAACATGAACATATTCCAATCTTATTGTATTGGGTTTGCATCTTTGATGTTAGCTAGCAAATTTCTAATTTGTATTTGTTTTGTTGTGCATCCCTGATGGTAAAAATTTGTTTATAATGTGAAAATTGTATCAAATGTACACCATAATGTGTGACCAAAAGACCTACCTGCATATATTGGATTGTCATTCATAGGTGGGAGTTGTCCTAGGTCTCCAATCAGTATAATTGAACAACCACCAAAGTCTTTATTATTTTACTAAGGAAATGCTTCACACAATCGATTATTTATCTTACTAAGCATCTTTCACCTTATAAAACTCATTTTATCTATGAACACTTATTGAATGTGACTCATTTCTTCTTGTAAATGTGTTAACATTTGTCTCTCTAGCACTTTCATTTCTTAGATAGGGATATGAAGTGTTGAATGTATTATCAATGCATTTATGTTAAATGTTGCAATGCCAGTTGGAGCAAGAAGAAGTAGGGGAGACTTAATTTTTCTTGGAAGCTTATCTAGGGTGTGTTTGATTATTATTATCAAGTAAGATTTGCCTATCCCTATTGTTCATTGTATAATCATTCAAAGCGGTTTACCCTATGGTCCTTTTTGAGCATATTTGTGAACTATGTTAAAAGTTATCTATATAGTCCTTGATAAATCATATGATATTGGTTTATTACTGCACTCAATGTTTACATATTTTGAAATTACATGTTGTGAATTTATGAATTGTTGTGCAGTTATGTGCAGGGTTAATAGGATATATGAATGATTCCAGTTGTGTCTATTGTCAAAGTCACAGAGTCCAAGCATGTTGATGTCATCTAACTCAGCATTTCTAGATGGGGGTCTACAAGATAAGACTTTTTACTCATGAATTTTCATGTCTTGTTGTATATTTTCTTTGTTATCACTTTAATCACTACTTGTCTTAACATTGTTATTTTCTTCTATAGGTATTCACTTGGTATGCCATGGATTGTAAGAATCTTTTATTTCTTCTCAATGCCTAATAATGTCTACCTTGTTCAATCTAATGTCTGCTACAATGTCGCTGAATGGTTTATAAAGTAAGAGCTCTATCCAATAGAAATCCTCATATAATGGTGATTCAACAGCAAGTTTGGAGGAAAAATGAGGGAATATATGAATAATTGATTGATTTGGTTTCTTTTTCCATTGATTATTTTTACTCTTACTGTTATAATACCATGTCTGAGCAACCTTAATGAGTGTCACTTCATCAAGAAAATAATGGTGTTTTAGATATGCATCGATGAAATATGGTAGATTTTTTGTCATTAGATGCACTTTGAAGAACTTGTCTAAATATTTTTTTGCCAACAAATAAGGTAGTGAAGGTTTGGCTTCAAATGATTAAAATTAGCTTTTACAATGTGTGGCATGTTTCTTATGCACCTATGTCTCGATCAACAATAGTTTCTGATAGAAATTTTCTATATGCAGTCCTAGATATGCTTTTAGATCCAATTATAGATGATATCCTTGTTAGCATATGATGGTAGATTTTGAATTTAATTTCAAAATTTGCCATATATTTTACTATATATTCGAGCAGAACATGCTGACAAATAACTAGTTGGAAATCTATAATTTCATGCCATATCAAAAACATGCATGTATTATGGATATTGAATCTTTCATCATTTCATGCTAGAAGGTAAGTCTTTCAGCCTTGACTATTAATGAACATGTTTGAATTTGCTTGTAATGGCCATGGATAATTATATCTGCATTATAAATTCATTCTTTTTTTTGTAAGTATGTAGACTCACTGCACTTTTTGTGATGTTGAACTCAGTTTATAAGTTCCTCATAATATTTTATAGGATCACTATGTAATATTACATTAGTGGTGAGTAATCATGGGTCATCAAGTTTAGAATAGTGGATTCTTATATGGAGGTTACCCTTGTTACGTGGGTTCCATGTTGTTACATGTTGATCAAAATATTTCCTTAGGTACATGTGTAGGATTCTTTACATTCCATGAGGGGCTAGAGTATTTTTTGAATGCAATAATTGCATATATGGGTAGGAAGGGTGGCTTTGAATCTAAGTTGTAGACAATGTCATAAATTTCTCTAATATCTCCAGTAACTAACCCTGCTTTCACCTATAGATTGGATGTTAAAATAATTTTTTGTTTCTTACATAGAAGCATAACTAGCTTAAGTTGAGTGTCATTGTGGTTAGATGTATTTATTTATCTGCTTTGTTTGACTCTACATAAATTAATTGGCATATTTAGTGATTTCAACATTTGCTTATTATGCATTATTTCCAATACATTTGTTGCATACCAATGTGTGGAGCTTTTAAAATTTTCTTGTTCTTCTAGAGGTTTGAATTATGTTATTCTTGACATGAACATATTCTAATATTACTCTATTAGATTTGCATCTTTGATGTTAGTTAACAAATTCCTAAATTGTATTTGTTTTGTTGTGCATCTCTGATGGTAAAAAAATATTTATAATGTGACAATTGTATCAAATGTATGCCATAATGTGTGCCCAAAAGACCTACTTGCATATATTGGAATGTCATTTATAGGTCAGAGTTGTCCTAGGTCTCCAATCAGTACAATTGAACAACCACCAAAGTCTATTATTTTATTGAGGAAATATTTCACGCAATCGATTATTTATCTTATTGAGCATCTTTCACCCTATAAAACTTCGTTTATCTATGAGCACATATTGAATGTGTCTCATTTCTTCTTGGAAATTTGTTAATGTTTGTCCCTCTAGCACTTTCATTTCTTAGATAGGGATATGAAGTGTTGAATGTATTATCAATGCATTTATGTTAAATGTTGCAATGCCAGTTGGAGCAAGAAGAAGTAGGGGATACTTAATTTTTCTTGGAAGCTTATCCAGGGTGTGTTTGACCATGCTTATCAAGTAAGATTTGTCTATCCCTATTATTCATTTTATAATCATTTGAAGCGGTTTAACCTATGGTCCTTTTTGAGAATATTGGTGAACTATGTTAAAGGTTATCTATAGAGTCCTTGATAAATCATATGACATTGGTTTATTACTACACTCAATATTTACATCTTTTGAAATTACATGTTGTGAATCTATGAATTGTTGTGTAGTTATGTGCAGGTTTAACAGGATATATGAATGATTCCAGTTGTGTCTATTGTCAAAGTCAAAGAGGCCAAGCATGTTGATGTCATCTAACTCAACATTTCTAGATGGATGTATACAAGATAAGACTTTTCACTAATGCATTTTCATGTCTTGTTGTAGATTTTCTTTGTTATCACTTTAATCACTACTTGTCTTAACATTGTTATTTTATTCTGTAGGTATTCGCTTGGTATGCCATGGATTGTAAGAATATTTTATTTCTTCTCAATGCCTAATAATGTTTACCTTGTTCAATCTAATATCTACTACAATGTTGTTGAATGGTTTATAAAGTAAGAGCTTTGTCCAATAGAAATCCTCATACAATGGTGATTCAACATCAAGTTTGGAGGAGAAATGAGGGAATATATGAGTAATTGATTGATTTGGTTTCTTTTTCCATTGATTATTTTTACTCTTACTATTATAAGACCATGTCTGAGCAACCTCAATGAGTGTCACTTCATCAAGAAAATAATGGTGTTTTAGATATGAATCGATGAAAGATGGTGGATTGTTTTTAGTAGATGCACTTTGAAGAACTTGTCTAAATATTATTTTGCCAACAAATAAGGTAGTGAAGGTTTGGTTGCAAACTATTAAATTTAGCTTTTGCAACATGTGGCATGTTTCTTATGCACCTATGTCTTGATCAACAATAGTTTCTGAGAGAAATTACTATATGCAGTCCTGGCTATGCTTTCAGCTCTAATTATAGATGATACCCTTGTTAGCATATGATGGTAGCTTTTGAATTTGATTTCAACTTTTGCCACATATTTTTCTATATATCTAAGCACAACATGCTGAAAAATGACTAGTTAGCAACCTATATTTTCATGCCATATCGAAAACATGCATATATTATGCATATTGACTCTTTCATCATTTCATGCTAGAAGGTAAGTCTTCCAGCCTTGACTATTAATGAACATGTTTGAATTTTCTTGTAATGGCCATGGATAATTATATCTGCATTATAAATTCATTCTTTTTTTTGTAAGTATGTAGACTCACTGCACTTTGTGTGATGTTGAACTCGATTTATCAGTTCCTCATAATATTTTAGAGGATCACTATGTAATACTACATTAGTGGTGAGCAATCATGGGTCATCCATATTAGAATAGTGGATTATTATATGGATGTTGTCATTGGTACGTGGGTTCCATGTTGTTACATGTTGATAAAAATATTTCCTTGTAAAATCAACCTCAGTTATGTTTTTCCAATTTAGTGTATCCATGTTCGATGCATTTTATAACCATATAAATTTATGGATGTGTGTGAATCTTCTGTGTTTCTATTCATACCTAAGTATAAAAAATAAATTAAATAATTTTAACCTGATATAGGTTTTATATATATATATGTATATATATGTATATATATATGTATATATATGTATATATATATGTATATATATGTATATATATATGTATATATATGTATATATATATGTATATATATGTATATATATATGTATATATATGTATATATATATGTATATATATGTATATATATGTATATATGTGTATATATGTATATATGTGTATATATGTATATATGTATATATGTATATATATATGTATATATGTATATATATATGTATATGTATATATATATGTATATATATTTATGTATATATATATGTATATGTATATATATATATGTATATATATATATATATATATATATATGTATATATATATATATATATGTATGTATATATATATATATATATATATATATATATATGTATATATATGTATATATATGTATATATATATATATATATATAATGTAAAAAATATATAATTTCAATAGGAATATGTGTACCAATAGTCTTTGTTGTGAAGATGTTTATCAAAAATTTCATCACAGAAGGTTGCAAATCTTTTTTCCATGTATGAAGATGAAAGATGGTGATTTGTAATTAGGCTCTAATTACTCCATTCGGCAAAGTTCTCTAGGGTAGAATTTGAGGCTTTTGGCATGATTCTATGTAGGTCTTGCCATCTAGTGTCTATTACACTTAAGGTGAAGAATAGTGTTGGTGATCCTAGTTGCATGATCATATTTGTTAATTTGCTTCTACATTTTGACTAAAATATATGTGTACCTCTAAGAATTGACCTGAAATATATTAATTGATCTATGATATTTGCATTAGGAAATTGTGTTAAATATGCATGCAATTTTGAAATTGTGAGTGGTAAGTTGTCTTCTATGTTTCTCTTTTCAAATACTATTTATGTTACTGAGCTTTGATGGCACATAATTAGGTTTAATAGAAAATAACAAAAGCATTGGTGGCTTCCAAATTGGTTATCTTGATATCTAAGCAAGTGCAAAGCACATTCAAGTAGCTGTATATTTTTAATATGAGGTCGTTGGAACATGCAAACACCTATTGGGAAAAGATTCAAAAATGCCATAGAAAATATCCCTTTGATGTTGTACTCATTGATAGGTAAATCGTTGATATATGACCAATTAATTATAGTTGTGTTTCCACTATTTATGTTGTTGACATAGTCTCTTATGTGCTTGGTCTCTCTTCGTGCATTTGCAAGATAAGATACAAATGATGTTTGTTAGTGTTTTAGATTTACAGGTACATCTATGTCATTTTCAAATTCAACATTGGTAATTGGCATATCTTTAATCTCCATTGTGATGTGATGAAGGAGTGAGGAGATATTAGTAGGCCTTGATAGTAGAGCATCTAGTGTTTTGTAGTCAATTTGAACATCTCTATAGTAAGGATAATATAGTGTAGATGTTTGCTAACATGTGATTTGCTTACAAAGCAATTGTATGATTTGTTCTCTGATCCAATTCTTATGAATACTAAGATATCAAAGTCTACAAGTTGGCATGGCAGGTACTTAACAATAGAAGATATATCTTATGGGAAACTAATAGTATGGTAACTATATTTGTATTGTCTACCATGTGCATGAGTTACTTGCAGTATTGGATTAACTCTTGAAATAAGCATTTCTTCAACTTGAGTAAGATCAAATAGAACTTAGGCTGTATACCTAAGTCCATATTATTTGCTACATAAAATAGATTAATATTTATTTCACCAATGCATCTATAATAAATAAGGCTACCATGATAATTATCTTTTTGAATTCCTAGATATGATTCATTACAAATGGAGCATGGATGTATTGAAGAAAGACTATCTATTTTTTCATATAGTTTATTTTGAGGTTGTATAATAGCTTCATTTGGAAGTAGTGGGTAAATATTTTTTGAGTTTGTATGGTATTAAAGTCACTGATGTGCATTTATTTCATCCCTGTGTATTGCATAGTTCAAACAAGCCTTTTTATTTGAGTGTTCACTTTCCATTAGTATCTGCAATGGTCATAATAGAAACATTAATTACTAAATTGTTAAAAGAGTTATGTATAGCTAAATTTATACCGACTAAAAATAGTATAATATTTAAATATCTTTTTTGGTTAATTTTTTACCTTTGGATATTTTTGTGCATCACTTTTGTCTATGGATATCAATAATACCCATTGGGTTTTTTTTTATTAAATTCTTTTTAGTGAATCTAGTCATTAACCATATATATATATATATATATATATATATATATATATATATATATATATATATATATATATATATATATATATATATATATATATATATATATATATATATAGGAATACCTTTTGTTTGCTTTTCTAATATTCCATTATATTAACAATTATTCTTCAAGTATTCTTTAACTGTGTTTTGCGTAGTCTATTTCATTGTTTGATGTAGTTAAAATTATTTGGAATTAAACAATGCCTATTTCATTACATTCCTATGCATACTACTTAATATCATAAATAATATCCAAATGTGTATGTTCTTCTCCCTCTGTGTTTTCTTATCCAATTGGTCCTTGGGTTGCTTCAAGAGCCATATTTATCAAAGGTTTGCATTCAATTTTTACAAAATCAAAAAACATATCAAATAGTAGATGTAAAGAAAATGTTACAAAAAAGAGTACCTAATGCAATAAAAAAGAGTGTTTAAAGTTTTAAAAAAGTAAAAATGACATGTTTATTTGATTTGGAGTTAAACAATGATCCTTACGTATACATCAATACAAAACTAACCATGGGTTAATATTTTAAAAACACTAAAAAAACACATAGATTTACCATGGGTTATTTTAAATCATTTTCTTTTTACACTGCTTATTGTTAATTAAAGTATTGCAATCAAGATAATAAAAATTTATCATTTTAATGTGTATTATTATGGCATCTAATGTGAATGAGTTTGATTTCCCGACCACTCATGATTTATGGATGTTTTTAATTGATTTATATTGATTCGATCTTACACTAACTGATGGCCCCTGTAGAGTTTTTCTGATATGTTCAAACTATGTCTTAACCTCATGTGCATCAGGGATGCCTAGATTGATGAAAAATTGTGTATTTGAACCAATCCCTATTATTTTCCCATATATGATTGTAATTTACCATTTAAGAATAGGATCCAATTGTGACGTAAAAGTGCATATATCTACTACTATTTTTCCCTCTTTGTTACAAAATCTTCCCCAAAAGGTTACTTGGATGTTGCATTCAGAGATACATTTCTAGATTAGTGTTATTTTAACATCTGAGGGTCCATTTGGCCTTTTAAAATGAGATGCATCAATAATAGATATAATGATACCAATAATGCAAATCTTTATGTCTAAATTTGCATCTTTAATATCATTAATTTTTTTAAACTCAAATTGGAATAATGAGATGGTAGAATCTTCTTCAGAACAATGTTTAACAAAATACGTCATGTTGTGAATGATCTCCCATGGGTTTTTTGATTTGTTATAATTCTTGTTGGTATATTTTAATGTGTCATTTGAAATTGCATATAATTTTTTAGCTTAAATTTGGTTGAAGTACAGATTTGCTGCCTGACCAAAGGAAGTTACAGTAATATCATCTCCCTCACTATCACTGATGTTGAAGCTAAAAACCTGCCATGAACCATTTTTATTTGTGTAATTATGTAATATCCCTTTTTAAGTAATCTACCCTCATATTTAAGTCATCATCTACATGCATTCTCCTTCAGATATTGAATTTGATGGCTTGATGATTTTAATTTCTTTTCCATGACTACCCATTATTTGAGATTGGTAATTAATGGATAGATGAAAACTTCTAATGCATTTGTAGTTTCTATGGGTGTTGTTTTATAAAACAAATTTAAAATGTGGTAATTATTAATATGACAATGTTATACTTGTTACTTATAATATTTGTTAAATGCATGATAAAAAATATATAAAATATGAATCTCAAACCATTTATACAATAAATAATTATAACAAAAAATTTGAGCTAGTATAAAAATAGAACAAAAATTGCCTCTATGTTGTCTTTGTATTAAAACCACCTAATATATTAGACACATAAATATTTAATTAAAAATTACATACGATATTCAAACAATAGATGAGATCCTCTCAATACAGAAAATGCAATCTTGTTATTTTATTATTTACATATAAACTTAGAAATCAAGTTGATTTGAATTGTTTAACATTCTGAATCAATTTTGCCCTATTTAGATATTATGATTTAGGCCTAAGATTGGGAACATGGATTCCATTCTGAGTTAATATATGCTCGAGTTCATATTTTAAAGCATTTTCAACTGTATTATATATTAATCCAAACCTTCTATACTATGTTTTCTTACTTTTAAACCCTGTGATGAAAATTGTATGAGGATCAACAATTGAGAAATGTTCTATTAAGTCATGTTTTATAATGGCTATAAGAAACTTTTGCATTCTATGGTGCACAATATGAATGATAATTTGTTTTCTACTAAAATTATCATAATTTTGTAGTTATTTGATGAACAAATACCATGTTGGAGTCTCTTTTAGTATAATAACATCTTTCTTCTTTGATATAAAACATCCTTTTGACTCCTAGTTGCCATATTGTTCAAATATATCTGATTAAAAAAATAGATTGTATCACATAAAATTATATATATTATTAATATTAAATGTGGTGCATGAACATAAATTAAATAAAAATATAGATATTATTAATACTAAATAAAATGCATAAATATAACTATTGAATAAATATTGTGGTTAACATTTTTTGTTGACTATTATATTTTAAGTATCAATATAATTTAAATGTTTATATTATATTAAATTATTGATATAAATAAAAGACACTTCAAAAATTATATTACATCTTTTACATAAATTTTATTTAACATATTTTGTAAAACTATTTTTATTTTTTAATTTATATATAACTAATTTAAATTCATATATAACTAATATAATTTTTCAATTTTAAAATGAGATTACATAAACATGTAAAGAAATGTTGTGATGAATATTGCTTGTTATTGTTTTGTTGTGTGCAAATGTACTAATCTGTATGTGTTAGAATAATTTAATTTATTTTTCATATTGTGAAATATATATTTAAATATTGTAATAAATTATATGATCTATATTTTAATATTTTTTCCACTAAAAATTATATGTTACTTTACATATTGTGTTATAGAATATATACATTATTGTTATTTTTGACTATTTAGATTATATTTTAAATGTGTACGTATTTTTTTATTTGTCTTCTGAATATGTGATTATTGTATTTAATAAGATTTTTTATATTTTAATGTATTATTTCAAAAAAAATTATATTAGAAGATAATATATTTAAATGCATTTTTTTTTGTTAAATTTACATTAAAGCATATTATATTTTCATTAAAAAAAATATGATTGAATATTACAATATATTTAATATATAAAAATGTATTTAATTTGTGATTAAAGATTGCAATAGTGTATTATTTATAAGTTTAATTAGTTTTCAAGATTTTAAAGTGAATATGTTATATTATAATAGTATATATAAATATATTTAATTTGTGATTGAATATTACAATAGCGTATTATTTATAAATCTTATTAATTTACATAATATTTTAAATAAGTATGTTATTGATGCAAACTAATATATGCATTTGCCAATATCAAATATTATTTATTTTCTTAATTATTTTAATTATATATATATTTTCAAATATCAAACATTATTTTCATAATTATTTTATTTATAATGTTTAAAATATAACATAGTATAATTTAAAAATATATATTAACAATTTTAATTTTATTTATTGTTGCCATATATATTTTCATAATTATTTTATTTATAATGTTTAAAATATAACATAATATAATTAAAAAATATATATTAACAATTTTAATTTTATTTATTGTTGTCTTATATATATATATCAAGAATATGAAATAAGATTTTTTTTTAAGAATTAAATCTAATGCTTGAAAATAATTTAAAGATATAATTTAATTTAAATAAACATATAAAATCATGCAAATAATTAATACTATTAATATTATGTGTTGGTGTTTTATACATTGTATTGATCCCTTATTAACTTGCTTTAAAGATTTTTTGTGTACACAGTCTAACGTCCAACTAGGAACGTGGTGAGTTAGCATCATAGGATTTAGAATTCATCCACTAAACTCATCTCTTTATACCAAACAAGGCACTTACAAGTCTATATTTTGAGGTAGTTAAATGTCCAAATTAATTTTCCAATGATTGTTTATATATTTTAATGAATATAGAACTCAATATATTTGAAAAAAAAATATTTTTTTAATAATAAAATAAAATCAATTTCAAATAAAACAAAGAACATTTCACAATTTAATAGACCATTTTTTGATTTTTTTTAAAAACATATAATTTGATATATTAATGAAAAAACACATATATTAAATTAAATATATTATAAAAACAAATATATCAAATTAAATAAATTGATTCTTTTCCAATGATTGTTTACATTTTTGAAAGAATATACAATCCAATGTATTTGAATGTGTATATATATATATATATATATATATATATATATATATATATAACAAAATAATACAAATTTTAAAAAAAAAAGAATAATTTACAATTTAATAAACCATTCTCTAATTTTTTTAAAAAACATACAATTTAATATATCAATAGAAAAATATATGTCGATGTAAATGTGTTAAATAAGTATATGTATTGAATTAAATAAATTGACATTATAAAAAAATTAGAAGATATAATTTAATTTAAATGACTGTTAATCTAAACATATACTCTAAGATCTCTGATGCAAAACTATGTTTTAAAAAAGAGTTAAATTTAAATAATTGTTAATCAAAGCATATACCTAAAGGTCTCTGATTCAAATCTTTATGGAATAGTTTGTATTACATTCACCATACACTATGCATAGTCCAATTTGTTGGTAATAGTAATTAAGAGATGATATCATACTTTATAAATAGGCTATGAAAAGCAAATGATAAATCTTTGACTAACATTATTTTACCATTTTTTTAGGAAGACACATGCAATTATTGGCAATTGCTTCCCTATTTAATTGTAAGCGAGGAACCCTTTCCCCTACATTATTTGATAAATACATAAACAAACATTGAAAAGATGGTTAAATGCATAGACAAACCTTAGGGGGGTCATGTACAGATGTAAAATAACAATAATATACGATATCACTATATTATATGTGTATGATAATTTAATATTATTATAGATATAAAATAATATAATTGTATTATAATGTTTTATAATTATATTCTTATTACATTATTATATTTTATAAGTATATATCTATTTTCATCTAATATATATAATAAATATATTATACTATATAATATTTATATATACCATATAATTAATAAATAATATTAAATATTATTATACTATTTTATGTAATTTATAATTATAAATTTATATTTATTTAATATATACAATGTATTTATTTAATAATTTAATTAAGGTAAATAAGCAAGAATCTCTTCCCTTTACATAGTTCGATAAATGAATAAACAAACATTGAAAAGGTGGTTAAATGCATAGACTAACTTTTGGAGAGCCATGGACAAATGTAAAAATATAATAATATATGATATAAATATATTATATGTGTATAATAATTGAATTTAAATTTATGTTATTAATCAAAATTTATTTTATTAGAACTTTTAACACCTTTGTCAATTTAATTGACTAAATATAATTTTTAATTAATTAAGCTGGATATTATAGATATTAAATAATATGAATATATTATAATATTTTATATTTATATTCTTGTCACATCTATTTTTATCTAATATATACAATAAATATATTAAACTATTTTTATCAGTTATAATTATATATTTATCTAATATATACAAAAAATATATTATAATATATAAGATTTATATAGACCATATAAATAATGTATAATATTAAATGTCATGTGATAATCTAATATCATGCACATCAATCACCCCTTTTTTGACATTGCATATGATTTAGCTTTGTTTATAGATAAAAAGGAAAACAATCAATATTTGGTTTTATGGTCTTTAATAACCTTAAGTCCACTCCACCTTAAATGGAGCATGCACTTTGATGATGGTAATAGTCTAACGTGCATAAATGACATATTAAAAAGTTTCTTTATTATATTAAATTAAAAAATTTCTATACTTATATTAATGTAATAGAAGATTTTCATGGTTATGTCATCTACATGGCATTAAAAGCAATTATCAATGTAAATATTTTGAATATTATATAAAAACATGTTTTTTTACATGGGGACACTTTCACAATATAGAGGGTGGACATGGGGCATCCTAATTAAAATTAGTTAATAATTGTAAAATAAAATAATTGATCTATAAATTAAAATAATTTGCATGTATTTTTTACGGTCACTCAATAAACTTCCTTAAAATCTTGAGAATGAGAATCATTTTGAAATTAAAAATATACATATTTATGCTATACTCAGCTTTCATGATTTAAATAAACTTTCAACAATTTAAAATTTTGAAACCCTAGGACATAAAATCAGCTCTAAATAATCCCTACCCAACCGAATTCAAGTATATTATAGTTAATGATTTGATTATGCATGTATATATTATTTTAACTATTAATATATTATTAACATTTTATAATATTAATTATACTATTAATATATTATAATAATTTATAAGTTCAATGCAGGTGGATGTCTCTTAACATTATGAAAATTGTACAACACTTAACAATCAATTATCATGCTATGTTTATCTATTTGGAGCCGTTATGCCTTCTTGTGGTAGCTCGGCCTTTATATTTTATAACATTGTATATAATCTTAAATAGATTACCTTGATAAGATGTATTATTTGTTCTGCATCCACTAGTTTGGACAATGTGATAAAAGGCTCAAAGAGGCAATACTGTATGACACACATTTATTATGTAATAGTGCTAAATACAATTAAATACATGTTTACAATAACAAAGAATATATAATTTTTTAAACTAAAGATGATCTATAAATAAAATTAGATTAATAAATAACATAATTTAAAAGATGGACACCTGAATATGTAATTTTAGATAAATTCAACTTGCAATTTTTGAAAGAAAAAAAATCACTCTCTTTGCCTTATGTAGACCTCTTCTGAGTGGTACAGTGTGAGCTATAGTACCATAGCAGGGTTTTTTTTTACCAAGATGATGACCCGTTTGGATAGAGAAGTCTGAAGGAATATGTGAGTGGTTTCTAGTCATGGGTTTTCTACATGTAGCACTACCGGCTTTCGGCATGGGAAGAAAATGTCATTTACCGGTCATTTCTGTGGTGAATTCTGATAAGAGAAAATTATTTGTTTTTTTAAACTTGAAAGTTTTAGAACATTAGCTACTCAGATTCTCACTAAATATTTGGTTTTATAGACATGCATGTCTTTGAGTGGAAACTGCTCACAGATCCTCTATATTTGTTAATGACTAAAAGCTTCCATTGGCTTTCCAAATGGTTTTTGTTATGCTAAATTTTGATGGAACAAGCTGTACGTTCTGAAGAATATTTCCCTGTGACTTATATGTGCTAGGGGGTTCAGCAAGTCATGTCAGAACAACAGTAAACTGATCGTTTAAAATATGGAGAGTGTAAATTATTCTTACTTCATATCAAATCCATCTTTAGCGTGTTTTAAATTGGTCAGATTTATCATGTCTTGCTCTAGGCGAATACCTATTCAAGTGAGATCTCAGGAAAAAAATAGATAACGACATGGCCCTATGCATAAGCCATCCAGACAAAATGATGGTGGTTAAGGACTACATGTCTAATGCTCAGGTGTTTTTTGTCTAATTTTGTCGCCTATCCAGGGATCTACGTATCTTTGCTTTGTAAGTCCTTATTTTTATATTTATAAAATCCCGTCTTCTAACCATACATGTAGCTGCTAGAAGATATTTTTAATGTGGGTGTTTTTCTTTTAATTATTTTGATATACTATACTTCAATCCATATTTTTTTAAATATATTTTTATATGTTATTTTTCTCTAACTAGATTTTATTTTTTCAATTGAAAATATATTTCAATCCCTCATACATGTATAGAACAAAGTTAAACTTTATTAGAAGACAGGTCCCTTGAGGGTTTAGATGTTTAAAATAAAGTTCCTTGGTGAGCAAGAGTTGTTTGTTCTACTTTTTCTTACATATTTCAAACCCAAAAATAAAACATTTACTCTCACTGTAATTATGCATCAGTATTACAGTCTTATCTGAAACCAAACAATAATAAATAAATAAAAAATCATTGCAACTGTTTAATTAGGATCCAAATTTTTGTCTCAAGGGATGGGCACATCAAATACACACCTCATATTTACCAAAAATAGATATGGGGAGCAGGGTAATGGTAGGTGTGGAAGAGGATAATTGCCACATTACCGAGGACATTTGCCACATACCTACCCAACCACATATCAACCCACAAGTTAGATTTCTCTATGTCATGGACCAACCTGCCAGCGAGCAATCTATCAAATGTGTGTCATCATTTGAATCGATTTAAACAACATATTCTCTATTTTTTATCTTGTGAGATGAATCTTGGGGCCTTGCCCCATCATATAAGCCTCCAAATTAAAAATAAAATAATAAGAAGTGATAGGAGAGTGATAGGAGAGTGAAGGGAAATCATTGAGAGCTATCAATATTTATTATGAGTGTAGGAGAGTGAAGGGAAATTGTTTTGATTAAGTAGTCATCTTGTTTTTTATGTTTATTTTTTAGGAATTGGGTTTGCGAATATTGAGTTTATCTTTTTTAATTGAAAAATGTATCTATATTAATATAAATAAGTACTGTTACAATGTTAGTCATACAAAAAAATAGGTGGAAAAAATCATACCTAGAAGTAGTCAAACCAAGGTTTTAAAACCTTCAAGAATACCAAGTTTAGTAGAGGGTCAATAATGACCACTCAAAACAAATCATCACATCAACAATGCACAACAACCAACACACCACTAATAAAAGCATAGACCAATAAAGAAAACAAATAAGCTTCAATAGCGAACATAGGGGTCAAAGGAGGTGGACCATGTGGCTTATTTCCTCATCCCCCTAAAGTAGAGGGGTCATCATCTATAGATAAGGGATCCCATCCATAATTATTCTAAGAATTATTTTTGTCTTCTTTGTGTCTATTAGGCAAAATAGCAAGAGCCAACTACACATACTTATCTTAGAGGGGAGGACCTCAGTCCCTTCCATCACCTTCACCTATGGAAGAGCCATAAGGTAAATCATGCTACAGAGATGAATAGAAAAGAGAGAGGATTTTATGTTTATTCTTGGAAAGTTATCATTGTAAGCCACATCCTCACCCATGAGGAGGTGACTGTAGGCATGGTAGATATGGAGGTTCTAGGTTGATTGCAAACAAGGCATTCCCTCAATGCTCAAGCAAACATTGGATGTGGTTAAGCTCTAAGCTAACTTTGTCAATTTGGCTTTGAATATAGAGAGTGACATTGGAAATGAAATTAATTTTTTTAGTAACAAAAAAATTACGCTCCATTTATGATTAAAAAAACATAATTTATAGCTTTCCAAATTTGGAACAAAGTATTTGCACAAAAAATCTACCAAAATATATTGTCCCTCAAGAGAGCCATCTTCCATTACCATATAGATTAAGCATGGGAGCAAAACTAAAAAATGCTTGATAGTCTTAGGTTGACGACATGTTGAGAAAAAAAGATTTGGAACCTCCATGTGCTTAAGTCGGTTATCCACTGGCAAACCCTAACAGAGAATACACCAAAGAAAGTGAGCCTTCTTAGGTTCAATGGGATCATCCCACATGGTGAAAAATCTTCTATACCAGACTGCATGACTTGATTGAAGGTTCCATAGATGATTGAGAGCATCATCTTGAATATGATGGGGTTTAAAAGATTATACCCCAGATGAGGAAAGTAATGAGTAAAGGGAGTGGTCATAGGCCCATGCCAATCCTTCCACTAGGGAGTAAGGGAATTGAATCCAATCTTGTGAAGGTACTTGATAAATATGGATCCTTGAATTTTAGCAATAAACTCAATATCTACATTATTTAGATTAAATTTAATCTAAATCTGCTACTAAGGAAGCTAAAATCAGCTAGATCACATCTTTTGTTTTTCATCAGTAGTGCTCCTTAACAGAATGAAATTTTATCAAAATCCAATATCCATTGCTATCATTTTAAGAAACTATTGTCCACATATCTATCTCACAAACACCAAAATCATCATTCCTTCATTCTAACGATTGTGGATCCTTATGGATTCAGTTATTACTGATCTAGAAGATACACTATGTCAAAGTGTCTTCCAACCAAATTAGACGTGTTTAATTTAGGCCAGGGATAAAATGGCATAAAAAGACACATCAATGGTCTATTTTAGTTTAATTGGTTAAGATAGTCTATTCTCACCTCATAAAATTGATTTTAGGTCTTGACAATGGAAGCATTGTTAGCAACGATCATAGAATGACCCATCAAGACATGTCAATTTTTGTAGTCTGCAAGATTTTTCTACAAGTTCTGAATTTTATATTTATTTTTATCAATGGTTATGGATAAACATAGTATAATTCATTTTTCATTAGATTTTGTTTATTTTTATATATTTAAACCATTTAGAGACTTCATAATTAACAACCAAGGTTCATTCATTCACAAACAAGATGTAAACTTAATTCAGGGAAGATCTAAATGCACAAATTATATTAACACAAATTACTTGAAGGAAAACCATGTATTGATCTCTATTATATTATAGTTGTGAAGCATAAATTACTAATCTCACTTCAAGATCAATCTTATTCTTTACAAAAGTAGAGTATTTATAATATTGCGAAGAGACTATGATTTTTCATCTTCGTGACCTTAAACTTTCAAGATTGAAGAATTTTTTTTAGCTTTTACAAGATTTTAATATCCTAGCTCAAACCATATTTTATCTAAAATATACTTTGTCACCTAGTTATTGTAGACATTATTTTTGAATTATATAGCATCTCAGTTATTACACTTGGCAAATACATATCATGGATGTATATTTAGATTCTAAACCTTTCCCGCTACCAAATGGTTCGCATACACTATCTCTCTATGAGAGATTTATCTCTTAGTCTGACCACTGTTATTCTAATGACATAAACCTTATATCTTGACTAAAACGTTATAAACCTATTTATCTTCCATCTCTATAAGTTCCAGACATGTGCCTATGTTTTAGCTACCCACACACTTGTGTCCTAGTTAGATGCCCACATCGACGTAAGAGTCCTCCCCATGTAGGAGAAGGAAAATATAAATTTTGACTTTAGGCCATAACTTGTGATGCCATAGTTGCTTAAATTTTTCTTAACAGGTTGAGCTGAAGATTAACAAAGAGAATAATAACCATTAACCATTGTATGGTTCCCATTGCTCTGGCCTCCCCAAGCTAGTAATTCATCCTCATCAGAACAAGAGTGATCTATGTTTTTAAAAATATGAAGTAACTAGACTTTATAATCTAAATAAATTGGAATTGGTCAATCTTCAGGTGAAATCCACTCCCTTTCAAATGCACACTCTCTACTACGCTAATTGGAATACTTATCAACTGTTATCCAATATTTTTGATGCATAAGATTATGAAACTTGTGGGGCTATTGTTCAAAAAGAGGAGGATGACTATCATAAGGATCAGTCCAAAAATGTTCCTTCTTATCATTCTTGATTATCCAAAACAACTTATTCTTAATCACAAACTCCCTAATTTTAAGAACCACTAACACTGGAGAACCTTTTGAAGGAAGGGAGAAATGAACTATTTGATCAAGCAACATATTTTATGCATATTTAGCTCTCAAAGTTTACACCAAAAAATGCAAAGAAAATTGAATAAAATACTAGAAAAAACTTAACTAAAGCTTGACCATTTGACCCAATTAAATGAAAACCCAAATCCCCTTAATTTATAAAATTAACTCATTTATAATAAAATTAAAAACATTCCAATTACTAAACTCAATTTTAACCTACCTCTAACATTTAAAATATAAAAAATGATAAAATTAAATACTCAACTAATTTTAAAAAAAACTTTTACAAACAATTAAGAAAAAAAAAACATGACTCTTAAATTATTTCTTATTAAATTTATGCTTTATCCATACACACATATATTTACTATATATACATATACAAGCACTTAGTATATACAAGCACATTACTAAGTGGTGCAATATACAATCAATTCAAAAAACCTCGAATAATAATACGAGAGATCCCATGCAAATTTTCACACATATTTATAGAGAACAAGTTCATTGCCTCAAAGTTGTGTCAATTACCTATCAAGAGGGAATATACGTCTCAATTTTAAATTTGAATCTATCATAATTTATAGCATTAATTTCAAAATAACTTGTGATTTTTAAAAATTATTTATATATTTTATAATAAATATGAAATCATGGGTTTAAAAATTATGATTATAAATTATGGGTTAAAATTATTTATATAAATTTAAAATTATATATAAGTTTCATAAAAATTGAGGTCTTCTTATTTCAACAATTAAATTTGTATACCTTTAAATTATGGTGAACTCCATTTAATATGTTAAATTATAAAGTCTACCAAAAATATATATATAAATCTTATAAAATATACAATATATATTCAACATTTCATAACATAAAATATAATATTAATAATGGGAATGAATGAAAGATATTAATATTTTTTAATTACAACCTAAAAAGACATGAAAGAAACCCTAACAATAGCAAATTGCAAACGAAACAAACAAGTTATGAGAGAGAAACCAATTTAATATGACATCTATGTATGTTGGCTCCACTATTTGGTACTTTTTTTATTCTTTTATTTTTGTGGTTTTTTCTAATCATCGTCTAGGGAAAGTTTGATCCACCTTCCCATCTATCTCTAATTTCCAACAACCACCAAATAAATAAATACAGGAATAATCTTTTTTAAGTTTAAGATTTATTTTCTTTACCTTAATAGGTACATGCACCAATTAAAATGCAATTAGAGAGATGTTTCGTAAACGTCCCTCTATTCGTCATCTTTTAAAGGTCATGGAGGGTTGTTAAGGTTTTTAAATTAAAAAAGAAAGTTATTTAAAAAATTATATTATAATTGGTGACGATGATGATTTATTATATTATTTATTAGGTTATAAAGTTTTATATATATTTAGTACAAGAGTAAGATTACATATTTTTTAATTATAATATTTTAATTAAAAAATATTTTAATATAATTTTAAAAACTAAAAAATAAATAATTTAATACTAACTAATTTAATTAAACAAACTATTAATAGTGTATATAGATCAATCAATTTATTTGTATATATAAATCTACACTAAAATATTATATGAGATGTGTGTCTTAAAATTAAAATACATGTTTAAAGAGATGTATTGTGGGATGTATTGTTTATGGGATTTAGAATCCATGAAAAGGATTTGGTCTCTAAATATAAGTTTGAAGAAGATTAGAGAAATTGGAATTCACGATTTAATGTATCTAAATATTATGTCTAACTACCACTAACGAGATATTAATAAAAATTAGCATAGATATTTTAAATATATTTATTTTAAAAATGCCAAGAGATATCAATCTCGAGGCGCCTATATTGTGATGTAGGTTAGATAGGCGCTTCGAGATTGATATCTCTCGATGTATTTTAGATAAATGTATTTAAGATATCTATGCTAGTAACACTTGTAGGTGTGGCATGCACATTTAACAATAAATACCAAGTAATGTATCATTTCATATTCATCCAAATTAAAAATATATATCTCATTCAAAGATAATTAAAGAAAATAATTTTATATACATCAAAATGTGAAAATAAGTATAATATGTGTGATATTAAACATGTAAAATTATTGTAGTTCTAAGGACTTGAGTCTTTCTTCCTCAGCGTTTTGTTTGGAAAGTTGTTTTTCTATTTTCAATTTCTCATATCTATCATATGAAAATGGAGACCAAATTTTGAGTCCTTCCAAAGATTTTACATGTGAGATGACCACAAATGTTAACCCTGGTCTTTCATGTATGCCCTATATCAATTGTTGCTTTAGAAAGAGTCAATCCTTATGATTTGTGTATGGATAATCTCCAAGGCAATCTTAAAGGTAGTTGTCATGTCCATCCCATTTATATTGGTGTAATTGGAATTGTATGCAAAATTGGATTTACAAATGCCATTCCAAAGTAATTATCAAATTCCACCATAACATATATAGGTGGCTTTGGTGGAGAACTTCTAGGTTTATATACTATACTTCGAATATATCTTAGAGATCCATTTACAAGTCCTACTTCTATCCATAGGTTGGAGGTTAACATCACCCTTACATCCTTAGCTATTAATAACTCCACATCCAATTCATCATTCTAACCCCCTGATGGATTGGTGCTACCTGTTCTAGTTGCAATGCTCTGTGCAATCGATCCTTTTAATGATTTTAATTTGATTCTATTATGATTTTTCACATTATCATTTGTTGTAAATAAATGAATAGCATTACCAAAAATTTTGTTGATGCTTGGGTGTAATACACTATTTGTTCTTGACATCAATAGTTTCCAATCATCAATAGTCAGATGTGCATTTCTAAGATTTTTGAGTAGTTATCGAAACCTTTCCTGGTCGTCACTTTTTCCTTCTTGTATAAATACCTTATCCAAAGTAACAACTATTTTGAATTCTTCCCATAATATTTTTGTGTCTGTTACTATTATACGGTGCTTTATCACTCACAAGAGGTAGTTGGCCCAAATCTCCTACTAAAATGATTGATCTCCCTCCAAAACTCATGTTTGCATTTTCTGGAAATGTTTGACGAAGTCGTGCATCTATGTTCTAAAACAATTTTTCCTTAATAAAACTCATTTCATCAATCAATATGTATTTTATATGTCGTATTTCTTCTTGAAAACCTATGAGTCTTGTTCCTTCTAATTAAGTAAATTCTGCAATTGGGATTCATAGTGTTGAGTGGATTGCCAAAGCAAAAATATTAAGTGTTGCAACTCTAGTTGGTGCAAGTAATAGAAGTGGACAAAGTTGCATAGTTGATGATTCATTTTGAAAAGCTTCACTAATGGCACCAATTAGATGTGATTTTCATGTTCATATTGTTCCTTAAATTATCATGCATAATGGTGCGACATTATGAGTTTGAAGAAAATGTCTCATGATTATATCAAGTGCCTTTTTTTGTTTGGTACCTTAGGTTCCATATGAAATATTACTTGTTATATCATCCAATATGGATAAAACATTGTATTTAATTGTGCTTATGAAATTTATAGCTAAAGTTGTGTATTCTTCTCCTTTATATTCATGATTCCATGGTGCTTGTCTATCAAGATCTCTTCTACCCAACATATCTAATTCTGATAGTTCCATAATTTTCCCATGATGTAGCCTTGATATGATTTCCCACCCATGTTCCATTGTATTTTGATGAATGGTTTGAACATCAACACATTCAACATTGCTTTGATTTTCGTGGTCATCTGGAATAGTCTTCCTCTCTACATGCCAAGTATTGTAATTAAATGACTCCCAATTAGATGTTATTATATCATCATCAAGTCTGATATCTCTTTCTATATTATGAAATGGCTTGTAAAGCAATAACTCTAACCAACATAAATCAACCCATTTTTTTAATTCTCACATTGACATTGTAATAAACCTTGGGAATACTATCACAATAGTGGGCACACTCCTGGCCTCCCATTTATTATCTCTCCCTTACTTGGGATTATATGACCACAATTTAGTTGTCTCTATAAGTAAAAAACTTTCCATTTCATAAGGTCTTTTCATGTATCCATCAATGAAATATTTTAAGGTTTTATCATTTTTTAGTTCTTTAGTATGTGTCACTAGTTTGAACACTTCATGTGAAACATTCAAAGTAACAAACACCCTATTTCTCTCTCTACCAATGGGAGCTCCAACAACATATGACATATCTCCTATGCCCCAATGTCTCTTTCAACAAGGGTTTATGTTAGGAGTCTTCTATATGCTCTAGCTACTAATTCATCAGGGTTTTCAATGTTTGCAAGTCGCATTAGCATTTGATGATAAGTTTCAAAACTCTTCTCAGCTTTTGTTGCATATTTGGCAATGTAATTGATTATCGCATGTTTTGAAAGCACAAGTTGCTAATCTACATTTGCTCTCCATAATTGTAGTATATTTTGGTTAGGTGTATTTACATGACAATCTTTTTTTGTAGGCTCACATTTTTTATCTCCTATTTTTGGGTCTTGCATTAGGATTATTCACCCATGCATAGATCAATTCCATCTCTCTTGTGGCATTTGGGGGTTTAAAGTCCATTGAATTTGTGTGATTGATGATATTTTCTTAATCCATTTCCATTATCAGAGTCTGAAATACATATTCATTCACATCTGAATCAAACTCCATATGTACAAAGTTTAATTGGTCAAAGATATTTTTCTCAAAATTGGGTGGAAGTTTGATAAGTGCATTTTCATCAGTCTGAACATCTCTATGGAACTCCCATTGGCTTTCCAAATGGTCTTTGTTGTGCTAAATTTTGATGGAACAAGCTTTACGTTCTGAAGAATATTTCCCTATGACTTATATGTGCTAGGGGGTTTAGCAAGTCATGTCAGAACAACAGTAAACTGATCATTTAAAATATGGAGAGTGAAAATTATTCTTACTTCATATCAAATCCATCTTTAGCATGTTTTAAGTTGGTCAAATTTATCATGTCTTGCCCTAGGCGAATACCTATTTAGGTGAGATCTCAAAAAAAATAGATAACGACATGGCCCTATGCATAAGCCATCCAGAAAAAAAATGGTGCTTAAGGATCTACATATCTATGCTTTGTAAGTTTTTAATTTTCTATTTACAAAATCACCTGTGTTCTAACCACACATGTACCTGCAAAAAGATATTTTTAATCTGTGTGTTTTTTTAAATTATTTTGATATACTATACTTCACTTCATATTTTTTTAAATATATTTTTATATGTTATTTGCCACTACCTAGATTTTATTTTTTCAATTGAAAATATATTTCAATCTCTCATACATGTATAGAACAAAGTTAAACCTTATTAAAAAATAGGTCCCTTGAGGGTTTAGATGTTTAAAATAAAGTTACTTGGTGAGCAAGAGTTGTTTGTTCTGCTTTTTCTTTCATATTTCAAACCCAAAAATAAAACATTTATTCTCATTGTAATTATGCATCAGTATTACAGTCCTATCTGAAACCAAACAATAATAAAGAAATAAAAAATCATTGCAATTGTTTAACCAGAATCCAAATTTTTGTCTTAGGGGATGGGCACATTAAATACACACCTCATATTTACCAAAAATAGATATGGGAAGTAGGGTAATGGTAGGTGTTGGAGAGGACAATTGCCACATTGTTGAGGACATTTGCCACATACCTACCCAACCACATATCAACCCACATGATAGATTTCTCTATGTCATGGACCAACCTCCCAGTGAGCAATCTATCAAATGCATGTCATCATTTGAATCAATTTAAACAACATATTCCCTATTTTTTATGTTGTGAGATGAATCTTGTGGCCTTGCTCCACTATATAAGCCTCCAACTTAAAAATAAAATAATAAAAAGTAATAGGAGAGTGAAGGGAAACAAATGAGAGTTCTCAATATTTATTATGAGTGTAGGAGAGTGAATGGAAATTGTTTTGATTAAGTAGTCATCTTGTTTTTTATGTTCATTTTTTAGGAATTGGGTTTGTGAATATTGAGTTTATCTTTTTTAATTGAAAAATGTATATATATTAATATAAATAAGTAATGTTACAACATTAGTCATAAAAAAAAAATAGGTGGAAAAATAATACCCTAGAAGTAGTCAAACCAAGGTTTTAAAACCCTCAAGAATACCAAGTTTAGTAGAGGGTAAATAATGACCACTTAAAACAAAACATCACATCAACAATGCACAACAACCAACACACCACTAATAAAAGCACAGACCCATAAAGAGAACAAATGAGCTTCAATATTGAACATAGGGGTCAAAGGAGGTGGTGGAGGATGTGGACCATGTGGCTTGTCACCCCATCCCCCTTAAGCAGAGGGGTCATCATCTACAGATAAGGGATCCCATCCATCATTCTTTTGAGAATTGTTGTTGTCTTCTTTGTGTCTATTAGGCAAAATAGCAAGAGCTAACTGCACATACTTATCCTACAAGGGAGGGCCTCATTCCCTTCCATCACCTTCACCTATGGAAGAGCCATAAGGTAAATCATCCTACAAAGATGAATATCAAGGAGAGAGGATTTTACGTTTATTCTTGGAAAGCTATCGGTGTAAGCCACATCCTCACCCACGAGGAGGTGATTGTAGGGATGGTAGATATGGAGGTTCTAGGTTGATTACAAACAGGGCATTCCCTCAATGCTCAAGCAAACATTGGAGGTGGTTAAGCTCTAAGTGAACTTTGTCAATTTGGCTTTGAATATAGAGAGTGACATTGGAAACGACATTAATTTTGTTATTAACAAAAAAAAATTATGTTCTATTTCCTCATGATTAAAAAAAACATAATTTATAGCTTTCCAAATTTATAAAAGAGTATCTACACAAAAAATTTGTCAAAATATATTTATTTTTTAGGAAGAAGTGATAATTGCCTCAAGAGATCCATCTTCCATTGCCATATAGACTAAGCATGGGAGAAAAATGAAAAAAAAATGCTTGATTGTCTCAAGTTGATGACATGCTGGGCAAATAGGATTTGGAACCCACATATGCTTAAGTTGGTCACCCACTGGCAAACCCTGATAGAGAATACACCAAAGAAAGTGAGCCTTCTTAGGCTCAATGGGATCATCCCACATGGTGAAAAATCTTTTGGACCAAACCACATGATTGGACTAAAGGTTCCATCGATGATTGAGAGCATCATCTTGAATATGATGGGGGTTAGAAGATTATACCCCAGATGAGGAGAGTAATGAGTAAGGGGAGTGGTCATAGGCCAATGTCAATCCTTCCACTAGGAAGTAAGGGAATTGACTCCAATCTTATGAAGGTATTTGATAGGTATGGATCCTTGAATTTTAGTAATAGACTTAATATCTACATTATTTAGATTAAATTTATTCTGAATCTAGTGCTAAGGAAGCCAAAATCAGCTAGATCACATCTTTTTGTTTATCATCAGTAGTCCTCCTTAATGGAAGGAAATGTTATCAAAATCCAATATCTATTTCTATCATTTTAAGAAACTATTATCCACATCTCTATACCACAAACCACCAAAATCATCATACCTTCATTCTAACAATTGTGGATCCTTATGAATTCAATTATTACTGCTATAGAAGATACACTATGCTAAAATGTCTTCCAGCCAAATTAGACATGTGTTTAATTTAGGCCAGGGATCAAATGGCATAACAAGCCACATCAATGGTATATTGTAGTTTAATTGGTTAAGATAGTCTATTCTCACCTCATAGAATTGATTTCAGGTCTCGACAATAGAAGCATTGTTAGCA
This sequence comes from Torreya grandis, assembly GCA_037957365.1. Classification (NCBI taxonomy): domain Eukaryota; kingdom Viridiplantae; phylum Streptophyta; class Pinopsida; order Cupressales; family Taxaceae; genus Torreya; species Torreya grandis. The sequence goes on from JARHVA010001013.1 coordinate 3,200,868, forward strand.
GCGATCCATAAAATGACCCATCAATACATGTCAATTTTTGAAGTCTACGAGATTTTGCTACAAGTCTTGAATTTTATATTTATTTTTATCAATGGTTATGGATAAACATAGTATAATTCATTTTCCATTAGATTTTGTTTATTTTTATATATTTAAACCATTTAGATACTTCATAATTGACAACCAAGATACATTCATTCACAATGGAGATGTAAACTTAATTCAGGGAAGATCTGAATGCACAAATTATATTAACACAAATTACTTGAAGGAAAACCATGTATTGATCTCTATTATATTATAGTTGTGAAACATAAATTACTAATCTCACTTCAAGATCAATCTTATTCTTTACCAAAGTAGAGTATTTATAATATTGTGAAGAGATAATGACTCTTCGTCTTCGTGACCTTTCACTTTCATGATTGAAGGAGTTTTTTTAGCTTCTACAAGCTTTTAATATCCTAGTTGAGACTATATTTTATCTAAAATGTACTTTGTTACCTAGTTGTTTTAGACATTATTTTTGAATTATATAGCATCTCAATTATTACACTTGGAAAATACATATCATGGATGTATATTTAGATTCTAGACCTTTCTCGCTACCCAATGGCTCACATACACTATCTCTCTATGAGAGATTTATCTTAGTCTGACCAATGTTATTCTAATGACACATACCTTATATCTTGCCTAAAATGTTATAAACCTATTTATCTTCCATCTCTATAAGTTTCAGGCCTATGCCTATTTTTTAGCTACCCACACACTTGTGTCCTAGATAGATGCCTACATCGACGTACGTGTCCTACCCATGTAGGAGAAGGCAATGAAAATTTTGACTTTAGGCCATAAATTGTGATGCCATAATTGTTTAAATTTTTCTTAACAGGTTGAGCTGAAGATTAACAAAGAGAATAATAACCTTTAGCCACTATATAGTTGCCATTGCTCTGGCCTCCCCAAGCTAGTAATTCGTCCTGATCAGAACAAGAGTGATCTATGTTTTAAAAAATATGAAGTAGCTAGACTTTATAATCTAAATAAATTGGAATTGGCCAATCTTCGTGTGAAATCCACTCCCTTTCAAATGCACGCTCTCTACTAGGCTGATTAGAATACTTATCAACTATTATCTAATATTTTTTATTCATAAGATTATGAAACTTGTGTGGCTATTATTCAAGAAGAGGGGGATGACTATCGTAAGAATCAGTCCAAAAATGTTCCTTTTTATCATTCTTGATTATCCAAAGCAATTTATTCTTAATCACAAACTCCCTAATTTTAAGAACCACCAACATTGGAGAACCTTTTTAGAGAAGGGAGAAATGAACTATTTGATCAGGCAACACATTTTTTGCATATTTGGCTCTCAAAGTTTGCACCCAAAAATGCAAAGAAAATTGAAGAAAATCCCAAAAAAAATTAACAACTAAAGCTTAACCATTTGACCCAATTAAATGAAAAACTAAATCCCCTTGATTTATAAAATTAATTCTTTTATAATAAATTTAAAAAATTTGCAATTCCTAAACTCAACTTTAACCTACATTTAACATGTAAAATAAAATATAACATGTAAAATATAAAATATAATAAAATTAAATTTTCAACTATTAAAAAAAATCTTTTACAAACAATTTAAAAAAAAAAAAAAACATGACTCTTAAATTATTTATTATTAAATTTATGCTTTTTCTACACACATTCAAGCACATTACTAAGTGGTTCAAATTGCAATACACAATCAATTCAAAGAACCTGGAATAATAATACCATAGATCTCATGTAAATTTTCATACACATATTTATAGAGAACAAGTTCATTACATCAAAGTTGTGTCATTTACCCATCAAGAGGGAATATACATCTCAATTTTAAATTTGAATCTAAGATTTTAACTGAGTTTCTTATATTTATCATAATTTGCAATATTAATTTCAAAATAACTTATGTTTTTCAAAATTTATTTATATATTTCATAATAAATATGAAATCATGGGTTTAGAAATTATGATTATAAATTATGGGTTAAAATTATTCAAACAAATTTAAAAATATTTAAAAATTGAGGTCTTCTTATTTCAACAATTGAATTTTTATACCTTTATATTATGATGATATTTTTAACTCCATTTAATATGTTAAATTATAATATCTAAAAAAATATAAATCTTATAAAATATACAATACATATTCAACATTCAATAACATACGATTTTGAAGCATATTAAACTTTAAAAATGTGATCATTTAAATAGAGCTACTATTGACATAATACATCATACTATTATTATTTTTATACCAAATATAAATAAAATCAATAACTTCAAAATTTAAAAATATACCTATAAATTTAAAAAAAAAATCTAAAAAATTACTTAATCATAAATTTTCAAAATAAATTTCCTCACTCATTCTAATTCCATTCTCCAACCTTTTATAACCAAAATTAAATTGTGCTAATTTAAACCATACTTTAAGACTAAACTACCTTCACATGACATCTATGTATGTTGGCTCCAGTCTTTGGTACTCTTTTTTATTCTTTTATTTTGTGGTTTTTTTTGGTTTTTTTCCTAATCATCGTCCAGGGAAAGTTTGATCCACCTACCCATCCATCTCTAATTTCCAACAGTCACCAATTAAAAAATAAATATAGGAATATTCTTTTTTAAGTTTAAGATTTATTTTCTTCACTTTTAATAGGTACATGCGTTTTGTAAACGTCCCTCTATTCGTCATCCGGAATCTCTTAAAGGTTATGGAGGGTAGTTAAGGTTTTGAAATTAAAAAAGAAATTAAAAAAATTATATTATAATTGGTGAGGATGATGATTTATTATATTATTTATTAGGTTATAAGGTTTTATATATATTTAGTACAATGTAAGATTATATTCTTTTTAATTATGACATTTTAATTAAAAATATATTTTAATCAATTTAATATAATTTAAAAAATTAATAATAACTAATTTAATTAAAAAAACTATTAATAATTTATATAGATCGATCAATTTATTTGTATATATAAATCTACACTAAAATATTATATGAGATGTGTATTCTTAAAATTAAAATATATGTTTAAAGAGATGTAATGTGGGATGTATTGTTTATGGGATTTAGAATCCATGAAAAGGACTTGGTCTCTAAATATAAGTATGAAGAAGATTAGAGAAATTGGTATTCATGACTTAATGTATCTAAATATCATGTCTAGCTATCATTTACGAGATATTAATAAAAACTAGTATAGATATCTTAAATACATTTATCTAAAATATGCTAAGAGATATCAATTTTAAGGCACTTATATTGTGATGTAGGTTAGATAGGCGCTTCGAGATTGATATCTCTCAGTGTATTTTAGATAAATATATTTAAGATATCTATGCTAGTATCACCCGCAGGTGTGGCATGCATATTTAACAATAAATACCAATTAATGTATCATTTCATATTCATTCAAATAAAAAATATATATCACATTCAATGATAATTAAAGAAAATTATTTCATATGCATCGAAATGTGAAAATAAGTATAATATATGTGATATCAAACATATAACATTATTGTAGTTCTAAGGACTTGAGTCTTTCTTTCTCAGCTTTTCGTTTGGAAAGTTGTTTTCCTATTTTCAATTTCTCATATCTGTCGTATGAAAATGGAGACCAAATTCTGAGTCCTTCCAGAGATTTACATGCGAGATGGCCACAAATGTTAACCCTAGTCTTTCATGTATGCCCTATATCAATTGTTGCTTTTGAAAGAGTCAGTCCTTGTGATTTGTGTATGGATAATCCCCGATCCGGTCTTAACGGTAGTTGTCATGTCCATCCCTTTTGTATTGGTGTAATTGGAATTGTATGCAGAATTGCCTCTGCAAATGGCATTCCAGATTAATTGTCAAATTCCACCATAACATATGTAGGTGGCTCTGGTGGGGAACTTCCAGGTTTATAAACTATACTTTGAATATATCCTCGAGATCTATTTACAAGTCCTACTTCTATTGATAGGTTGGAGGTTAACATCACCCTTGCATCCTTAGCTATTAATAACTCCACATCCAATTCATCATTCTGACCACCTGATGGATTGGTACTACCTGTTCTAGTTGCAATACTCCATGCAATCGGTCCTTTTAATGATTATAATTTGATTTTATTATGATTTTTCACATTATCATTTGTTGCAAATAAATGAATAGCATTGCCAAAAAAATTCCTAATGCTTGGGTGTAATACACTATTTGTTCTTGACATCAATAGTTTCTAATCATCAATAGTCGCATGTGCATCTCTAAGATTTATGAGTAGTTATCAAAACCTTTTCTGGTCATCACTTTCTCCTTCTCGTCTAAATACCTTATCTAGAGTAACAACTATTTTGAATTCTTCCTATAATATTTTTTTGTGCCTGTTACTATTATATGGTGCTTTATCACTCATAGGAGGTAGTTGGCCCAAATTTCCTACTAAAATGATTTATCTCCCTCCAAAATTCATGTTTGCATTTTTTAGAAATGCTTGGCGAAGTTGTGCATCTATGTTGAAACATTTTTTTTCCCGATGAAACTCATTTCATCAATCAATATGTATATTATATGTCATATTTCTTCTTGAAAACTTATGAGTCTTGTTTCTTCTAATTCAGTAAAATCTATGATTAGGATTCATAGTGTTGAGTGGATTGTTGAAGCACCAATATTAAATGTTGTAACTCCAGTTGGTGCAAGTAATAGAAGTGGACAAAGTTGCATAGTTGATGATTCATTTTGAAAAGCTTCACGAGTGACACCAATTAGATCTGATTTTCATGTTCTTATTTTTCTTTGAATTATCATGCATAGTGGTACAACATTATGAGTTTGAATAAAATGTCTCATGATTATATCAAGTGCCTTTTTTTGTTTGGCACCTAAGGTTCCATATGAAATATTACTTGTTATATCATCCGATATGGGTAAATCATTTTCTTTCATTGTGCTTATGAAATTTATAGCTGAAGTTGTGTATTCTTCTCCTTTATATTCATGATTCCATGGTGCTTGTCTATCAATATCTCTTCTACCCAACATATCTAATTTTGATACTTCCATAATTTTCCCATGATGTAGCCTTGATATGATTTTCCACTCATGTTCCATTGTATTTTGATGAACATGTTTCACAAATCCTGACTGAAATGAAGATAAACTTTCAAACTCTTGGATTATTTTCCTAATGAAAATGTGCAACTTTTACAAGTAAATTGATTTTGAAATAACTCATAAAACAAATTGCTAATACTAATACATTATGTTTTATAATAAATATGAAATAAAAGTATACCAATTATAAGTGCAATACATTATATTTTAAATTTATAAAACATAAAATGAAACAATACTAATACGTAGTCTAATGTAGCTTATAAAAAGCACCTAAAGAAAAATACAACCAAAAAAATATTTACATTGTTCAAAACATCCACTCAAATCAATTTGATATGTAAATCAATCTTAAAAGAAAATAAAGAATTTAAACATGACCTAATATAAAATCTTTAAAATAACCTTATCGAAAATGTAATGGAATAGTACAAACACAATAGCTAAAAGCAATGTAAAAATAAATCTTAATGCATTATAAACTGACTATACTAAATATAATATGTAGTTGAAAGTTAGTGTAATTTACACATGGTTTCATGCAATACAAAAATGGCCTAATGGAACATGATCATATTAAACAAAAAAAGGTGAGATGAAAGCGCAATACAATAAAGGTGAAAAACCAAAATAATATGAATTGAAGACTTTATTCAATTTGAAATTGGCAAATATCATAAAAGTCATGCAAAATAAAAATTCAATAGAGTATAAATTTAGTACCTGAAACATTATAGAAATAAAGACCAATATAATAAAAAAAAATTGTAACCAAAAACAAATATGAAGTTGATGCTCCAATATTAAAATGGTCTAATGAGATGGTTAATGCATTGTTTTAAAGTCTCGATATATTTTTACTTCAAACATATTGTTGATTGTCTCTTTGAAGTCAAAGGAGCAAATATATCTTGTTTTGAGATGGTTAGCAAGTGTAAAAGCTTTTCAACCATGTCCAAGTTTATAATTTCTTCCAATATATTAAAATTCACATCCCAATTACTTTCATTACGTAACAAGATGACACAAGCTCTTTGACATGGAAACCAAATTCTAACAAATGTTATTGGTAAGTTTTGGCATTAAATTGAATCAAGGTCATGATAAGTTTATTTTAAATTAATTGTTTTAAGTAGTGTTATTAAACAAAATTATAATTATCTTAAATGTATTTATCTAAAAAATGGTATATATATATATCTTAAATATATTTATCTTATTAAGTATGTTGATAAATATTAGATATCAATTTTGAGGTGTTTTTCTTAATTTGTCATATATTATATTGATTAATGATATTATTACCATTTTCATGAATTTTAAGTTTATTGGTTATAGAGGACCTCAATCTAGTTACAATATTTTTGTCTTTAAAAAAAATCTAAAAATTTAAAATGTGTTTCAAACTCCACTATATGTCTAAGATATTACGAATTTTTTATCAACTTCTCTAAGAAAGAATTAAAAAATTTACATATATAATAGTCAAATGAACTTTGAATTTAAAGTTGAAATTATTACACGATGATGAAATAAAAATTACATTTAAATTTGACCATTAATTATTAATATCTCAAAAACATTAAAATCCACCACCACCTCCAAGTGACACATATCAACATAATTAAATTGCAAATGAAAACATGAGAACAAATAGTCAAATTATATGATGTCCACAAATTTTATATACTTGATGGGGAACTTTTCCATTGGTATTATCTAGACTAGAAACATCTATTGAGAGTTTAAACCATTGAAATATGAGTATATGGTTATTATTTTTTGTAAATAGGGTTTTTTGACTCATGTATTTTGTTTTGCAAATAATAATTTAATTTATTTGGAAGTCAATGAAGTGGTAAGTTGAATTACTTATTACAAAACGACTAAAGTTATAATTTTTTTAAGGTTTGATAAACGTATTATTTAATTCAACTCATTAAAAATTAATAATAAAATAAATTTAATCGAATAAATGCACAACCACCCAATAATCTTCTTATTTATCCATCATATTCTTTTGTCAGGAATGGTTCAATGCAAATATGAAAAATATTCTTCATAAAAATCATCCAACATGGATGAGTCAAATTAGTTTATTGAGGTGCATATAAGTATAATTCATACTTCAAATCAAATCCATCTTAATACTAATCTATATTAGTAGATAGTAGCAACCACTTTTAACATTCAATATTACAAAGTCAATTAACATTAACAATAGAAATTAGAATAAAAAGTACATTAAAATTAGTTTGTGATGGAAAATTGGTTGCATGGCTTTGTCATGCAACCATGAGGATAGATAGATTGTGTTTTGAAGATGTGAATTTTATAAAATATATATGTTTTCATTATCAAATCTATTTAAGAAATATTTTATGAGTGATATTTATAAATAAAAAATGTTAAAAAAAATGTAAAAAAGATAAAATATTATCAAAAAATTATTCATTAATAATTAAAATATTAATACATAAATTACAAGACATTTTTGAATTAACAAAACTATTAATATTAATAATTATTGATAAACTATTTCTTTTTAACTATTCCTATACATGTAAGATTATTATAACATACAACAAAATTAAACATTAAAGAATTATAATGAACGAAATCTTCAATTAATGGGATTTGTGCTTTAGTTTGTATACATAATATATTTATTTTGTTAAGTCAAGGAATTTGGAATGAGCTATACATAATCTATAGATGGATTATATACCTACCTTATTTTAAGAGCAGGGAGTAACAAAAATATTAGAACTTTTAATTTTAATAATATTAATTTTCATAAAACAAGAAATACTATTATACATGGATAGTTTTTATTTACAATTTGTATAGTTTTTATTATACAATAATAAATTATTTTAAAAGTAAAGAGTACTAAAAATATTAGCACTTTTGATGTTAATAATATTGATCTTCATAAAACAATAATTGTTATTATACATGGATAGTTTTTATCTATGACTTGATAGTTTTTTATTTATAATTATATAACGATAAATATAGTAATTTAAAATGGGCCCCAATATTTTATTTAAAAAAAGATTGATATTTATAATTATGTAATCATGTATATTATTAAAATTTTAACATATAACCTTTGTCAAAATATTAACAATTTAATTTATGTCTATAATAAATTATTAAAATTTAATTATTAATACAAAGAGTTAAGTCGAATATTCAATGTATTTTTTATATTTTAGTTTTAATTTAAATATTCATAAAAATAATTGTCAAAATATAATTTTGATATAATTTTTAGACTAATTTATATAATATTAAAAATCAATTATATTTTATTTTAAGTTTAATTTTACAATTATTTATTATTTTTATGCTTAATGAACTAACCTATCTTATAATCATAATCTACATTTAGCACACCTGGTGGGACTGACACACGCCACAATATTCTTGAGACCCTTCAAGCTCCTTATTTCAAAAAAATATCATTTTAACCTTTTTCAATTATTTTAGATTGATTTTTTTGTCATTTCATTTTCTATAGTTTGACAATATCGATCTGTATATCGATGGTAATACTTTCCATAATCATCGATATCATTATGTTAATCAACAGTATCATTTTCAATTTTATTTTTGGGTTTTCTATGTTTTTAGGAAAATGGCAGGATAACTCTACAAAAAGTGAGATCACTCTAAAAATGGTGGATTCATGACCAAAATAGTGGATTCATGAACAAGACGGTGGAATCATGACCAAACCATTGGAATTACTCTAAAAAATGGTGATGTTGCTTATGTTCTGTTCTTTTATACATTTTTTTGAAAAATGGCAAGACTACTCTGAAAATGACAAGATTGCACTGACAACAATAATATCACTTTGAAATGGTGATATCACTCTATAAATGCTGATATCATTCCACAAAATGACAAGATCACTAGATAGTAAACTTCCCAACTTTTATAGGCTCATTTGGGGTCATTAAGACTCTTTTTTTATGATTTTATTTTTAAAACCATGTATTATACCATTAATTTATAGAATATCTAGTTATTTTATCATCATTTTGAATATATTTTTTATAAAATAGAAATTATATGAGTGTTAATTTTCTTGCTTACAGGCTACCCTTGAAGAGAACATATTGAAAATCTAACCTTTTTGCTGTAGGTTTCGTTTACCAAAGACGACATTTCAAACTCCTAACTTGTTTGTTGTAGGTTTTGATAGATAAATAAGTGGAGTTAATGGCATAAAAATTAATTATTTACTCACATTTTAATTTATTGATTAACCAAATAACACACATTTCAATTGGAGCTTCAAAACGGTTATTTTCTTTACACTTACTTTCTTCACAACATTTAAAGTTTACATTGATTAAGTTTTCTTTTAGATTGATTATTTTTTGGATAGCCTATTTTTGTATGCTCTTATCTTACCCATTTTTGAGGTCCTAAGAATAATAAACACCTAGGTTATAATTGTATTTTACTAAAATAACATTAACATATACTCTTCTCTTGCCCATTCATAAGGTCTTAAGAATCAGAAATAATGATTCTTTCCTTTTATTTTGAATGCACATGGTGGATTTCGTCTATTTATTATTATTTATTTGGGTGTGTGATTGGTACTTCATTCCCCAACGTACATACCAACCATATACATTTTATGGGGTATATAAATAGAAGTTGTATTCAGTCGGTATTATTTGATTGGTTGCATGTTTAAGTGCATCTGTGAAGTGAAGGACTTTCATGCTCCAACATAAACCTCAAATCATACCCTTTGGGTCCTTGTTATTCCACTAACACTTCATTGAGACCTTTACAATTGAAGTAAGTGCAAAGGGTCTAGACCCTCCCATGTTTTATGTTAGCCTTTCACTTAAGATTAATTATGAGCCCCACATACTATAAGGTATATCAGAGACCATCTAGATAGAATTTTAAAACTTTAGCTTAATACCAATGGCTAAAAATGATTTTTTTATTGTGAGGGAAACTAATATCAACCACTTGATAGTAAGGATTTTATGCAACCAATCCATCACCAATTTCAAGGTATTTACGTGGACTACGATCATTTTGCACACCTATCTTACTATTAAAAATAGGCTTATCTTGTGTATATTTTATTGATTTATTATTGTTATACCCATGTGTTACATGTTACATACTGTACACATCAAACAAATCAATGTTATTCTAAGTCCAAACATTGTCATTTTAAACTCATGCATGAAGGTGTTATGTTGTCCACATTTGGAGTCATCCTTATCCCATTATAAGTGTTACATTGCCCATTTCAATTCCAAATATAAATTGATTTTAATTATGAGTTAATTCTAATTTAAATTAATTCTAATTTCAAGTCAATTCCAATTCCAAATTCAAGTCGATTCAAATTTCAATCCAATTCTAACTCTAATTTCAATTCTAGATCCTATTACAAACTAAATCCAAATCGATCAAACATTTTCAAAGTCAAATTTTAAATTCAAGTCAAAATCCAAATCTAAAATAAGCTAACTTAGGCTAAATTATTAATGTCAAACACTTTTCAAATCTAAAGACAAGGTTAAATTCATATGTAAAGCTTTATATGCATTCACATAAAGTCAATTCAAAAATCTTATCTTAAATCCAAAGTAAATGTCGTTAACTCAAATATGTCTAAATACACTCATAATGGGGTTTCTTATGGTCCACTTTGAATGATGAGATCTATTATGATTTAATTGGGTATCTTTAAAGTAAAAAAAAATGTTGATGACATAGATGAACACCAAACCGTATACAAAGAGGTGCCACCTAGTGTAGGATATAGTCAAAACCAGTAAGAGAACATGCTTCCTGAAAGTAAAGATGAAACCCTTCTAATATTCTTAGAGTCTGAACTAAAACTCTCACTTTAATTTCCTATAGATCAATTGCATAAAATTGTTTAGAGAGCATAAATACCTCCACAATAAAATTCAATTCAAAATCAATTTCTTATAGACCCATTTCTAGTCAAAATCAAGGTCTTATAGACCCATCCACTTCTAGTCAAAATTAGGTTCTTATAGACCCATCCACTTCTAGTCAAAATCATGCCCTTATACAAAGTTCAAATCAGGCCATTGCATCATCTATCAAAGGAAAAGGTCATCTTTTATACCCATCATAACATAAGCAAATCATTGCTTCCATGGTGTAATAGGATAGTCAATTATTTGTTGATCACCCCATAGCTAATTTAACTACTTCTCTATTTGTTAATTAATTAAACAATTCCTAATTTATGGACCAAAATATCCCATTAGATCAACCTCAAGATCTTTTTGCCAATCCTACATCTGATGTAGACCCATGGGTTAATTTTGAGTAGACGCTTCTAATGGATCCATTGCAACAAGATGAAAATAATCCATAAAAAACCTTTTTTAATCATCAATAATTCATTACTAATTTGTAGCATATTTTTCTACTTCATAACAAAACTTAAACCATTCGCAATGTCCAAGTGCTAACCCACCCACATAGGAAGTGGTGAATGATTCACAAACAATATGTAATTTGCAATAGGTTCCTTCTCATTCATAGTAGGTACCTTCCATTCAACAATAATTTCCATACTAATAGTAGGTTCCTTAATCAACAATGCATTCATAATCCACCTCTTAATATGAACCAAAAGTAAGTACCCTATCAACAATATGATCACAATCAAAGGGTATACAATCCTGATAGAATAACTAATAGGGTACCCATTTAGACATATGCGAATTCAAAAATGCTTGTTTATTCAAACTAATTCAATCAACCATTCAAATCCTAGTATAAAATGCCTACCCTTCAAAACTTTAAGGAGGTGAAAATTACAATTTTAGAGCTCCAAGCAGGTAATCAGGGAAAAAAGTATGCATTTGATTAGGTATGCCCATATCCATTCAACATGAGTTTAATTTAAGTTCTTTTCTTGTCTCACTTTGAGGTGCCTAAATTTGATAATGATAGAGGGAGAGGTGATCCAAGAGAGCATCTATAGACATTATTGGTTGCATGCTAAGAAGTATCTTATAGTAGTATCTACTTTCTTCACTTGTTTCCATGTAGTTTAGGTAGACAAGCCTTGGAGTATTTCCTATACTTGCCAAAAGGATCAATGAGAACTTTGGATGACCTATCAAAAAAATTGTCAAGCATTTCTCATAAACATGGAACATGAATTAACCATGGTTGATTTGTGTAATTATAAACAGAAGGGTGGAGAAATATTTTATGCATTTATCCAACTCTAAAACCAACACAAGCACAAGCTATTACATCTAAGAAGCCAAACATATTAAATAAAAACAAGCATTTTATAGATGATGGAGTCACTAAATCTAGACATGTACAGATGGTGCAACCACCACCTATCTAAAACACTCCACTTACCTAATCACTTGCATATAAAGACTACCTTCGCTAAGGAATCAATATCAATGAATATTCTTCACTAACCTTGGTGAGCCTATTGAGGTAATATTTTAAAAAAATAGTTGAGGTAATCATGGTTGTTTGGACAATTCTAAAGCATTTTTCAGAAGATTAACCAAATCCTTATTGGTAAAAAGATAAGGAATATGTTGATTACCATCGATTCAAAGGCCATAAAGTTTACAAGTGTACGCAACTTAAACACTTTATTCAAGATTTTCTTGAGCAAGGCAAAATCAATCTCATCGGTGAGGCTTCCAATTCCAAAAAAAATATGGATATATAAAAATACCCCTTTCTAAAACATAATCATAATCAACATCATAATCAAAATTAGAATTAGAATCAGAATCATCAACTTAATTATCAAAATTAAGGTCAGTATTCCCATTCCACCCAGATTGGTTACCACATATCCCATATGACTATAATAATATTATAGGTCATGTTAAAAATAATCATGTGAACACCATTAGAATCAATACATGTCCTAATAACCCTCTTTTGACACAAATTTGCATTTTATTTGAGTCATCATCTATGGGTTATTCTTCCCAACCTATATTTAGTCCTTATTCTAGTAACCCTACTCATGTTAGTGATTGCATTGTCACAACTTGACGTCCATGGGTAACCCTTCAAGGTCCTCCATCACTCTCCAACAATAGTCTAGTTCAATACACCTTGCCTTCAAAATTCAAACCATCTCCTTCCACTGGAAAATAATAAGACCTTGTGGAACAATTACATAAAACATTGGCACAAATTTATATTCTATACCTCTTATGTACATCTAAAGTTCATAATGAAATATTGTATGAGATTTTAAATCAATATAAGGTTTCAAATGTTATTGATCCTACTCAATTCCATGTTTTTGTGGGGCATTTATCCCTAGTGTATCAATTTCCATTTAATCAAATTTATTTGTCATCCCTTGGTATGTTGCATAACAACCCTCTCTACATTGAAGCAGTCATTTCCTTCCATTAAATAAAGTGAGTGTTCATAGAAAATGGTTCAAGTTTAAATATTGCTTCATTAAAATTAATTAAGTAGCTAGGTAATGCATCAACATGTTTTTGGCCAGACACTTTTTAACTAGACACTATTACTATAAAAGCATATGACAAAGAAGAGTGAGAATCTAAAGGCACTTATTGTTTTCCTGTCATTGTTGGGACTATCATGAATAATAACCTTTGTCATGTCCTTGATTTTGAGATATCATATAATTTTCTTCTTGGGTGACCCTAGATCCATGAATTAAAAATTATCCCTTCCACTTGCATTAATGGATAAATTTCCCCCATTTTGGCATGGAGGTTACTATTCTTGGTGATTTGTAGCCATAATAATATTTTAAACATATGGAATCCAAATATCTGAAATATAATTATTAGCTTAGCTTAGATCATACACCCAAAAAAGACAAGAATGTAGTATAAAATATCCTAAGCTCAATTACATTGATCCAAATGCCTTACCCTGCACATCTCATTCCCCACCTCCTCAAAACTTGTCTCATTTTACCATTTAAGATAAGGGCATTGTCACATATAGCATCCATGATGCTTTCCATATTGCTAAATTACCCAGGTCCCTAAAATCCCATGGTAGACCCAATGCTACAAATCCCCTATTAGGCCCTATATGGAATGGCAAAAAAATTGGATTCTCATCTCAAGTGACCCATCACTTTTGTTGAAGATAGTCTACTGCATCATAATCAAATCAATAGTTTAGATGATTCTTGGTTGTATAACGATGATTTTTCCTCATGTTTTAAAAACATTAAGTATCCCATTCCTAATGAAATCTTGAGTCATCAAAACTATAAAGGGAAAGGTTTGGGGCCAAAGGTGCAAGGTATTATTGAACTCAATTTTGTAACCAAACATAAATAAACTTGTAGCATTGGCCACACACCGCCTGTGGGTGACCCCTCCAATCTCAAGGGTGACATAACTTTGATGTCCACTAAACTTAATCTCAATAGTGACATAGAGTCCCATTATAGTATTTATAAGGATCTATCTAATACAAACCTCTTCATTAACACTTCTACCAATACCATTATACATTTTATGATCGATTCCCCTATTACTACCCCCAAATGCTTGACCAAAACAAGCAAAATCATATTATACCATTGAATGAATTTATGAGTGATGAAGAAATTTAAAAATTCATGGACCTCAGATATATTCTTCCATTGAGTTATAACAAGAAATATTTTGGAATCACATTGGTCCATGATACCTACTTTAGGGAGCAAGCAAACTTCCTCAGTCAATAAGACAATCAAAAATTGAGTTCTACTAGTGAAAACCTATTTGAGGCACTTTTAGACCAGGTTAAAAGTAAAGACAAAGATGTATCCTTTGGTGAAAACCTCTCTATGGATCCAATCAATGGGGAAGATTTCTCTCTTCAATAGGAAGCGCAAAGACCTAAGAGTCAATGGTTTCATTTTAGTATAGGTACCACTTCCTTTAAGGATAAAACATTTTAAGAATTGGTACATGGTTTTTTCCACAAACATTTTTAGGTTGTATTTTTTATTCCATAGTTTATATTTAAATTCTTCTTACATCAGTTAGCTCGATGAACAAGTTAAGTTACAAGCAAATGAAGATAGTAAATTTCCATTAATTCATATTATATTAAAGGATGATTCCACACCACTTTTGGAAGGCACATATTGACATTGGCACTATAAATGGTCTTTAAAAGGGTCAAGCGAATTGTTTAACCCTAGATTGAAATGGGTGTTGTATGTATTTCACTTTAGTCTTATGGTTAAGAATATAGAAATGAAATGGCATAGGGGTGATAATCAGATCTATAATAGGCCAATTAAATGTTAAACTTAGATTTAAGCATACATTGAATTTATTGTGCTGAGATAGTCTAAATATGGAAAGTATACCTAGGCTAGATATAAAAATGACAAATAATAAAATTATTTTACTTATTCTGATGTTAATACAATTCTAGATATGAAACACATTGAAAGGAGGCAAGAAGATAGTTTTAGAATAGTTTTAAGATTTTGGATTTGGTGCCTCTGGCTATTTAGACAGTTGTGTCAACCCTAAATAGTTGTGTCAACATTACTTTTTAATTCCAACAATAGTGTCATGTACAGAATATCTAGTGAAACAGGATGAGACCACCTAGATGCTTATAGGTTTGGTTTTGCCTTCACTCTAGTGCATTCAAATATGGGTCAAGGACTATTTCTTCTTTTGAAATGGAAAAACCATAGTTTTCCATCTTCAATGTGACCTTAGGGGGAAATGGGTTAGTGGGCATATAGTGTTGAGCTAACCCCAATGACCCCGTTGTCAAAGGATGTTACCTACATAGCCAATACTATGAAGAGGGCCTCAGATTGATGTAGTTCTCCCCTATGTGTTGGCTTATATGTGAATTATGAAATGTGTGTAAATAAAGTACAATCGTGACCTATTTTGTAACTTGGCAAATTGGGCTCTTAGGCTACTCCATTAGTACTTCAAACCTATATATGTTTTATATCTATAACTAGTATGGAAACATGGAAGCTTTTATGAAATGAATGCTTGATATAGTGATTTTGATAAGTGCCTTGGTCTCTTTGGTCTTTTATAGGTGTTGCTAGGTAAGGAATGAATGAGGGTTGATCTTGTATTTATATCAATCCCTTTGGATTAATAACTCATATTTTATCACTTAGGCTGACCATTAGGATAAATTTTATTTTAAAAATAGATGACTTTAGGGCACTAGACACTTGTGTCAAGATAGGATGGTAGCATCGACACTACTATTTGTCCCAAATGTTAGTGTCTAGGAAGTAAGAAACAAGCAGAGGTTTAGAACTTGTAGATATGGAAGATTAGTATATTTTAAGCATTCTGGTCAAGATAGAAGACCTGAGTCATCAATATAAGATTGTTTAGACTATGAAAGAGGTCAAGGGGCACAAGATAGAGTAGATGTGACGCTTTCATAAGTAATGAAAGTGTATAACTAAGAGGAATAGCCAAGGTCTGAGTTTGTCAAGTGTATAAAACAAATGTGCTACATAATCACAAAAAATCATCTACACAAGTATTGGAGAAATTTTTGGGGGTAGGATTCCATTGACTCATTGAATATTTAAAGTGGATCTCTAGAATTATTCCCATCATAAAGAATTAGTAAAATATAATATTCATCACTTGTCCATTAATGGTGATGATCAATTAATTATCAATCAGATCACATATCAATATTAAATAAGGGATGAAAAGATTGTGCCCTACCAAATCATGCTTGGCAATATTAGAAAACACTTTGAATGTATCTAATTTGAGAAAATACTATGGGAAAATAACAAATCAACTAATGATGGGGAAACCCTTGGTTCATGGATGGAATTATATTCTTAATAATTGTATTACACTTTATTCCACCAAAATTGTAGTTATTTAGAAATAAAGATGGTATGTGATATTGTTGGTCCTCATTCCCCTTGATACCTAGGTAAATACACTTGCCTCCAAACCCATACCCTTATTATTTCATTATACCATGCTTAATAGTACTCCTTTATTCAAGATCCATCTTATTACACTTCACCCAAGGGTATTATTTATAGTAGAGGCTATGATGGGATGTTAATTATATGTTCACACTTGGGTGAATCTCATTTATCACTTAAAGGGTGAATGACAGGATTTATGGGGCTACACACTAGTGGAGTGTTCCTTTAAAATACCATTACTTTAAATTGGGTATTATTGTATCGCATTAAAATTAGATGCATGTGTTTCTTATTGATTTCCAAAAACATGGTGGTTTAATTTAAGCATTTTTTATGCTTTCTTTATTCAAACATTGTCTATGAGCACCTTCGATTGGGGTGATGTCCTCTCACTCTCCCATTCATTACATTTTCCATCCTCAAGTTAGTTCCTATCCTTTACACTATCCTACTTTATTTCTAATCTTGGTTATGACCTACAAGTATTGCAGAGGGATTGAGAAAACATTTCAATAGACAATTCATATTTGGTCATCATTGGTATATATTTGTAGGAAGAATATTATATTACTTCAGCATGGTTTATTTTCTTGTCTATTCTTAGAGATCTCTTTTTATTTCCTTCATTTCATGTTCCTCATTCCACATCACTTCCTTTGAGTTTTGAAGTATCGTTGTAGCTGGTTTAGCTGTTGTTTGAACCCCTACCCAAGGTTTCTTTTTTCCTTTTCTAGAAGGTCCCTTGTACATTTGTTCATCTTCCCTTTTTTATCATATTTCAAAAATACCAAAACATTAAAAAATATAAAAGTCCTAAAAATCAAAACATTCATAAAAGGCCTCCCATCTCTACAAAATATATAAAGCCATAAAACCTTTGTGCAGTTTTTCATCTCATTCACTAGTGGTTTTGCCTATTGGTCCTATTTTAAGTGGCACTATTTTTATATGACATGGATAACCCTTCCTTTTCATTAAAACATATTTGTATATGGAAGGACTTTATCATGCTTTCATCATTTCTAATTTCCATTATCATTTATTCATTACCTTCCCATTTTTTAGAGAACTACATCAACCTGAGGTCCACACAGACTATGTAGGTAGTTCTTGGCTACTTGACGTAACTCAAGTTAGATTGGTTGATATCATTCCCATTTTCATTTCCCCATCCATTTACACTCTTATTGTTTTACAATCCAATCTTGTTATGCTGTCATCATTTTATGAGCTAAATTTATTATGCATTTACCATTTTGTGAGCCATTCCTATTTTCCTTTTTAATCAGGTTCATCCTAATCATTATCATCACTTTTCTTCTTTCCTATTCCTAGGATAAATACATTTGTTCTAAATATGCACATGGACTATGTAGGTAACATTTAGTTGGATGGGGCATTTAGAGTCAGTTTGGCCACCCCTTATTCTTTTTCCCCCCTCAAAGTCTCAATGGTTGCATTATCATATCTGCTACTCCCTAGACTTAGGGGAAAAACACCAAGTGTAACCTCTTATTATGACATACACAAAATGATTATTATTTTATTTTTTATTACTTTTCAAGTTTGTCTGCATGTGTTTTCTTGTTTGCTTGTTTGTTTACTTTTATTATTTTTCCTTGATTCAATCACATATGCATACATGGGGTGATTCCTTGCTCTTTTAATTGAGTCCATACATTAGCATATGACTATAATTTCATCTTGATTTTTCTATATCATGGTGTGTTTGTGTCATTTGTCTAATGGATTGGGAGTTAGTCCTTATGCACCTCACTATCAGGTTATCATGGTGTTTTGTATCATGATGCATATTGTTGTGTGATACATAAAAAATCAATCATTAGAGTCTTATCTATACTTTCTCCTATAATAGAATCTCACCTTTCATCATCTTTTCCATAATCAAATACTTATCATTAAACACTCTATCTACATCTATGCTAATCAGGATGTGCATCTCAAAATTAGGATGTAATAGAGATTTATATACATTGTTCCTCATATCAATAGATTAAAACCTTGATTTATGCTTATTAATTAATTTAATCAAGTCGAGCAACAATCAAATCCACCCTACTTGGGAAATTCAATTTATTCATCAATCACTTATCCTCCCTCTTTCAAGGCAACTCAATTTTCTACTCAATCAATCATTGGAAATTAAAACGTCAGCTTTCTTCCTTTTGAGGACTCATCCATCAATCTTATTTTTTAGACAATCCCTCAATGGGGCATTGTGGGCATCCTAAACATTATTTGGAGCATTGGTGTGAACTCATTTTCAATAAATTGAACAAGAAACAACAAAATGTAAACACACCATTCTTCAATCTTTATTAAATGGTTTTAACATTTTTTCATTCTTTAAAAATTTGTTACTTCCTTTTAGTATCTCATAATGCCTTCTTAAATATGGATAAAATGTAGACACTCAATTCTCATCACTTTGATGTGAAAATTACAATGAGAATAATTTCTATCAATAGTGCACAAATCATTGAAATGCCCAAATTAGTCTACATGCTGGACGTGCATATTTTATAATGTATTGGTGCATCCTTGATTGGGTCAATACACCTACACAAGCATCAAATTCATCTAATTCATCATGAGTCAAATTTTGACTTTGAAAGAGACACTTTTGGATTAATTAGGTCAATCAGTTAGTTCAAATTTGATATTGTAGAAATTACATCAAAGCTAATTTGGATTAATTATCTTATAAAATCAAATTAAATGGCTAAGCATAAAATCCATAAATTGGCTAATTTCTAACTATTCAATATTCAAATATTTGAAAAATATATGAATATTGACATCATCATGACATCACTCAAATAGTTGTCAAGCATTGACATAAATGTAAGGTAATATCTTAAAATTAAGCCCATGCCCAATATATGTAGACCCAAACCCCAAATATTAATGGCATTTATTATCCAAATTGGACTGAATTCTAGATACACATATTGATCTTGATCCAATGACCATAATCAATCTCAAAAATATATAACTACAAGGGTCATTTAAGCATAATGACCAAGTTTTTTAGTGTAAATAAACTTTGTGAAAATCTAAAGGAAATTTTCATCATTCGACCATTTTATTTTATTTAATTTAGGCCAAATTATGTATAACCTAGGGGAGATGTGGCCTACATGTGTAGACATTATTTATGAATTATATGTCACCTCATTCTTTTACACTCATAAAATATAGACCTTGGTTGTTCCTCTTAATTATAGACCATTCCTACTATTAAAAGACTTGCATTTGTTATCTTTTTGTACATATTTTCTTATCTCTTAGTCAAAATAATGTCATTATAATGATTTAGACCTTATATCATTTTTAAAATGTTATATACCTACTTATCTTCCATATTTATAATTTTAGGACTTGTGCCTATTTTTTAGCTATATAGACACTTGCATCCTAGCTAAACACGTACATCGATGCAAGTGTCCTATCTCAATGCAAATGTCCAATGCCCTAAAGTCATCTAATTTACAAATGAAATGTGTCCTAAAGTTTGTCTTAAGTGATTTAATGTGAGATATTCTCCAAAGGGATTGGTATATATACAATATTAACCCTCATTCATTCTTCACCTAGCATGGACCTAACAACTTCTTACCTATTCACAAGGTAATTTACTAAAGGCACTCAATCAAGCACTCAGGTGAGAAAATCTTCCCTATTTTCTCCTATTTACATATCAATCATAGGGACAACATATTTATAGGTTTGAATTATTTAAGGAGTATCCCTTGAGCCATATTTTCTAAGTTACAAGCTAGGTCACTATATGTACTTGATTATCACACATTGCATCCTTATGCACATACAAGACAATAGATAGGGGACAACTACATAAGTTTGAGGACCTATTTGAAGTATTATATTTTTAGGAAACACCGATTATCAAATGGATCCTTGGAGCATCTCGACATTGTGAGCCCACTAATCTATTTTCCAAGGTCACTATGAAGATGAAGAGCTAGGATTTGATTAATAAACCAAGATCAATAATCCATACACATGATTTAAATACATCAATATAAAGGTGAAAAAATAATTAAAATTTAAAGTAATGAATTCAGAAAAGGATATATATTTTGGTATGAACACTTCTAAAAAGATCATTATGCTTACATGGACACAAGTGTCTAGGGGTTAAAGGCAATCAAATTATAGAGCAATTAGTGTAGACACTTAAAATTAGACATTTTGTGTTGATTTTAAGATTATTTTAATTAATGACTAATCATCCCTATTTTTATCTAATTCTAATTCATCATTACTATCCATGGTTTACTATTCACATTTTTATTAAGTTAATTAATCTAAATTAATTAACTAATCCTTCCTTAATAAGAAATTCCATACTTTTTGATTATTCACAATTTCTATAAATCCAAAAATCAAATTATCCTCACTTCATAAGGCCATTATCCACTCCATTTCCCTTTCCAAATTTCAAAGATGCCCTAGGCCATGCCTGTCCCCCATCATTAGAATTTTATAATATTATCTTCCTCATCTTTCTAATTTAATAATCCACCTCATATTCCACTCAATCTCACTTACCAATTTTATATTATATCTTCCTCCCAAATGAATTTGATATTTATTTGTGAGTCCCACATGTTTTCCACTCTAAATTTTAAGTCAAGATCCCCATTTTGCATTAAAATTTATCTTTTATTTTCATCCCTTGATTTTCATCTCAAGATGGATGGTTCACATTCATTTCAAAAGTGTATAAATTAGAGGTTCTTCCTCTAATTTATAAAATATTCTCTATTATAGACTTACTATGTAGGAATCATTCTAGGAGAATCAATTTCTTCATCTTATACATTCTCATGCCAAGCTAAAATCAAGTGTGACAAGGAGAGATACTACCTATAAGGAACAATCATTGCCAAAGACTTCTAGCTCACAAGCTAAGATCAATCTCTTCAAACTGATTTTGAAGTAAATATTCAGAGGAGGTATAACTGGTGTTTTTATCTTTTAATATTGTATTTCTTATTTGATTATCACATAGATCAACCTATGGATTATACTTAAGAAGTTATGTCTTTAATTTGTTTTTGATTTTTTCACTAACAATTGACTAATCTCTCTTGGATTTATGATCTAAAAGTAGAACACATACTTGCAATATAGTCCTATGAATATTCTTGATCACTATCATATTCCAAAATAGAGTAGCAAACAAGATATGCCCTCTCTCATCCTTTAGTCATGTAGTTATACAATCATTATTATATTTTTTGCACATGCTTGAATAAATTATATTGTCAAAATAATGTATTATGTTTCCCTGATTTAAATATTACAATACTACAATCAAATATTTTATTTTCTTAATTATTTTTGTGTAAAAACCCAAATATCATGGAACATTCTTGTGAACTCATCCTCTGTTTGTTAAACAAAACCCTAGTTTTCATGTTAATGTTTTCTCCTTCTTCAAAAAGTTTATTTCAGATTTATGTATTAACTTTTTGGATTTGATTTATTGTATGGGCATAACTTAAGGCATGGTTATTTATCTTCTTACTCTAGGCCTTCTACTTGATTTCTTTTACATTGGGTTAAAAGTTAATGTCTTATGGATTCCTTTATTATAAATCATACCAAGTCACATCCATTTTATAGTTTGTTCAATGCTCCTAATGATTAATGTATTGCATATGAAGATCTTATGGCATATCAAAAATAGTCTCAAACACCTTCTTTTTCTTATAAGTATGACAATGAAAGAATTAATGATGAAAATGCAAGTATAAATGAACATGTTAATGATCATAACATTATTTCATATGGTCATGAGTGTGATGATATTCCTCTTGGGTATGAGGGGCCTATTTCTCTATTTCCAATAATGAAAGGCATAAAATATTAAAAATGATCAATTTTGTTATTGAATCACATAAAGGTTATCCAATACACATGTAATAAATTAATACTTATGA
Source organism: Torreya grandis (assembly GCA_037957365.1). Lineage (NCBI taxonomy): Eukaryota > Viridiplantae > Streptophyta > Pinopsida > Cupressales > Taxaceae > Torreya > Torreya grandis. The sequence continues at coordinate 3,223,992 of JARHVA010001013.1, forward strand.
GGTTGAAAGTAGCAATGTTTCATACAAAAATTCTCAAGATGAACCAAAATCTAAATGTTTGTCTTCTATTTCAAATGATATAAATAGTGAAGAAAGTGAGTGTGTGCCTTCTTCCCAAAGTGATGATAATGTTATTAATCGTATTCTTTCTTTAGACCACTCAAGTGAAAATAGTGAAAATTATTCTCTAGGTCTCAATGATACAAATGCATGTACTAATTCCCTCCCTATCCTTATAGGTTGGAAAGATGAAAATGATGATGATGTTGAAAATAGTGTAGATGTATGTTTTTATACTTTTCTTCCAATTTAAAAGAAGAAACAAAACATATTTTATAAAGTTTTCCTAATGAAATAATTTCCTAAGAAAAATATAAATGATGCAATTGATAGTTATGAAAATGTTCCTTTCTCATATAACAATGACGTACCTAAATTAGAAAGTGATATTGCATCTTCTATCCCTCTTTCATGTAATAAAAATCCAAATACTCAGGGTCTTTCAAATAATGATTTCATTAACCTTTCTAATATCCAATGTGATATAATGATCTCTCTTGAATCATCATGCTAAGTGGATATCCCTTTACCTAATGTTTACAAACAACATGATGATCTTATATTATAATACAATGAGGGTGGTAAGAAGCCTATTATTCCTATGTTCCACATGGATGGAAAATTACAACCTATAAGCACTTCTTCAACCTATTTACTAACACCTTCTAGTGATATGTTATCTCTAATGAATATCATGGGAGATCTTCAACAACAAATGACTATTCTTAAGTTGTAAATTTCATCCCATGAGATTAATTTTAATGATAATATATTAGAAGACAAACCCCTTACTAGAGATGATTTTGATAATCCATATCCTTCCACTTTTGTCATGTCTATGGTCTCTTCCTTTGAAGGCAATCGAGATCTTGAAAATAATTTCAAAAAATATAAAAAATCCTTTGAAAATTGGGCTAAATATGGGCTCTTTTTTTTTAAAAACTTTCATTTAAGTTTAGTTCAATAGGCTCTTGGTTGGTTTAATACACTCCAAAATGGTTACTTATCAACTTTTAAAAAACTTAAGGATGTATTCTTATCTAATTTTGATAATCACATAGTAGAAAAGATACCATTGGAACATTTGCATGCCTTAACTCAAAATGAGGATGAATCCCTTCAAGACTATGCCATTAGATTTAAGGATATTTTGTATTCCTTAAACTACACCCCCTCAGATTTGGAAGCACAATTCATATTTAATAGGGGTCTTATTTCTCCACTTAGAGAAAGAGTGTTGTGAAATCTTTTGCTTCATTTGAAACCTTATATTGGGATGTGCATAAATATGCATGTGCTCTAACATAAACCAAAACCGAATTACTTATTTATCCACATCAAGACAAACATGGTACAAATAATGGTTTTAAAGTAAATAAAAAAACAAAGAAGAGTCAAAACCACTTCAAAAACCCTCTTCAAAACTAGTAGTGCATACTAAAGAACAAATAGTAAAATTATTGAATTAAAAAAAGGAGCATACTTACAAAATACCTCCTACAGTTAAACCATATACCTCTACCAAAAAGGTAACCACTTTAGTTTGATTGGTACTGAGATAAACCACTTGATATATTATGTACACTATTGGATAAATGTATGATAAAAATTCCTTAAAATTCTAATTGTCCACCACACAGATTTGAAAATGTAAAAGGACAACACTTTTTCACTTACCATGGTATTAACAGGCACTGTGATTATGATTGTTTTTCTCTTAATCAAAAGCTTATACAATTGATAGATAGGGAAATTATTGCATTTTGGAGAGAAAAATCTAAATATATTTCCCCTACTTCTTCTAAAAATTATTCTAATAGGGTTGAGACATCCCATGTTGCTCCTTTTAAGGAACATGTGGCCCATTGATGTTTTTAAAATACAACCACTAGTAGAAGTCCTCCTAGTATACCATCTACAAGGGCTGACCTTTCCCACACTAATCCTACCAAGGACCCATTGATTAATTAGGTTCTCAATGGAAGGACATGTGGAGGGGGAATACATACACATAAGGCGTGTATACTTAAAGCAAAACATTCATATTAATGGTATATTTCTACAGATACATTATCTACAATGGTAGATAAAAACTAGAAGTTCCATTACAACTTGAACATTACAACTAAGTTTTATTATTTCCAATCAGGTTTCATTGCATACAGTGATTAATTCATTATCATTAAATTGAAAGTTTCATTAAATTGAAATATTTTATACTACCATGTAGTTTATCATATCCAAATATTAATTACACAAAACAAGTGTAAGTAACATATACACAATGAATAAAGAACTAAAAGTACATTTTCATGTGAATCAAGGATACCAAATAAAAACTTACTAAAAGACCAAGATAAAATTCCTAATTCTACTACACACAACATTCAAATATCTAAAGCACCTACACATGTTCCTATTATTGTTATTTGAAAGACACCGTAAACCATTCAGCGATGGGTTCTATGAACCCATACTCCCATTATTTCTTCTCGATCACAAAATCTTATTATACATACATCAATAACTACAGATTGTATAGTGATAGATATTACACTTATACATGCTCCCTAGCATTACAACTAGTTTATTAAACTACGCTCACATTAGGGAGATACCCATTAGCATCATTTGGATGAGATCATAGGATAATATTTTCATTTCAAGTATTCCAAAATAACCAAAAAAATTAAAAACTTTAAAAATCCAAAGATATTTCAAAATTCACAGGTTTTATTGGCTCCTCAACATATATGTTATTGGTTCCATGTTGTTAGATAACACATCAATTATTTTTATATACATATGTGTTTCATGTATCTTTTGAGTGTGATTCAAGGATACAAAAATGCATGATCTATGCACTTTAAGATATTGGGCCTTCCTTATACTCATGCCATATGGACATTGGGGGCATATACAATTTGATCATAATACACCAAGGTTGACCATTTATCATGTTTGAGCTTATGTACTTGCACATGCTTTTATCCATGCTTATATCTTTTGTAGTGTGTTTGATATGCTATGTACTTAATTTTTTTGTTAATACATATATCTAGGAACTAGTATGATATGTTTATCTTGGTTTCTTATATTTTTATTTTATGCACTTCATTGAGTGTCTTATTTTACTTGTTTGATCATTTGAATATGTTCCATTATTTTTGGCCCCTATGTCTTTGTTTACATCTTTGACATTTGAATATGTCATTTCTTATTGTATAGACACTTGAATATGTCATTCTTGATTTTTTGTGCATTTGAATAAGTTATGTGCCTTCAATTGTGTGGCATTTAAACATGCCCCTTGCTTTAGTCTCCTTGGATCATTATCTTTTGACTTGCTTTTGAGTGTTCTTATGTGTGTGTTCAATTTTTTTAGCTTGTATTATTACTCTATAGACATTGCCATGATCTATATCATACATCTTAGGCCTTTATGTGATTACATTATATGTACTTCCATGATATATTTGTATGGAATCAAAAATGCATCATGTCTATAAATCAATCTTGGCTCAGAGAAGATAGATCATACCTACACTTTTGATTGGGAATACATTTGTTAAGCAGAAGCATGACCAAGATGGGGATCCACTAGACCTGACTAGGGGATCATTTTTCATAATACACCATGCTAGGATGTGTTCCAAAGCATACAGTCTAACATAATCATGCAACAACCCTAAAAGAGTCATAAGTTTAAATGTTCACTCTATTATAATAAATAATAAAGTAAAACTAATCTAGTGTACACCAAATCTTGTGGCACTAAGTGGGGGTTAGAAAAAAAATAAAATAAACTAAATATGCATAGAAGGCATATACTCATATCAATGCATACGGAATCTTAATGCATGAAATAGAAGCACAACTACATTATCTATCTACTCTTACAAAGGAAAAATAAATTTAGGAATACTTACCTTTGAAGATGAACCCTCTGAGCCTCAATCTCTCCCTTGGCCAAGGTGCTTCACAAGATATTGTTGTGTTATGTAAAGCTAATAAAGACAAATCATCTCTAGGCTACACAACCCATCTATGCATCCAAAAGACTTTTCCATAAGACAAGATTTGTATCTCCAAAAAAAAGTATGGAACCCTAAGTTTTATTCCTCAAGTATAATGGCCAATAATCAGATGTCCATTCACACTTATTCTTCTTTGATTCTCTATTATCAAATGGTTTGTAATGAACTTGTATATATAGGAAGATCTTGCCCTAAATCCTTTTGAATATATTAATTGTATGGGGTCAACCTAATCGACCATGTTTGTTTTCAGGAGATAAATCACTAGGTCCCAAGCTAGGTTAGCTAAACATCTAACGAAAATCAAAGTGAAAAATACCCAAAAATATTATAGGGTCAACCCAGTTGACCCTATACATTAATCAAAGGCTGAAAAATGTATAGGGTCGACCTAGTCAACCTAGTACAGTCAACTAGTGAAAGGGTATCAAGGCAAGAAAAAAGAGGATAATGATATGATAAATGTTTGGAATGGGTATAAAAGAGAAGAATAATATTATGTTAAATGGTTTTATGGGAAAAGTGTGTAGATTTCAAGTGTAAAAGGGATAAAAATCTTACAAAGCATCAATGGTCTGCCCACCCTTTTCCGAATGCACCCCTTACGGCATGTACTCAGAGAGATTGAGAATCGATGGGTTCTTAAAAGATAAAAAGTGTCAATAATAAATAAAATTAAAAAATATTATGTGTATACATATGCCTCATTCGAAGCTCATCATGTGTCACATAAGTACAACACATGATGGTACTTCAGGAATAGAACATGATAACACATAACACTGATGCTAAGTAAAATGCAATAAGTAGAAAATAAGCTAAAGGAAAGGACAAAATTGAAAAATAAATACCTTTACTTACCTTAGTGTTTTAGATAAATAAGTAGACTATAAGATATGTGAAGGTGTCCAATGTGAAAAACACTAGTTGAACTTATAGAGATTAGTGCAAAAAATAGACAAAAATCAAAAATTTGGGAAGATAGGCATATAGTAGTGTAAAATGAGTTAAGGTAAAGGTATGAGGCTATTAGAAAAATTTGGAAAATTAGAATTTTTAAGATAGGGTTAGAATATTGAAGGCAAATGAATGACAAAATGATGGCAAAAGATTGAAAAATAATGGTAAATAAATGACAAATGAGTGTAAATGAATGACAAATGATTATAAAACACATTAAATCATGTTGAAAAGTATGTAAAACATAAATGATAAAAATTAATGTATAAAATTATAAATCACATTGGGAAGCATGTAAAACATGAATAGCAAATGAAATATCAATGCAAGAAAACTCAAACAAAGATATGTAAGAAAGTGAAAAGTAAGCTCATGTAAGATAGGCAAAATGAAAAATATGAAAGACGGAAAATGAAATGTAATTGAATATGTGAGACAGACATGAATAAGGAATACATAAATAGAAACATGTAATAATTTAAAATGTCATATGTAAGAAAAGTGAAGTCCACAAAAAATCAAATAAAAGCATGATGAAGAAATAAAAATAAAAAAGTTGCTAAAGGATGAAAACTCAAACTTAGTGCTTGTTTGAAGATATAATGTAAGAAAACAAAACCACCTAATGACATGACTAATATGAAAATGAGGTGGTGTGATAATTAAATGGTGTAAGAGTGTAATTCATAGTTGCTCAGACATGTTTTTCTCTAAGGATAGATAAAACTAAAACAAAATAATGCTAGCATGTTTTTAAGAGGTGAAGAAGAAGGAATAATAAAAGAGGGAAAATAGATTTGAAATTACAATTTGCCTATCAGGGGGGGAAATGAAATGGGTGGAGGGGAGAAATAAAATAAAAACTAAGGTAGAGGAACTCTTTATCGAAGTCAAGACACTAAAATTAGGTTTGTCAAAACAAGAGGACTTTTGACCTTAAGGACTCTAAAGAACTTATCTTGGCCACACAAGTATTACATCAATAAATGGATTAGATATATCATTCCATCAAGGATATATTCATGAAAATTAAAAATGGACCTACCTCCCTACAATGTGTTCCCCATTCCTTAGGACCCCTTATAGAGTTGTCGGTCTACTATGAAAATTGGGTACTTGCGTGAGAAAGTAGGTAGCACCATAGAGTTTGTTGAATTCCTCTAGTCTAATCTACTGGCCTACCACACCCAAAAAAACCTTAGTTCTATGTGAGGCCAATTGTGGAGTTTTAGCTTTGATAGGAGATAAGGCATGTGCCTGTAATCACATCTTTTGGTGTGATTTTGACTTTTGAGATTTGTATGTTTCCTTTTAGATATCATTGCCTTTTGTTTCAAATGATTTGTATTTTAAATTTCTTGATGGATTTTTCTTAGTCCTCTTCCATACATATTTTAAAAACTAAACATGGGTGCTAAAGATGACTTTCAGTTGAATACTTGGGACTAGGTTTCCAAGAAAGATAACTTCAGAGAGCATGGGACCTAAGAGTCTCGTAAATATAGGTGAAATAAAAGTGCTACCTTGAATTCAACCTTATTTTATCTAATTTGGAGTGAAAGGAAAGGAAAAATCAAGAGGAATGACACATGGAACAATTTGAATTACTTCAAATCACAAAAAATGTGACAAAGGGAAAAAAAGGATACAATGATAGTAAAGTGTGATTCCTTATCATAAGAATGAAGGAAATGGAAAAAAACATGCTAACATAGATTGTTGTGAAATTTTGATCTATCAAAAAAAGTAAAAGCTAAAGTTGAGAACAAGAATGTAAAAAGATGAAAAGATGGTAATTTTATGAGGAGGGTTGGGTCCTATTGACGATCTTATACTACAAACTCACAAAAGAGAAACCCACAAGGGTAAATGCTATAAAAGGGGAAAATAATCATAAAGATATTAAGGCAAAGAATAATATAAAAATATAAAATAAATATATGAGGACAAAAATGAAAGTAAATGCCAAATGTAATGTGAAATAAAACCAAAGAATGTAAAGGAAGACAATGATGCTAGTAAAGTGAAACTAAAAGAAGTAAAATGCATAAAAACAAAGAAATAAGAAACAAGAAGAAAAAGTAAGATATATGTTAATGTATGTATCAAATATGATCATGTGAAATACAAGTCTATAAGTCTCAAAAGGTTTCTTGAAGCTGGATCTGTTTGTTATTATGCATTGTAAAATAAGAGTGGGCATCATAATATGCCCCAATGGGTAAGTGGATGTAGGAATGGGAATTTCAAGATGCCCCAAAGTCTAAAGGGACATGTGGATGGGCATCTCAAGATGCCCCAACATGTGAGTTGGAGTGAGCTAACATTGAACTATTAAAATGATTTGCATTGGGTTGGTAGCTATATTTGGAGATAGGTAAATGTGTTGGTTTGTTATATTTTAAAGAGGTTGAATGTGGCATATTATGTGTAGGAGAGGTATGAAGAGGTAAAGGAAGTAAAGAAGGACCATATATGATATGCTTTAGAGTAGGCATTTGAACTAAGTACTCCTTTGATTTATATGGCCTAAGAGGCTAAGGTTCAATGGATGCAATGATATGTTTAAAGTTGTTCATGTTAGCTATCCTTTCCTTATTAATGTAGGAAGAAGGATCAAATATGGTTTGAATAAAATTAGTGAATGAGGTGTAGGTATGGGATCATTGTTATTTTACATTAGGTAGTTGATGTTGATGTAATTGTGTTTCTTGAGATTGAAGTTGAGAAGCTTGAAGATAGTCTTAATAATGTTGTTTTATTAGAGTATCAAGATTGAAATGAGGACCAAGCAATGAAGAAAGAAGAAAATGGTGAAGATCACAACAAGAATCATGAGAATGACCTATAGTAGCATGCCACCAACAAAATTTATCATGATTGTACCATTTTAGAGGAGGTTTGGAAGGATCAAAGTGCATAGGTTTAGAGGGTGGCAATTTCTTAAGTTATTCTAGACTCAAGGGAGGGTGGGTTGAGTTAAAATTGGTTGAATTGGATGCTCCACTTTGAGGTTGGGAAGCCTTAGATGAATCAATGTTATGAGAAAAGAATTGGAAATGTTCTTTAATAGTTATTTGAGGCATTTCAAATTGAGTCATAAGAAAGTCTTACCTTTTTGCTTGGTCTAAGGCTTCTTCTAAAGTTTTAGGTGAAAAAATCAAACTATATATTGAAGTGGAGCCTTAAGAGCTATGAGAAATAGTTTTAAAAGAGTATCATCATTCATGATATGGTCCACTTTATGAGTGAGAGACTTCCATAATTTGATGAAAGTATAAGCAGAATAATTAGGAAGTTATTTAGCATTGATAAAATGGCTAATGCAATTTTTAGGAAGGTCATCATGTTGGAATTTATTCACTAGAGCATTGAGTAAATCTTCAAGTTGTGAGATGGAATTCTAGGAAGTTGGTTGTACCAATCAAATGCATCACCAACAATGGTTTTGGATAAGATCTTGATGGTAGAAAAGGTATTAGTTTGGACCCAGTCCTTATATATATTACCAAAAGACTTAAGAAAGATAATAGGGTTTGTATTCCCATTATATATGATAGTTGGAGAAATGTTTCCAATATCTATGGATGAAATTAATGAGGCTAAAGGTTCATTTTGAATATGCTGAAGCATTTTGTTATTCATTGGAGTTTGAGGGATGATATTCCCATTAGCATCTGTAAGAGGAGGGACAAACTTTAGATTTTCATGTTCATCATTTGAGATTGATTAGTTGTTTGCATGATGTTCATTTGTTGAAATACATGTGCAAGAAGTTAAGTTATATCAATTGGTGGGTTGGTGTTTGTAGGAGGGGTATTTGTAGTGTTGGTGGGAGGAGAATTATTAGTGTTGGTGGGAGGAGGATTCTTTGTAGGTGGAGGATTACCAACATTAGTGTTAGTTGTATTAAGTGTGGTAGAAGAATAAGGAAGCTTGGTAAATCCACCATTCTTATGAAGAGTGTAAATAGTATTATCATCAAGGTTTTTGAATAATTGGGAATCATCTAGATTATCAATTTGATTAGTTTTAACCATGTTACTGTGGAAAGTGATAATTCTAGGTGCTCTTGTTATGGGTGTAACAAGAGGATTGTGAACATTGGTTGTAATAGGTGGAACATAATGTGAGGTTCCAAAATTTGATGTAGATGGGTTGATGGGTTTACAACTTCTAGGTTTAGAAGGTGTAAAATTGGTATAAGATATATTATTTTCATGGTTTGGTATTTGTCTAATAGGATTCTCTAGATCAACTATACAGTATGGGATAGATTGATATTAAGAAGATTTTGATGAAGAGTTACACCATAAAGAGTTGTTTTCTATGGTGGACAAGCAGGGTAGGAGAGAACAACCCATGTATATTCATAATGGGTTGAGACTATCAAGAAATAATTTGATAAGAAGCTTCATAATTCCTAGTAGGATTGGATATTAGAAGGCTAGGAGGAAAAAAAAGGTTAAAATTGGTCAACAGGGGGAACATAAAATAAAGGTTGAAAACTATATAGGGTTGACAGTGTTGACCTAGTAGGATGAAAAAGAGTACAAGGTTGGCAGGGTTGACCTAGTAGGCTAAAAAATGTACAAGGTTGACAGGGTCAACCTAGTAGGCTAAAAAAAATGTGTAGGTTCTGCAAGGTTGACCTAGTAGGCTGGAAAAAATGTACAGGGTCAGCAATGTTGATCTAGTAGGCTAAAAATATATACAAGGTTGGTAGTGTCAACCTTGTAGGCTGAAAAAATGTACAAGGTCGGTAGTGTCGACCTAGTATTGGAAACAAGAAAAATTTTCAAGTACTTTTGAAAGTAAGAAGTGAAATAAGCACATAATCAATTGGGTCAATGAGGTTGATCCAATTGAGGTACACAACATAAAACTTTACATCAATGTTGGCTAATGCAAGTTTTTTCAATACAATACATAATTGATTAAATAGCAAGCAATCAACTTGGAAAGTAAAGAGCTAACTAAATGGTTAACCTAAATATTTATTAGATTATTAGAATATGTTTTTAAATGTGATGGAAATTTGGTTGTAAGCAAGGACTAGAAGGCCATCTAAAGATGGTTTCAAGTAGTTTGGGAAGAAAGGGATATGTAGTGGTAATGATACAAGCTTAGTATTGGGGCTTACCCCCTCACTTCACACACTACAGTGATAAGGGTGTCAGGTGCTTATCCATAATATACCATTAACTAGGATTTATACTTGACTAGAACATCAAGTCAGTTTCCCCCTTGGTGATGAAATCCAAGTGGGTTAGCCTTAGGTAGTCAAATGTTAAAATGCTTATTTAGATTTTGTGATTTGGTCGTGTGTGCATAAAATAGAAAATAGTGAAACTAACAGTTAATGAAAAACCACCTAATTAGACTATGTGATCTATTATAAGCATGCAAGTAATAAGAAAAGAAAGTGTGAGCTAACTACTAGTAGATAAGGTTAATTCTAACTTTGAAACAAGGTACAGTGTTGATATAGTCAATAGTGTATGCATAGAATATAGAACAAGGTTGATAGGGTTGATCCTATACTATAGAAGCAAGGTCTAAAAATGAATAGGGTTGGTAGAGTCAACCAAGTTATCCAGACAACACAAAACATAGAACTAGTTCGACAAGGTCAATCCAGTTAAATATGGAGGGGCAATTTTAAAGAATATAAACTATAAAAGGAAAGACTATAAAGAAATAGATAGAGACATAGAAAGGAACATTTCTAGATCAGAGATGTAGAGAATGAAGATTGTTGTTCAATAACATTGATATATACTTACAAATTATGCTAACTAGGTCAACTGGGTCGATCAAGCTTTGTAGAAACCTATTGTTGAGTGCCTAGAATGATAGGGTCAATTGGGTCGACCTAGTATCTTGAACTAGATGTTTGAAAATATATAAGATCAACTAGGGTAACCTAGTAGTGTGGACTGGAAGTTTGAAAAGCTAAAAAACTATACTGGGTCATCTGAGTTGATCTAGTAGACTGTACCTAAAAACTTGTGCACATAAGTCAATGTTGGGTTGATGCAGTTGACCCAATATGGAAAATATATGATAAAAATAATGATAAAAAAATAAAATAATGAAACAAATCCTGCAAGGGTTAGTTAATGTCAAGTTCACCAAAATATATACAATCAAAAATACATCATGTCTATAAATCAATCCTAGCTCAGAGAAGATAGAGCATACCTACACTTTCGATTGGGAATACATTTGTTAAGCAAAAGAATGACCAAGATGGGGATCTGATAAACTTGATTATGGGATCACTTGTCACAATACACCATGCTAGGAAGGGTTCTAAGCTTACAGTTTAACACAATCATGAAATAACCTTAAAAGAGTCCTACGTTTAAATATTCACTAAGAAAGTAAATCTAATTTAGTGCACATAAAATTTTATGGCACAAAGTGAGGGTTAGAAAAAAAAAACTAAACTAAACATGCATATAAGACATATACTCATGTCAATATATATGGAATCTTAATGCATGGAAGAGAAGCATAAATACATTATCTATCTACTTTTACAAAGGAGAAATAAAGTTAGGAATACTTACCTTTGAAGATGAACCCACTGAGCCTCAATTTCACCTTTAGCCAAGGTGCTTCACAAGAGATTGTTTTGATATGTAAGGATAACAAAGACAAATCAGATCTAGGCTACACAACCTATCTATGCATCCAAAAGACTTCTCCACAAGACAAGATCCATATCTCTAAAGAAAGTATGGAACCCTAAGATTTATTCCTCAAGTAGAATGATCAATAAGAATATTTTCATTTGCACTTATTCTTCTTTGCTTCTTTATTCTAAAATGGTTGGAAATGAACTTGTATATATAGGTGGATCTTTCCATAAATCCTTCAGAATATGTCAATTGTATAGGGTTGACCCAGTCAACCTTGTATGTTTTTGGGAGATAAATCACTAGGTCCTGAGCTAGGTTGGCTAAAGGGCTAACAAAACTCAAAGTGAAAAATACTCCAAAATAGTACAAGGTTGACCTTGTGCAATAATTAGAGGCTGAAAACTATACAGTGTTGACCTAGTCGACCTAGTACAATCAACTAGAAAAGGGGGATCAAAGCAAGAAAAAGGAGGATAATGATATGAAAAAAATTTGGAATGAGTATAAAAGATAAGAATAATCTTAATTTAAATGGTTTTAGGATAAAAGTGTGTATATGGCAAGTGAAAAAAGGGACAATAATATTATGAAATGCCAATGGTCTGCCCACCCCTTTCCTAGGGCATCCCTTAAGGTGTTCACTCATAGAGACTGAGACTCGATGGGTTCCTACAAGATACAAAGTGTTAGTAATAAATAAAAGTGAAAATATTATCTGTATACAATATCTACCTAGATATGTTCCCTCTATATGTTACATGGTACATTCATAATTTACATGGTTATCTTATCCTTTTGAGGTGAAGTAACTACTAGTTGCTATTTTCCCTTGCTTTAAAATGGGGGTAATATTAGTGGGGGAATGCCATAGAGGCATGACTTCCACATTGTTACACATATTCATATTGTAGTGGGGACATTTTTTGAACACACGTTCTGTACATTTGTCACAGATTCAAATTTAGTGGGGACATGCTTTAGAAACATGTTCTCCTCACTTATTCAATATTTAGCATACCCATATTATAATGGGGGCATGTTTTGGAAACATGTCCTCTATGTTTTCACTTATATAAATTTTCATATTTCTTCATATATATAGTAGGAGTATGTTATGATAAGCATGTCCTCCACACTTGTTTATATTCCAAATTGGCCAATTCATAGTTATATGATTCAGATACATATTTATGGTAGAATTTTATACGTTGGTACCATTTTTATACACAATTTCAACATGAAACATATCTAAGGTGTATATGCTATGCAATGTACACCTAATATTTCAAAATCAAATTAGTTTCAAATTTTAAACACTTTTATGGATTGTCATCACCCATCAGGTTGGACTTTTTTGAACTATATTGAGACAATCTACTACAATAGTTGGTTTGATTTTTGTTATGGTTGAGGTGATTAAATCACTCAAGATTACCAATTTTATTTGTTGTACTTGATTGCATCATCCAACCACACCATATTTATAGTGTGAGTTGACTTGGTTCACTCACACTCACTAGATTATAAGTTTGATTAGGTTGCACGGTTGAGTTAATCTCAATTGTTAGGTGGAAACTCACCTTTAACTCCAAGGTTTGGGGCAAATTTTATCATTCAATATTTATATATGCACTTTATATATTTATATTTGTCCTAATCTCAGCTCTAATGCTTCATAATGATACATTTTTCATCTTTTCATATCAAATTGTCAAAAGGCAAGGCAGTTGCATTGATATACAAGTCTATTCTTAAACCTTACTCTCTTTCAATTTAAATGATTTCAAATGCTTTCAATTTCAGATTATATGCACTGATTATATACTAAAACATGCTCTCGGTTGTAGTTCACTCACCATGAAATCGCTCAAGTTGGGCTCATGTAAAGCTAATGTGTGATATACACACCTAATTACACATTTCTTCTCCTTTAAACTAGAAATTTCATTGCTAGATTAAAGGGGGGAATGTAGACACTATTTATGAATTATATGGAACGTCAATATTGAACACTTATAAAATACATACCTTGGTTGTTCTTCTTAGTTTTAAACTTTGTACGCTATCAAAAGGCTCACATTTTTTATCTCTTTGTGCCTAATATTTTATCTCTTAGTCTAAGCAATGTCATTTTCATGACTTAGATCTTTTATCATGCTCAGAATGTTATAAACCTAATTATCTTCCATCTCTACAAGTTTTAGACCTGTGCTTATTTTCCAACTACCTAGACACTTGTATCCCAACTAAAATCCTATGTTGATTCAAGTGTCATATCCCAACATGAGTGTCTAGTGACCTAATGTCATCCAATTTATAAATAAAATGTATCCTAAAGGTTTCCCTAAGTTATTTAATGCAATATATTATCCAAATGGATTTATATATATACAAGATCAACCCTCATTCATTCTTCACCTAGTACAGACCTAGAAACTTATTACCTACTCAAAAGGCAACTTACCAAAGGCACTCAATCAAGCACTCATTCTATGTACTTGCTTACCATAAATTGCATCCTTATGCACACACAATAAAATATGTATGAGATAACTACATAAGTCTAATGACCTCTTCAGAATATTGGCTATATAGGCAACACCCATTGACAAAGGGATCCTTGGGGTAGCTCGACACTATGAGCCCACTAACCCATTTTTCCAAGGTCACTATGAATATGAAAAACAGGGTTTTTATCAATAAACCAAGATTGACAACCTACACACATCATCTAGATACATCATTAGAAAGATGACAAAAATCTCAAAAAAAACCCAACTAATGGATTTGAAAAAATATCTATATCTTGGTCTGAACACTTATGGTAAGATCAGGATGCTTGCATGGATATAAGTGTCCATGGTAGATGTAAGTGTCTATGGTGGACACAACTATCCAAGGATTAAATGTATTAAAAAAATAGAGTGTGCATAGCCCAAACTTCCAGTACGGTCGTATGAAAATTCTTGATCACTATCATATTCTAGAACATAGCATCAACCAAGATAGGCCCTCTCTCATCTTTTAATTATGTAGTCTTAAAATCATTTATATAATTATTTCACATAATTAAATGTATTGTATTTTCAAAATATTGTATTACATTGCCTATATTTGAATATTACAATACTACATATGTTCATGCATGTTTTTCATGTTTGCTTTTTTGTTGCATGTTATGTGTGTATTCACTATTTTCTATTATAGATGTTTGAATGTGTCCTTGTGTGTTGATTTATGCCTTATAGTATGTTTTTATGAGTTTGAGTGACATTTAAATATGGCCTTTGTATGCCTTAGCCTTATATTTTGTACTTTTTATGCTTTATGTGTACTCTTCATATGTGTGCATCATCGCCATGATGCTTGTTTGTTTTTATTTTTCTCAATTTTTGATGTCATGATGGACATCTTGTATCTTCCCCATTATTTATTCCATGATCAATATCACGCATCCCTCCCTAATTTGTTCTATTCAGTTTTAGTACTATGTTATGTTCATTCACTGCATGCTTCATTACTAACATATATTTATATATGACATTATATATTCTTAGATTTCTACATGAATATTGCATTACAAAAAAATTATTAATTTATATGTGATGATACCATGATCCTTCATGTTATCATTACTAATCATATTTACATATTTAATAATATCTCTCACATAAATTTTTATTTTTAGTTAACTTATTGTGTAGGCTCCACAACTCATCTCAAAAGAGGGGCATACACAACGGATTTTCATAGAAACTAATCTATAACAATATAATACACAGATATAATTTTGTAACTTTTTATTTATTTGATCTTATTCCATACCCATAAATCACCCAAAATTAGTTCTAGACAACATCACTTCATTTGGATAAGGGTGCGAGCTGACCATGTCAAAAATAATGCATTATTGTCCCAATAGGTAGAAAACAATAATTTTTAGAAATTCTTAGAATAATAAATAATATGATAATGAAAAAAATTATTGAATTTTGAATGATGGGCTTTACTAGGGTTAGTCACGAATGCAAGAATGAAGCATTATCATCAATGGCGATGGTGAATATGTGGGAGGAGAGATACCTACTCATGGTTTTACACTACAAGGGATTAAAGAAGATATTAGCTATGAATGATGCACTAAGACAAAGGATTTTTTGGTGTAAATCAACTCAGGAGATGTAGGGGAGATACAGGGATAGGTCGACTTAGGGTTGTATACGTGTTGGGTTGGAGAATAGAGCCTTCCCATCTGTAGTGGTAGTAACTAAGTAGACAAAGAGGCATATATCCAGTGACTTGCATCCTAGGGGTCTTGATAAGGGATCGAGCATGCTTGTCACACTAGAGTAGAAAAACATATGGTGTAAATTGAATCTGAATGGGAAGGAAAATTTCAAGACGATGCAGTATGAGGTTGAGATAGAAATGGTAGAGTCCTTAGGATGGTCAAAACACTTTGATCATCATGTATTGATCAAAATGGACATAGTAATGCATAAACTTGTGGTTATGGAGGATAGAGGTCGAGTGTTTGAAAAAATGTCTAAATAAGAAAATCCAACAACTGAACACCCAAAATACCAATTAATGGCACACTCCTTGTCAAATTTTACAAATTGCTTTTGGGTAAAAGGGACTAATGTTGTGATAGATCTAAAATAGAGGTTGGAGGTCTCTTTAGATATTCCAGCTGAATTTTAGTGTTTAGCTTATCAGGGTAAGGAGTTTCATAATTTTTTTCCATTGTCTTATTATTCATTAGGAAAAGACTCAATTATTTCCATGGCTTATAGATTGTAGGTAGGTGGGATGTTTCAAAACATTCCTTTAACTCCAAACCTGTGTCATTCAAAGATGTAGTCAAAAATGTTGCCCCCATTCCAAATCTAGTGAAAATATCTCCTCCTCCTCAAGTCTATATTGTTGATCAAGTGAAGGAGGTTGGAGATCTCAAATAAGGAAGTGGATGAATATTTTTCTACTTTGGCAGAGGATGCAGTCATTTATAGATTTAATGGTATATGGTTTTCTATGACCATTTTATATAAATGGGTTCATGAGACTTGGTCAAAGCATTGTGAAATTTCTCTATGCTTTAAGTGTTTTTTTGTTGTCCATTTTTGAAATCAATAAGATTACCATAAATGCCTCTTGTAAGACCCCTAGTTTTGGGGAACTGTGGGTTTATTCATCACTCCCTATTTTTTAGATTTCAACCCTCTCACTCTTTCAGTCACTAAGATACCAATTTGGGTTCATCTTCCTAATTTGCCTTTACATTTTTGGCATGCTCACAAGGAAATGGTTAATGCTTTGGGGTCATTCTTAAATAATGATAATGATTGGGTTATTTTAGGCTTATTCACTTACACTCAAATTTGTGTTGAGATTTATTTAAGCAAAGGGGTTATGGATAAAATCATTTTAAAATATGATAAAACTCAACATGTTCAAATTCTAGATTATGAGAATGTTATTTTTAGATGCCATAATTTCAAAATACCAGGTCATCTTCATGCATATTGTCCTTAGGGGCTTCCTCAAGTGATGAAAAAGAAGGGATAAAAGTCCAAACCAAACAAATGGAGTGCACCATATTCATTGCTAGTAGTAGAAGATTATTTTGAGGACTCATAAACACAAGATGACATAGAATTGGAAGATAGGAAGAGAGGAGAAAAAGTTGATTCTGCTAATGAAGAATCCCCCATTAAAGAGATTATACAAACTATTTATATTTCCATTTGAATCAGCCATCTAGGGGAGTGAAAAGAGGACACAAGTCTGAAATCTCAAACTTAGACAAGGATTTGCTTGAAAATAAAACTTTGAAAACACAAAATCCAAATAAACACTTAGTTATTATGAATACCGAGCAAGAAATGTGGAAGGAGGTAAAAAATAAAAAAGGGAAAAAATTCAAGATAGCTAATATTTTAGATTACTATCCCATAAGCTGATGTTTGATATTGGCTTTTGGGTAGTAGGTAGGCTTGTTGCCTGTTTGCTTTTAGCCTTATGGATATTCATTGTTTTTATTTATTTTGGACCATGGTGTTTTAATCCTATATTTTTGTGTATCTTTAGTATTAATATAGGGTAAGGGTCCCATAAAAACCATATTTATCTTTAAAAAATAGTACAAAGTAGTTTTCAATAGGTACCTAGTCATATTTTTAAGAAAAATACTTGGGTTTCTCTCAAATTTACTTAGTTTGGGGGCATCATGTGAGACATGTGTTCCAAGTTATAACATAGGTTTTTTATTATAAAAACACATGAATTTAATCAATTATAAAATATATAAACACCCATATATCATATTGGGGGCATGTGCACAGTACATGACCACCTCCTTACTCATTTTTGTACCAGTTTCATAGATGGAATGGAAATCCATGTCAATCTCCACATTGTATATACTAAACTCATATCATATTATATTTTTCAATAGTTTTGTGATAATTTTTCACCAAAAATAAAAATTATTTCATTTATAGCAATTGGTTCACCTTTTTGCACCATTTTTTTCACTAGTTTTGCCCTAGTTTTTGCACCAAATTAATTTATTCGAATTCATTTATGAATTCAAATTTATTCCACTAATTTAGGTATACAATGATGGATTCAATAAAACATTGAGTTATTAAGCACACTCACCTATAAATTCATATTCCAATCCAAGCTATTTTAATGAAGAAGAAATCTCCAAGGGTTCTACTCTCTTTAGTCACTAGCATTTCGCACCAAAAACCACAATAGTTCACGTATCCAATCACGTGTATCATTCCTTATTAATATATATAATTTTATTGTCTTTAATTATTTATTTTGTATTAATTAAGGATTTATTTTATATATTGTTCATTGTAGGTTCTACTTGAAGCACAGTTTTGAGTTGTGGCCTACATTCAAGTATGATTTGGATAGGTAATTTTAGGTACGTACTTTTTCTTTTACTCTAGTACTTTCACTTTAATTCATTTTTATAATAAAATGGGGAGTAAATATAAACACATAAATTAAAATTTAAGTTGAAACATCATACTTGTGACCACTCCTTACATGCATTAGCTCATACCTCATTTCAAAGCCTTTCATCTACCTTTCCTTTACTTTATATGTGGATGACCCATTCCTACAAGTAACCAATGATCTCAAAATGTCCTTATTTATCATTAAAAATATCTAAATAGTATCCCTTAAATTATCCATACTTCCAACTTAGATTTATTTTCTCCTTATACAAGGTTATGCCATTTGGATTATCCCACACCATAGTCCTGCCTAGTTCTACTAGCCACATCCTCCCACCAAATAATAAGTAGTCACTCAAATGCAAACTCATGTAACAAGTTGTCACACATGTTTTGAAATCCCTATTCGATTGAATTATTAATTGATCACTATAAATCCATAATTTCAATCCATTCTTAAATCAAGAGGCTCATACATTGAAAAACACTAAAATACTAATTGCACATTAAAATAAAATTCTCTATTTATCCCTTTTTGTATACATACAGCCATAGTAGTCATGATCTAAAGTCTGAATACACCTCCAAAGTCACAAGTCATAGTCAAAGCACTTAATCACACCAATATTGCATCTATATGTAGCATTACACCAGTCTTTCACACACACTACCGTATTATGGGATAATTACATGGAGTTTGATCCCTCTTTAGAGTATTGGTATGTAGGTAGTGCTCAACATGGAGGGTGTTGAGGTATAACACAACGTCAATCACTAACCCTTTTTCATTTTATTTATTTATCATTTGTAGTCTATTGATCTAAGGTTATAAGTGAATAAGACAACATAAAATTATTTTTTCAACATATTGAGAGCTCCTACATAGTCAAACAGAACACATAGGTGAAGCAAATTATTTATATAAATCATAGAGCATAAATCCCCATAGAACGTTAGTGTGCCCTAAGGACACCAATGCAAGTTACCCCTTTCCAATTAAAAGTCCCTTGTCTATAGATAAAGTGAAACATTATTCCTTATTCACATTATCAGCATAGATGTCCTAGTCACTTTATAGTTTATGTCTTAGTTCTGTATTGTCAAATTTATAGCTAAGTTGTATTTATTTATCATTTTCCCTTTTAGAATATTTCCAAATATAGTAAGTTCCAAATAAATTTGTGTCATTTATTTCATATCTGTAGCATTTTGATTTTACAAAACATTTTATCACATTTAGGTAATTAGCATATATTTATCCAAATTTTCATAAAATAGTAGTAAGGTCATGTCCATCTTCCCTTCTATAGGTGTATCTAGACTTAATCACCAACCTAGAAGGTGTGTGATGTCCAATGCTTATCATGACATTGCTTGTATTTCGTATTAGCCTATTACATAATGATTTGCACTTGTTGTTGAATGTGTTCAATGAATTGAATAGATTTTATATCGTCATTTTGAGTTGAGGGAGTTGTGATTGTTGATGGTGGAATATGATAAGTTATGACAATGGGTTCAAAATGTTGGAAACCCAAGCAGACCTGAAAAGGGTTGTGTGTGGTAGAATTGTGCATAGATCTATTTTAACTATGTTGAATGAAAGGTATGATTTCATCCCAAGTCCATTGATTTAATTGTACGCTCTCATAAGGTGCATTATCATCATATTTACTGCTTATTTATGTCCATTAGTATGTGGATTAAAGGTGGTGGATTTATTCAACTTTGTAGAGCATAGACCAAAGCACTTTATATAAATTGATTAAGAACCTTGTATCCATATTAGATATGATATTTTTTTGGATTTCAAAGTGGATCTAGACATGTTGAAACTACAATTAAGTTTTTTATAAATTTGATATTGATTTCTTATAGGACATGATAAATTTCCATCTTTGACAATCTATCAACTACTACTTAAACACAATCATTACCATGTTTGGTAGTAGGGTATCCTGAGAAAAAATCCATGGAAACATATTCCCATGATATTTTTGGAATTATTAGAGGTGTATACAAACCTTGTTTGTTATTAACTAGCTTGGTAATTGCACATATGAACTACAAGACTTGATATATTTGGATACATCACACCTAATTTATGGCCATGAGAAGTACTTATGTAACACCAAAAGAGTATTTTCAACTCCAAATTTTCCTAAATTTTTTCTAAAATGGGCCTCCCATATTTATTTTTTTCTCTTTTACTCATGTATAACATACAAGTACCCAAGTTGATATAAGAGTCCATCCTACAAGTAGAATTATTGAACTAAAGTAACAAAAAATGATTTCCAATAGATATCTACATAATCATGTCATATGGCTATAATTCTAACTATGCACTAACTTCATGTCCACATGCTTCAAGTATAGAAATGAGAGTTTGAATTAACAAATGGCTTGGACCATTTGTGACTGGATTGTCACTTGCTTTCATATTCTTGATGTTTAGATGAAACTGCTTAAGATACGAAAACCATTTCTAATGTTAGTTTTTCTACAATTTGTTTTTAGCCTATAGGAACTGAATTAGCTTGTGATCTATGTGGATCATAGTTTCCTTTCCCAAGATATAGTTATTCTAATGAGTACATGATTGAATAATAGCATAAATCTCATGAACATGGGTTGGCTAGATTCATACCATTGTGGTGAACATTTCACTATGGTAAGTAACATAGTGACCATATTAAATTAGGGTTGATATAAGTGCACAATCAAAGGCCTTTGTCTCAAGTTTAAATGGATGTTGAAGATCTAGTAATGCAAGTATTGGTAAGGAACAAAGTCTAGATTTCAATTTTATGATTTTTTTTATTATGCAGCTCCCAAAATGAACTTTTATTTATGGACACCTTTGGTAAATTGGTTTAGATTCCAAATCATATGATAAAAACCATGTATAAATCTCTCATATAAAATTTTCTAATGCCAAGAAGCTATGAAACTTTGTGAGATTCTTTGGTTGTGGCTTTTCTTGGATGGATTGAATCTTACAGACTTCCATATGCATGTCTTGTATGTCCACCATGTATCCTAGATATTTTATCTCCCACAAAGCAAATGAAAATTTATCCATATTTGTATACATATTGTGTTTCCACAAAGTGTCAAGCACTTGCTCTATATGGAATAGATGTTAATCCCATGTTTTTCTAAAGATTAGCATACCATTAAGATATATTGTGATAAACGAGGTAGTGAATGGCCTAAGAATTTCTTTAATCGTCCACATGAATGTATATGGTGCATTGGTAAAACTAAATGGAATGAATAACCATTCAAGCAAACCTTATTTATCCTTGAAGTTTATCTTCTACATATCTATAGGTTCAACAAGAATATGATGATACCCAGACTTAAGATCAATTTTATTGAATTATTTTTCACCATGGATTTGGTCTAACATGTCCTTAATCCTTGGAAGATGATAACAATTATTCATTGTGATATTATTGAGATCTCTATAATCAATGCATAGGCTCCTTGTGCCATCTTTCTTTGATGTAAGGACAACTGAGTGGCCTCAAGGGGATGATTTAGGCCTGATATGTCCTTTGTCCACAAGTCATGGATCTTTTTCTTGATTTATTCATTATCTATAAATGATATATGGTATAAATAATCATTATTTATTAGTATTCTATGGATTAAATTGATAGTGTGCTTCATTGCACAGTGTGTAGGCACTTCATTTGATGACTGAAATATATCCTTGTATTTTTACATATTGTATTTCAAATTTGAGGTTTCTAATACTATATTTGGAGGAAATGCTTTATAAGTTAGTGCCACAAGTATGTTCTTACATTTATATATTAGCATCATAATCATAAAATTCTTACTATGTGTGACTAGCTTATTACACTACTTGGCATTAATGGGTGATAGCTTAGGAAAAACATATATGATAAAATTTCTTGGATTAGCCTCATATATTTCATGTTTATGGTAAACATATGGTTGACTAAGAAAAACATCACATACTTCTATAGAGAGATAATGAAAATGAATGTATCTTGAAAATCCTTAATGTTATACACCAGTTGACATTATTGAGTGATGCATTTCTTGGATCCCTCGGTAAACCATCCAATAAAGTATGGTTGTGGGTGAGGTATTAGTGAAAAGTTTAATTTTTGAACTACTTTAATATAAATTAGGTTCTTATAGCTTTAATTTTCAATGATGAAGTGTACTAGTTGAGCATTGATCCACATTTGATAATGGAACAATATTTATGATTCCTCTATTTTGGAAAGGATATTAAATACTTTGTGGTACCCATCATGACACTAGGCTCAAAATACATGATCTACTCTGCTATATTCAAATATGTAATGATTGTATCTACTGATTCAAGCTATGTAAGTAGATTATTCCTAATGGGGCATTCGTATTTGGAATGACTGCTAGAGTTATGAACTAAACACAACTTGCCAATCTTAAATTGTTTGTTTTGATCATTTGATGATTATTGCTTCTTTCGTGGATGGTGCTTGGAGCTATATCTTAATTCATAAATATACATGGAATGTCTAGATTATTTTTTGGTCTGAGACTTAGACTCTTTTGTCTTAGTCTTAACTTGGGTCTTTGATTCAAAATTCAATGAAAATATATAGACTTCTTTGATTAAATATATTTATAATAAATCCATATCAGATTTGATATGTGGTCTCAATCCTAACCTATATTAAAAAAAAAAGGTTTTGTTCTTAACCCTAAATCCTGAGTTTGGACACTAAAGTATGAAATATATTTGTGTATTGTTTCACAAATTATTCTTTGCCTTGGGGAAACTAAGAGAAATTGATGTATTGGCCATCATAGTTACCAGTAACATAATAGGTTTATTTAAGTGCTTATACAAACCATTTCATGTGTCTACTGTTGTATCTAATTTGACTTCATCTTCAATATTTTCATGTGAAGTGTAGTAATTTTTCCACCATTTCTTTACTAATAAATAAACTTTAATAAGAGTGAGTGTAATTATTTATTGGTAAAATAATTGATTAATTATGTACTATGAATATATTAGGTTAAGTTAGTTATCTAGTGCATATGCATCTATTATATCTTGTAGGGAGTTTGGCCACCAAGCGGTTGATGAGAATGAGAGGTTTTGGAAGGAGTTTATTGCTTTAGAAATAGTGATAAGTGATCAATGATACTTTACCATTCACATGCATGACACTCTTCCAAATATACCTATTTTATTTACAATTCATCCTCTATCATCTTTTGGAACATTTATAAATTTGGCATCATCAAAGATTTATCTCCCAATTGAGGATGTGAAGGAAGGTACGATAAAGGGTCACGAGTATTGATCCCTAGCTTCATATTATCATACCCCATGTGAGTGGTCATAAAAATATATATATGAAGTTTAGATACACCATGATACCACTTAGAAATGATATGAAGTGTGAGTTATTTGATACCACTGATATAGGGCCCAGGAAGATACCCATTGAACAACATACTTAAACAAATTTAAGAGAGTTATGGAAGAAAGTGAATTTATGAATGATAAATAATATGAAGGTGTAATCCACTAAATAATGAGGAAAATCAAGAATAAGATGACAACCATTGTATAACTATAATAGAAATTTTTTATTATGCTAAGTACTCTACAATATTTGAGAAATCAGATGTTTGGTGTCATGGCACTTCCTAAATTAATTGTTTCCTACATAAACTAATGCAAAGAATGGAAGTGCATTGATATACAATGGAGGAAGATGAAGTGTTGGTTGAACCATTACATTATTTGGTAACAACTGCTTCATAAACAAATAATGTGGTGACATCACTAATTATCATTATGGATGAGTTGACTATTGTTATGATGACACTACATAAAATATGGTAATATAAAAGTAGAATTTGGTCTTACAAATTGACATGTAGGTTAGTACATTAAAGTCGATGATATTAAATTTAATGTAAGGTTAGATGTTCAGTATCCATGAACTATGGTAACATCAATGAACCTAGATCCTCCTAGATCAGTAAATAATTATCATATGATGAATTCTTTCTTCCAAAAGAAGGCTTTGACAAATTAAATGTCATGAAAATTATGTAATATTTAGCTAAGGCTTAGCCTCCCAAATGCAATTGAGCTTGTTAAGATTATTGAGATATTAGGATAAATGGTTAAGGAATATTATATAACAAGCTATGTGAATACATTTTGAAAGGTGTGTCAAAATTCTACTGCTATTATTTCCAACATTAAGCTGATAGCTGCAAACCTATCTTGTGTAGCATAAATTATGTCATATGATATGAAATGTGAAGGATGGAATAAATTTTGAGCTAATAAACTTGTAATTATTATATATAATAAGCTAAGGGGTCCATTCTTGCAAAGATACAAGATCATAAACAGTCTTGAATCCATTTTTCAAGATCCCAAGACCCTTGATTCTAAGAGTTTATGTCAATGACAAGATATTTTTAATAATTATGGGAGACCACCATAGGCTATGGTCATTGAAATAAATACCATTTATAAACCCACCACCAACACATTTGAAGAAAATTTTGACAGAGTTGAAAGGTTTCCAAATGCTACAAGTAAGAAAATTACCTAAATTTAAATAGGGGCATTGTTGGTAGAAAAAATATGAAACCCTATCCCAATCCAAACCTTTTTACCATATGTAGATACAATATCTAAAAATAGTTTTCCATACCTTAGAACCATCAATAGCACGAACACCCACTCAGAACATAAGGCAATACTCTACCTATAAACATTTATTACACCCATTCCCACATTCTCTTTAAAAAGTTGACTTTTTATAATTGGGAGATTAATTATTTTGATAAGCCCCATCTCAAATTTAAGAGCTAAAATATATTCAAAAACCTCAAAAACAAGAACATATAAAGTCATATCAAGTGGGAAACTTTGTATAATTAAGAAATAAAGGTGTATTCTCTCATAAGTATGACCATTACTAGTAAGGTAATCTAAAGACTTAACTAAAATAATTTTGATAGTGGAAATGGAAATTAATTAAAACCCTAAATCTTTGAGCATATCAAGAATTAAGGGATAATAAATATGATTGTAATCATTTTCAAAATCCAACTTGAGAAAAATAACTCATTTTTTAAAGGCACGATCCCATTCTGTACCTTCCCCAACAACTATAATATTAACAAGGATGTAAAGTATTTTATAAAACATGTTTTCTATTTCATAACAATTGGATGGATAAGATAACATAGATAGATAGAGATAACTTTGGTGAGGTTATTATAAGAAACATTCAACAAAGTGATGTATTTCCAATTGGTAATAAATTCTCTATCACTAGCTTGAGGGATTAAGTTGATATTGCCTTGATTAATAATATTTCCTAGAGATTTATTTTACATGTCACCTTAAGCAAGGAAAGCCCCACAAAATTCAAAGTGGATTTGTATAAATTGCATGAAAAACCATCAAGGTGATGGGCCATATCATTAACCATATCAAGAAGGAAATCATGCAACTCTTCTAAGGAGAGCATACTATCACAAAAGAGCTTGTTAGAAGGGTTGAGCTTATAGGAAATACATCTAAACACTTCAGCATAGCTTGATATTTTTTATGAGAGTATTCTTGTACATGAAACATTAAATTAAATTGTTTTAGAAAGTCATTATAAATATTAGGGGTCACTAGTAGCTAATCATGGGAAACTTCAACAACTTTGACCTCCTCTATCAATTATTTTGCCCATAAAGACTTAAATAACTCCTTAGAGGCTTTATAACCCACTATGATCCAATGCAAGTAGGCATGGATATGATCTCCTTTATCCTCATGACTCTCCACTAATTTAATATTGTGTTTGAGACAAGTGGCCATGGGTTGGAGTTGAACATCAAACACATTGAACTCAATCTGAGTAGAGACCTCATGAACTTTCTTAGCAAGAGCATCATCAAATAATTTATGAAATCAATCCACTTGATTTCCATACTACCTAAGAAAGGATTTGGTACACACAATGAATTCATTCAACCATGAAACCCAATTAGAAATGTATGAAGGATGAGGTTCCAAGTTCTAAACTTTGGTGAGTTGAATAATACCTTCATATGCAAGAAAGAAGATGTTCATGAAAAAGTGAGTAATTGGAACTTTATATACGATACCTCCCCATACAAGACAAAAATTAGTAGGGCTATGGTTGGAAAGAGATACTTTTGGGTGAGACTTAATAGCATGACTAATGTTGACTTGAAAGATAAACAAATGTTGTTTAACATGCATGACACAATTTATCCATTTTAGAACATGATATGGGCCAATATAGAAATTAGACCACGTGAACCATGGTACAATTTTATCAAATTACCTCTAAACATTAATTTATGATAGCCTATAACAATTTTTAAAATTAAACCAAGGTTATTTTATCAAAGACACCAATGCCTATCAAAGCTCCTTCCTTTTACTTATATGTTTCAATCATATTTAAAATTACCACAAGGAGTATAATAAATGGGAATTCAAACTAATCCAATGCCATAACTCTACCCATTCTAAAACATCATTCGGCATATAAATATTTATAATGCGAAAGACATGCTTGCCATTATTAAGTGTAACTCACAAAGGATGGTGTATTGGATGTCCCCCTCATAAAATTAATGCAAAGGTGATATTAGTGGAAGTGAGAATAGTCATACGTCATTTATATCCTCATTAGAGGTGGTGAACTATGCAATGTCCTTCCAAATTGATTTTAAAACATTATAATAAAATAAAAATATTTAACTTCCTAAATACAAATAATGTTAAAGGCTCCTAGCCACTAAAAAGCTACCTTAACATAGAATTTTCTTGAAGTGTCTCTAAGGCTATGCACATTCCATGAGATAATATTCATGTGGAGGAATCGTCCATGAATAGTTCTCATTAACCATCTTTTGAGCTAGCTAAAGCATCAAACTTAGAATGAAACAATGTTTACCCCCGTCATCTTCCCTCAAAGAGGCATTGTTATCATGATATGGATAAAGAGACCTCCTAGAAGGTTGAGGATTATCATAAGATGTCCTATCACTCAAATAAATTCCTTGAGCTAAGAAATCTTTCATATTTTCACTCTAAAATTTAGGACTAGGTGGAGGACCACTAGACTTAAATTTCTCATAAAGAACTTCTAGTGGTTTAGCATTAGAAGAAACCATTCAGTTTAGGGTTTCTATTCCATCCCTCTTTTTTATCTTATAAGTCATGTTAGAGGATAGTTTAGGCTCATAGAAATCCATAATCAAATAATTTTTTATTTTATGGTCAGGAGCTTAACATTGAATGCAAGTGTTAGATAATTTATATAGACAACTTTTTGGGTGAAGTGGTGTGAACCCATTTGAACATACATAGATTCTTTAAAATATTTTGTGAGGTCCACCTTCACATAAACTTGCTTGTGTGGTTGAGATAATAAAAATTATCATCATCTTGAAAAATAAGATAACCTAAGGGTTTGACTATTTAGTCAAAGAAAACCCATAAAGGGATTGGTAAGCTTGATAATCAATGCACATGGGGACTTTGAGAGAGGCCGACTATGAGACAACAAAATCATACGACTGATGCAATAACACCATCAAAAGATGTTTTGCATATATAAACAACAAGACTTGTTAAAAAATATATGCACATATTGAGCTTCAGTGAAAGAAAATAAACAAATACTTATGTTAGATTTCAAACTCCATAGAGTTTAATGAAGAGATATAGGCTCATAAACTTATGTGACAGATCATAACAACCAATTGTTTCATATTATTAAGAAGAGATATATTTCTTGCCTTGATGATGTTGACATATTGGATGAGGCAAATAACCATAATGGAGGATATACTATGGCTAATGGTTATCTCTCACTCTATCCTTCTTCTAATCAATCTCTCAAGATGATCTTTGAAAAATTGTGGAATCATAATCTTTGGCCTAAATTTGGGTTTTTCTCTGGTTACTTCTTCATGTCAAAGTTATTTCAGGAGATCAACTCATGAAAAGGGTCTTTAATGATCCCTTTAGATGTGAGCTATGCCAAAATCATGAGGAAACTATGACTCATTTATTCTTTTTATTTACCTTCATCATTGAGTTATGGTAGTGTTTGGTAAATCTCTTAGTTATTCCTTAGACATATTTTTCATCTCTAATTCAACCACTTCAATATTGGAGTCACATTTTTTATTTTTATGCCTTTTCAAATCAGAGTCTGTGGACTAGAGTTAGTCTCTTATTGTGGAACACTTAGAAGAAACACAATGCTCGGATTTTCAAACAAGAAATTATTAATTGTGGTTAGATTTGGAAGCAAACATTTGAAAATATTAGAGAATCAATGATGCACATATTGAAACACCTTGGGGTTCCCTCCAAGCGATGGATGTTTATTCTTTAGGAGCTACACATTATTTCATAACATCCTCTACCACAAGTTGATCTATCTCATTAGAATCATTCCTTCACATTGATTCCTAGTTTCAATTGGATTCATTCAAATGGTGCTTCAAGGGGGAATCTCAATTGGGCTAACATTGGAGGTATTTGTTAGAATTTTAATAGTTTCATTGCTTTCTTTTTCTCAACTAGAATTTTTATTTATACTAATAATTTAGTTGAGGGACAAGCTATTGTAGAGGGCCTTACAATAGCTTGGAAAGTGGGGTGGAAGAACCTTCAATTGGTTTTTAATTCTAAGAATTAGATTCAATTACTTTTAGAACATATCCTTAATACTTTCAAGGATTGAAGAATTTGAAGAATTTTTTAAAAAGTCTTCAACAACATTTTGACGAACTTTTCTATTTGCATACTCTTTGGTAGAATAATAAAGTAGTTGATGCACTTGCTAATTGGGCTCTTGATCAACTTCATGTCAAGGGATATGGTCCCCCTACTTTATGTTGGTCATCTAGGCTGAGAGATGAGGTTTTACAAATGCTTTCCCTAGATAATCATAATACTGATCACTCAAGTCTCCATTAGTAGTTGTTTCTATGGCTTTAGGAGAATGTTGTCATTGTTAAAGTCTATTTAGTTGGTTTTTAATTTCTCTCCTTATCTATTTGTAGTGATGGGGCTTGCTTCCACTTATGGTCTTGTTAGGAAGCTTGTTAGTTCTTCCTTGTTGGATACAATTTTATGCATGAGCCTTAAGTTATCAGTATTGTAATTATTCTCAACCACTACATGCATGGTCCAGTAACTGATTTTATTATGGCTATAAATGCTAAGTCTTGTTGGTATTCTTTGATGATGTTAAAGGGAGAAGGCCAGGTACGAGCCCTTGGTGATTTTGGTAGAATAAATATCCTTTCCTCCTTAGATCTCACCCAAAGGTGACATCTCTCCTGAGATGTTTTCCACAAAAAAAATCCATAATAGAAAATGGCACATACATACACAATACACAATAGTTTCACCTCAAAAAACTTGTATAGTAAAAAATTCAACACAACTTTACTTCTTATTACATTAACTCAACTATTTGCAATACAGTGACTTATTTCAAAGTTGTGCTTTAACCTAATGTATGTGCTAGTATTTTTAGGAACATTAATAGGAAACTATCAAATTCATAATAATACAATGGGTTCAAACCATAATATTATAAACCTTGGGTCATAAATCATGGGCTATTGTAAACTATGAGTTGAAACCACCCATATGAACTTGAAACCACATATAGGGCCCCCAAAAAAAATCAAGGCCACCTACCCTTGAATGGGGTTATTGGCTGATTCGTAAATAGGTAAATTTCCTACTCTAAAATTTTTACTTATTGAATCTTTATAGACGAATTAGTTTGGATTCTAAAATTCAACATCAAAAATATAATCAACTAAAATGAGTGTAATGAAATTAATAATGAATGCTACACACAAGTTGATATCAGAGTTCAACAGATGCATACATCTCCAAGTTCTCTAAATGACAAACTAATTTATTATAAAAATCCATTTACAAGTACAAATTTTAAAACTTACAAAACTATAATGATTTTATCATGAACTCAAGTACCAATCGGTCCTGTAGAGACCAAGGCTGGTCTTGTAAGGCTTACATAATGTTCTAGCATGGTCTTCTTGCTTCACACCTTCTTGTTGACTTCTCCTCTATTGTACGACCTCCAAGAGCCTTTACACAGAGCTAAGTCATAGTAGGCATTAGTCATCAGCTCTATAAAACAATCCTTCTCCACGGCCTCCAAGTAGTGCTAACTCCTCTAATAGATTTATTATTATAATACTCATATTAATAACAACCTGTAAATAATAGAGAATTAGAGATTCCATAGTCATGTACAATGCTCCTCCAATGCTCCAAAAAAAACCCTCTACTCTTTTCCCAAGCTTCGAGTAATAAACACCAAAATTAGGATTTATAATCCTTTACAAAATAATAATAATAGTAAAAAAAATCCAAATATCTTTTAATACACTTGGAATGTTTTCACAATCTTACTTAAGACTTGCAAATTCAAATTAAGCTTGAATGTCTTTGCATGAATTAGCTTTTAGTGGCTTGAGTGCGAATTCGTAGAATTCCAATCAAGTTCTCATTCCTCAAATGAACCTCCACCCTATTTATATACTTGTGGAGGGTCCACTTTTTGAGGTTTGGATAGTAATCCCTTTATAATATTTATGGGATTTAACATTATCCCCCCACTTATCTCATATATATGGGATTCACCATTATTTATGCCTTTAAATAAGGCTCATATGTGGGATGGAGGGAAATAATAATTTGTTTATTTATTTAAATGCTCCACATTTTGACTAGCCTATGTTGTGTCATTTACAAATTAATCCATGTGCAAGTATTTAATTGGTTCATGTTGTCATGCCATCATTTTTATCGAGTTTGACCACAACTTTGACTGGGCATAACTTTCACATACGAACTCGAAATTGGTTCATCCAAAATGTGCCAAAAATCTTGTAATGAGTTATACACCATGAAAATGGTTTAGAAATGTTTTAAGACCATCAATTTTTTTATTTTGACCAGATTTGATTATCTATTGACCAATGATAATTAGAGCATATGATGTCCAATTTTCACATTCCAACAATTGCCAGAAAGTTCTTGATGATCTCTACACAATAGACCATGTTTAAATAAAAAAGGGAACATCTAAAAATATCCTCTGAATCACACCTCCCCACTGAGAAGGCTTTTCTTTCACCAAAAGTTGAAATATTCATTTTACTGATATTGGATTTGGTTCTTTGTAATGTCTCAAAGAGATATCTGTAGTGGATTATGTGGCCTCTAAAATTGCTATTCCAATATGGGCAGGCTACGCCATTCCTTTCCTATGGAAAATCATCAATTCATTGTAAGCACAACATCACACAAAATGATCAGTTTAAAAAAGACATATCAATGTCAAAGAGACAAGTGTCCAACTGATTCGGTGATCTGCCAATGAATAGGCTATCATGTATAGCATGAGGATAGAAGAATTTATCTATGTCACTAGTTGTATGACCAAAATGGTGAACTATTTGTAACTAAAAAATATGACTTGGTACAATTGTAGATAAAATGTTGCCCATGTATGGGTCTTGAACTACATCCTACACATTCTATCATCAGATGTAATTTCATAACAATAGCTAATTCAATTGCAAGTATCAAGCAAGTACATTGAACATGTCCCAAACAACCTATGTATATTGTTGTTAACTTCACAATGGAGTTAGTTAAAATGTGAGAAAAATCAAACATGATAAACATGTTGCAAGATTCTCCTCATTTGGTTACTCCAAAAATATTCAAAGCTAAAACATTGGCTAATTTTCCTTTCATCAATCATCGGAAATCCCAAAGATTGTTTGAAAAATTTGCATGCTAATCTACAATTCTAGCTATGCAAACATAAAACTAAAGAACTTCTTACCAATCCATTTTATTGGATTATCATGTTTAGGTGTTTTTATTTCCTTAGTGAATTACCTAGGTTGACTCATCAACTGGTAATGGATTAAGAAATTCATTTACCTTTGTAACAAGTTTATATTCCATCTTCACCTTATTGTTTTGAGATGGATAAAGTCTCCAACATTTCTCAACCCAATGCCCATTCACATGACAATGAGCACAAAAGTTCCTCTTGGCTTCCTTCTTGGATGAGGAATCACATTTGTCGTTTCTCACCTCTTAATGATGAGATTGGTCTTTAACACCTAACTTATTTTTGATGAAAAGCATCAACTTCTTCATCAATGACCTTCTCTTCCAACAGCTAACAATAGAATGGTTACTTACCCCACATAGAATGGTTACTTACCCCACTAAAAGTGCAAGAAAAAGCATGCCATATTTTCTATATATCATAGCCATAGTTTTTATATTGAAAAAGAGGATTAGAAGTTTTAGAATTTACACAATTCCATATAGTGCTATGTTGAGTGTAAGAATGAGGAGGTGGAATTTCATTACCTCTTATGGTCATTCATTTACACCTTTCATCATCCTATTGTGATGACTTAGTCCTCTACACAGAGGAATTCTTAGTGGTGTAAGCACTTGGTTGTTGAAATCCTGTCTTCATTTAACGGATTTGGAATTATCTAGTTTTCATTTACTCATTAACGTAACCCAAACATGTAAAATGAGGATGATCCTTGACCTGTATTGGGTTAGTAATACCTTGGCTATTCTTACCAAGACCTCTTTCATCAAAACCCATTTTAAATAATAGTTTCAAGACAATGCATCTGGTGTGTTTCTCAAAATTACCAAAAACTGTGTCAAAAATTGACTAGGAATAAGTGTTACATGGTGAACTTACAGTGCAATTATTCATCATGGTTTATGCATCTATGGTGGATGGTAACTCCTTTTGTTCACTACTTTACAATTGTACCAAGAGCTCATCCTTGGTTTTAAAATCAACTTTCAAGTGTTTGACCTTCTCTTTTAAGGAGTGAAACCTAAATCTCAATAAAGTATTATCATCCTGGATCTGTTGATTGAACGCTTTGAGCTCTTCAATTCTTTCACACTTCAAGGTTTTTCCCATGGTTCCCTGCTCCTATAATCAACATGTATCTCTAACAATTGCACACTGCACTAAAATATTAAACAAGTCTAAAATCTCTGTAAGTAATTGAAATTGATATTAATAGGCTATGCAATTAGAATCGAATCCTGCATTCAAACTACTTTGATACGAAACTTGATCCGTAAACAGGTAGATTTCCTACTCTAAAATTTTACTTATTGGATCCTTATAGATGGACTAGTTTTAATGCCAAAATTCAACTCTAAAAAGATAATCAACTAAAAATAATACAATGCAAGTAATAATGAACACTTCACACAAGTTGATAATATATTTTGGTAGATGCCTACATATTTGGGTTCTCTAAACGATGAATTGATTCAATATAAAAATTTGTTTACAAGTACAAATTTTAAAACTTACAAAACTATAATGAATCTATCACGAACTCAAGTGCCAATCGATCTTACAGAGACCCAAACTAGTATTAAAAGGTGATCCAAAACTTGAAAGCTTTGGTTGAAAGATAATTCAAAAAAAATAGAACAAGACAATTCAAATAATGTTATCTCTGATAAAAGATGTCTTATTAATAAAATTTGCAGACCCAAACATATGCTTATCTTTGAGAAGAGATGTCTGATTTCCATTTCGGGTTACACCTTAATTTATACATGTTTTTAAGGTGGGAGGAGGATGTGGAAGGTCACCAATCTCGAGGGAGATCGAGTGGTTCAACTTCCATGATTTACAATAATACATAATTCAAGGAATTACTATTTTTAAAAACTTACTATTTTTAGACTGCACTACTAATATTGAAATTTAGGGCACTTCCATTAGGTTTTTAGGGGTCAAACTTCATCTAGCAGATCTCTATGCCATCTCACGATGTTCTCCTAATTATTATCTTTCCAACAGCTCAAACGGTGAGTCAATTGGAGCTACGGTGCAAAAGTTATGGCTCCTAAAAGTTTTGTCATCAATTGGGGTGGACCCATCACCCGAATTATTACCTGAATTATTGCCCAAATCATTCCTCCCTCATTGAGAAGCAATGGTCCCCATTACATAAATATTTGTCATCAAGTGTGGCAATTGTATTTTGATTTGATTCCCGATGCATACTTGAGATGGACTGTGCTTTATGGAACTATGCAAGGCTCGATTGTTCACCATTTCTATCTGACCATCAGTCTATGGATGGAAGGCCATAAAATTCTTCAACTTAGTATCTATTTGATTCTATTATTGTGTTGTTTGTGTATGAATGGCTGCAACATCGGCCCTTTTAGATTCTTGTGGCTTGACCACCATGAGAACAAATTTCTTGGCACTAATCAGAGAGATAGATGTAGAAGGTGGTATCTCTGGTACCCTGTAACACCATGTTCTAAGAGTGAGAGTGATCCTTTGAGTTTTTGATTCATAGATGCCATGTCGATCATTTATGAATGGCTGACCAAAGAGTATATCACAAACATCTAGATTGACCACATCACATAGGACCTCATCTTGGAAAGGTTTTATTGCATATGAGAGAAGACATTGGTGGGTGACACAGAGGTTTCTCCCTGAACTCAACCATCCAATACTGTATGGCTTTGGGTGAGGCTTCATGGACAGATTTAGGCTTTTTACAACATTAGTAGAGATTAAATTCTTTTGACTTCCACTATCAAGAATGAAATGCAGAGGCTTACCTTTCACCCATAATTTAGAGTGAAACAACCTTTCCTTGTCATCTATCCTCTCCTCGTGGGTCTATGATGAAGCAACAATGGCTTCAAGCTCAACATCTATAATCTCTTCTTCAACCTCTTCAACTACAGGGTCTATATGAGGTAGAGCAGTGGATGTTGAGGATTGTGACTCAGAAATTAGGGACTTGATGGCTCAACATTCTTCTTTGGAGTGAGTTCCATATTTGTGATAATCACACCACTTCCCAGTCTTTCCTTCCTTTTACTTCCAATTTTGGCCTCGTGTTTGACCTTCTTTGTCACTTTTCCATTTTGAAGGCTGACTCTTCATATTCATTCTTCCATGCTTCTGTTTAATCTTCACTGTGAACTTGTACGCCTCACCAAGGGTTTCCAAATTGAAGAGTTCCATTTCTCCCCATATGTACCATTGTAGTCCACCATGATATTTGAGAACCTTGTGTTTCTCACTTTCTTGGATGCCTAATCTCGCAGATAGAGAATGAAAAATGTCAATGTAATCTTGAACAAACTATTCCTTACTTTGGTGAAGTTGTTGCCACTCTATATACAGATCGTCATATGCTCCAATGGGGTAGTATTCTTCCTTTATAGCTTCTATGAAATCATCCTAGGTAGGTTCCGTCTCAAGGCCAATATCATCTGCACTGAATCTCATTTTGTACACTTCCCACCAATTTTTGACAGGCAATGATGCTTTCAAAAGAGCAAAAGTGATCTTATCTTTATCGGTGAATTTGTTTACAAAAAAATAAGATGACAATTGATCCAACCAATTTTCTACTACATCAGCATTGATTTTGCCTTCAAATGTAGGGATATCAAAATTCACATGAACCTTGAAGGGTATTGGGGCACTGAAAGGATGTGGGGGTGCAGATGAGGAGCTAGAATATCCCATCGAGATTTGTTGGAAAATTTGAGCGAATTGTTTTAGCATTTATGCTTTCTACTGTTGGAGGGCTTCATTCACCATTTCTTTGAAAGGATCAAATGTCTCAGTGTTGTCCGCCATTTGAAGTCATTTGGAGTGAATAGGTGGATAGTCTGCTGGTTCTATTTTCCACCCAAGCTTCTTATAATCTGACCTCATCCTCAGGATCATACACTCTAAAGACAAACCACTTTGATACCACTGATCTAAAACTTGAAAGCTTTGGTTGAAAGATAATTCAAAAAAAATAGAACAAGACAATTCAGATAATGTTATCTCTAATAAGAGATGTCTTATTGATAAAATTTGCAGATCCAAACTTATGATTATCTCTGAGAAGAGATGTCTGATTTCCATTTTAGGTTACATATTAATTTATACATGTTTTGAAGGTGGGAGGAGGATGTGGAAGGTCACCAATCTCGAGGGAGATCAAGTGGTTTGACTTCCATGATTTACAATAATACAGAATTTGAGGAATTACTATTTTTAGACTGCACTACTAAAATTAAAATTTAGGGCACTTCCATTAGGTTTTTGGGGGTCAAACTTCATTGAGAAAAGTTCATGCCATCTCACAACATTTCCCTCATTATTAACTTTCCAACGGTTCAAACGGCGAGTCAATTGGAGCTACGGTGCAAAAGTTATGGCTCTCAAAATTTTTGTCATCAATTATGGTGGACCCATCACCCGAATTGTTGCCTGAATTATTTCCCAGAGCAAAAGGATTGTACAATGTTCCAGCACAGCCTCCCTACATCACACCTTCCTGTTGACTTCTCTGTTGCACAGCCTCCAAGAGCCTCTACACAGAGCTAAGTCAAAATAGGCATCAGTCGGCAACTCCATAAAATGATCCTTCTTTGTGACCTCCAAGTAATGTGAACTCCTTCAATAGGGCTATTATTACAATACTCAAATTGATAATACCTTGAGAATAATAGAGAATCAGAGCTTTTGAAATCATGTACAATGCTCCTCTAATGCTCTAAAAAAAATCCTCTAGTTTTTTCCTGAGCTGTGAGTAATAAACACCAAAATTGGACTCTATAAGCCTTTACAAAGCAATAATAATAGTTAAAAAAAATCAAATGTCTTTTAATACACTTGGAATGCCTTCACAATCTTACTTAAGGCTTGCAAATTCAAATTAAGCTCGAATGTCTTTGCATGAATTAGGCTTGACTAGCTTGAGTGTGAATTCATAGAATTCCAATCAAGTTCTCCTTCTTGAAATGAACCTCCACCCCCTTTATATACTTGTGGAGGGTCCACTTTTTGAGGTTTGGATAGTAATCCCTTCACAATATTTGTGGGATTTAACATTAACCCCCCACTTATCCCACATATATGGGATTCACCATTATCTATGCCTTTAAATAAGGCTCATATGTGGAATGGAGGGAAATAACAATTTATTTATTTATTTAAATGATCCATATTTTAACTAGTATATGCCATGTGCCCTCTAAAAATGTGTCCACATGCTAGCATTTAATTGGTCCATGTTGTCACGTCATCATTATTATCGGGTTTCACCACAATTTTGACTGGTCATAACTTTCACATATAAACTCAAAATTGATCCGTTCAAAATGCATCGGAAAGCTTGTAATGAATTGTACGTCATGGAACTGGTTCAAAAATGTTCCAAGACCATCAATTTTTTCAGTTTGATTAGTTTTGACTATTTATTGACCAAACTTTGACCAATGATAATTGGGGCATACGATGTCTATTTTTCACATTCCAATAGTTGCCGAAAAGCTCTTGATAATCTCTACACAATAAACCACATTTAAAAAAACCAGGAAACATCTGAAAATATCCTCCAAATCATTAGCTCCCCACACTCCCAAACTAGGGTGATACTTCAGACCCCACCCAACATATTGAGCTATAAATTTTATAAAAGGTGTAAACATATGAAATATGCAATACATGTCCAACATTTAATACCATATGACTTTGAATTGAACTTAACTCAATGAATAACAGATAGCTCAGAAGAATATATTACTTCCATAATATGTCATAAGATTATTATTTTTATAATAATTATAAATATAATCAATAATATCTGAAATTAAAAATACATTTATATACTAAAACATAAAATCTAAAAGACCCCACTCAACATGGTGTAAACATATGAAATATGTAATACATGTCCAACATTTAATATCATATGAATTTGACTTGAACTTAATAAATAACAGATTGCTCAGAGGAATATATTACTTCCATAATATGTCATAAGATTATTATTTTTATAATAAATATAAATACAATCAATAATATCTGAAATTA
Organism: Torreya grandis; assembly: GCA_037957365.1. NCBI lineage: Eukaryota > Viridiplantae > Streptophyta > Pinopsida > Cupressales > Taxaceae > Torreya > Torreya grandis. The sequence continues at coordinate 3,262,712 of JARHVA010001013.1, forward strand.
AAAGATAAAATTTAAAATATTATTTCATCTTAGATTTTCAAGAAAAACTTTCTCACTCACTTTAATTCTATGTTCCCTACATTTTATAACCAAAATTCCATACTCAACAGTGCAAACCACCTTTTTTTAATACTTTAAAAAAATAAAAATATCATCCTAAAAAAGACAAACCATAAAACTATAAACACCTACACATCTAACAAACCCTAATAAAACAAACAAGTCAGGGCAAAGAAACCAACTTAATGGCAGCCATGTGTGTTGGGTTGACCCACCAGAGGCACTCAATTGGGCTCCAGTGTGTCATACTCTTTATTGTTCTTTAACCCCCTTAAATATTCTCATTGTGTGGTTTTTCTCTTCCTTATCATCATCACATGCAAAGGTTGATCCACCTACCCCCAAATCCCATCCATCTCTATTCCACCAAACATTATAAATTAGCAATTGTCCAAAATGACAGGGACAACCCAACATCCTTTTTCATTTTTAGTAATAAAAATAAGTTATGTACACCAATTAAAATGCAATGAGAGATATGTTTTGGAAACGTCATTGTATTCGTCATCCCAAACAAACAAATGTGGAAGTCTTTTTCAAATGATAATGGTTAAGGTTATTGCATTTTAAAAAAGATGGTAGTGTGATTGGTGAAGTGATGGTTTATTATATTATTTATTAAGGTATAAATTTTTAAAGATATGTTTGGTACGAATAGTTATTTAATTTAATTTTTTTAATTTTATTATTTAAATTAAAGAAATGTTTTAATATGTTTAAAATAATAATAATAATAAAAGTTTACTTTAAAATATAAACGATTTTTATGAATAAGTTATAGTTTAATAATGTAAATCATGGTAAATGTACATTGTCATATTATCTATCAACGTACAATTCTCATTCGATATTGAAAAGAGTGGAAGATGATTTTGAGACTAAGACGTATTTGTACAGAATGGACATCCCTCAGTATTTGGCATTAAATTTAAGAAGGTCAATTTATCCGTGCACCAATAACAATTAATAGAGGGTCCGACGATGAAACCTAGTGATAGGCCTTGAGTGATTTGTCAGCACCCACCCAAATTTAATACCTCTCAAGTCTCAGGGAACTGGTTATCCTTACATTTACGCAACCAATTAGATAGAAAAAATTTATCCTAATAAAACTGAAAAAAACTCCAAATCACTGAACTAAATCTCAGTCCCTAAATATTCAAAAAAATACCAATTAATATAAAAATTACTCCAACAAATTTGAATATTTCCACTTTAATCAAATATATGTAACTCTTTATACCTCATTAGTAATGGGGAAAATACAATATCCTTTTAAAAAAAAAAAAAAAAAATTAAAAATGATTTAAATAAACAGAGTATTAATTATTTATAAACATAGATCCACAAAAAATTACGTGTATGTCTTGAGATTAGAATGCATAGTTAAAAGGGATGTATTATTGTTTATGAGATATAAGTATAAAGGGACTAGAGAAATTTGTATTCCCACTCCCAAGGTAGTTAGAAAGAAATTAATAAAAATAAATTTTATTGGAAAGTACTTACATATATTATAAAAATGAATTTTTTTTGGTTTTAATTATGTTGATGAATATAATTTGAAAAGGTATTTGGGGTGGTTGTGAAGCGTAATAGTATGAGACGTTAGTAAAAATCAACAATTTTAAATTTAACATTTATTTAATTAGTATATAGAAATTTTCTTTTTGTTTGAAAAAGATGATCGAAAAATCATGGTATTTTGGGCATAGTAGAGTTGGAAGTCCTTTTTTTTTAAATATTATTTCAAACTTAATACAATTGTGCATCTAAATTGAAGCTATTTGTCATTAGTGAATGAGAAATTTGTGGAGAAAGTAAAAGAGTGGTTAATCAATGCGATATGTGACAAATCCTAGTTATGCACCTCAAAAATGACATATTTTAGTATATATATATATATATATATATATATATATATATATATATATATATATATATATATAAGTTATGCCGATAGGTGTAATGTACAGTGGTAGTCATAGGTGGTGGTAAAGCGTAATAGTGTTAGATGTAAATAAAAAAAATCCTAATCTTAAATTTGACATCTATTTGACCGTTATTAGGCAATTTTAACCTTTAATTTGATGTGTATTTGATCGCTTGTGGGTAGTTTCAACCTATAATTTGACATGGACATTTGACCGTCATCTAGATTTTTTTTTCTTTCTTGGAGAAGGTAATAAAAAAACATGATAATTTAATCATATGATAGAGTTTAGAGTCTTTTTTAAACAATGATATAACTAGATTGAGACTATTTTTATGAAGAAGAGAATACAATTATTAATTAATATGCTATGTCACAAATCTAAGATAGTCGTATCAAGATTGATATATATTTATGTTTTTAAAATATATTTATTTAAAATATTTATATTAGAAAAAGATATTACAATTTTTCTACTTTTATATCACATGTTATTTTTGAGGTGTAGGATATTAAGAGGTTTCTCATTTGGTAAAGGTGGTAGGTTGTTTTGAGTGTGACTCATAATTATATTTCATTGATGCCCATAATTATGTGGATAAGCAGGATGCTCTCTGAGATGAGAGTTAAATATGGCAAGAGTTGGTGCATCATGTTGAGGCTAATAGAATATGTAAAAGTGATAGTTTTAAAAAGAATATTTGGAGTGAGAAGATATAGAGAGAGAAGTGTAAAAGTGTAGAGTAAATTTTATATATGCCATGTGTAGTTATAAATGTAAAATGTATTTATTTAGGGAGATAGTTTGTTAATGTTATTTAGGGAGATAGTTTGTTAATGTTATTTATTTTATTTGTATTGATTTTGTATTTAATTGTGTTTTTTTAATTTTATATTATTTTTAATTTTTCAATTTTATTTGAATTTAATTGTGAAACTTTAAAATAAATATTTTCTAATTGTAATTGTAATCTATTGTATTATAGTTTACGAGAACATAAAATCAAGTAACACTAATTTAGGTATTAAAGAGAAAATACAATAAGAAAATTTTGTACCATTCAAAATATGTATGCAAATGAATTTGATATGTAGAATGAACTCAATTCCAAAGTGGCCTACAATATTTTTGAGACGGCTTAATTGAAAGTTGCAAAGGACTATTGCAATGTGAAAATGGTCTACTCCAAAGCCTAATAAACTACAAACTTAGTACCTAAAAGTAATGCAAAAGAACTATAAGTTTTTTATTGTATAGTTTACAGAAATTAAATTAATTACGTAATGCATTTTAGATATTATTTATAAAAATTATTCCTTTATATTGAACACAAATTTTGTTTAATGCATTTTTGTGTATATTAAATTAGATATCTTTATTTGTTATTTTTCTAGTTATTAAATTGAAATTCACGTGTGAAAGTTTCAATTTTTTATATACTCATGGCATTATGTTATGTATATGCACATAAATATTTCATTGAGTATCAAATATTGTGTGAAAAATATATGAAAAGTAGATGGACAACTTAAAAATATAGTTATTGTAGTGTAAAAAGAAAATAGATATATTACATTATGACATGTTAATTTTAATCTACTTTGTTTTAGGCATTAAACATTCATGGTAAAAGGCATAGAAATATTTCTCATATGTATTCAACTCATTTCAATCTAAATGCTATCAAATTGTTAGATAAACAAAGAAGTAATTGAAACAAAACCTTAGAAGTGTTTCTTGCATTATGACGTGTTTTTATTTTTATATATTTTTGGTATTATACATTTATAAGAAAAAAGGCATAAAAATATTGAGCACGTGTATTTAACTAACTTTAATTTACGTTGCATTGTATAGAAAGATAATAAGAAGTTTCCTACATGATTTATCACATGCAAAGATGATATTTTCTTGTTAGGTTTCTTGTAAATGAGAGCATATTTTTACGTAGAGATGATGTTTGGTAATTTTCAAAAGTTTTCCTAAGTAAACCTATGGTAGGTGTGTGAAGAGGGATTGAATCGTGTGACTCATATTTGGAGCATTATGTTGTGCAAGAGTATAATCAACTTAACTATAACTAGGGAATTCATTTCGGTACATGCATATTATCTCCATAGAATTCAAGGTTGAATGAGGTGTAGAAACAGTAATGCAGAGCATGCTTGAATTCAATCACAAAATCTTGAGATTGCTATAAACTTAGGATCAAAATAAAATCAAAATTTTAAATTAAAAAATTATAAATAAATCCATTCTAATATAAATTATAAATCCAATTTATTGTATTTTAGCTTAAGAGAACATAAAATCAAGCTATGCTAATACCTAGTCTGATGTAATATATAGATTGTATCCAAGGAAAAAAGTTGTAGTAATTTTGTTGCTCAAAGTATAAATCCATCTGAACTTGATATGTAAGAATAATTCAATCCCAAAATAGAAAATGCAAAGTCTAATGCACCTAAACATAATACTTAAAACCAATGCAATAAGAAAACTTAATACAAATTATAAAATGAGTACCCAAAACAATATTTAATTCATAGTCAATTTAATATAAAAATAATTAAATTGAATCCGAAAATATCTTAATGTAACATAAATATAATAACTAAAAATGATGCAAGATTGAAAACCAATAAAAAAAAAAAACAAGGACCCAAAATAATATAAATTAAAAGATTGTTCCAAATTAGAAATAGTTTAATTTATATTGCAATGTAATATTAACATCATACCTAAAAATAAAATATAAAAATAATTAAAAAAAACTTAATATAGTAAAAAATCAGTACCTAAATAAATTTAATATACATATCTAATGAAATCGCAAAGCAACCTAATCCAATCCCAAATAAGTCTAGTCAAAGTGGTGATTTTATATAATAACTCAATCTCCCAACAAACATAGATCCATAGTCAAACTTTTAGACTCTTAGATTGATTTTTCCAATGGGCACGTGCAACTTCTCCATTGAAATTTTTTTTAAATAACTTTTAAAATGAATTGATAATGTCAATGCATTTTTATTATAGAATAAAAAATGTGAAATAAAAATATACTAATTGTAAGCAAAATTTATTGTATTCTAATTTTGAAGAATATAAAATGAACCCATGTTAATACTTAGTTCAATGTAGTTTATAAAAGACATCAAAGAAGAATGGAACAAAAAAATATTTACACTCTTCAAAGCATCCACTCACATCAATTTGATATAAAATATTAACTCAATTTAAAATAGCAACTTGAAGATGAATTAATACAATCTTGAAAAGTCCAAAGTGTAATGTAATAATACAAACACAATATGGAAAAGCAATGTAAGAAGAAATATTAATACATTACAAATTGATTATACCTAAAGCAATATGTAATTGAAGTTTAGTATAATTGACAAATTGCCACATGCATTGAAAAATGGTCTAATGTAGCAGAAATATAATAACTAAAACAATACAAAGATGAAAGCACAATATAATAAAAGTGAAAACATAAAAGAATAAATTGGAGACTTTATTCTGTTTGAAAATTGTCTAATTCAACTTTTAAATAGTGTAATTCATCATCTAATGTGGTATAAGCATGGTACATAAAAATAATACAAGAAGAAAAATTTAATAAAGCACAAATTCAAATACCTAAAACAATATAGAAAGGAAGACAAGTGCAATATAAAAATGTTGTAGTCATTGTAAATATGGTACCAAAAATGTAATGAAAGAAGAAAAATTAATAATATAAAATTTCCAAAAAAATATGAAGTTGAAGCTTAATCCAATCCAAAAATGGTATAATGAAATGACTAATACATTTTGTTAAATCTCGAAATATTTTTATGTCAAAGACTTTATTGTTTGTCTTTAAAATCAAAGGCAAAAATATCTCCTACATTGAACTAATTAGCAAGCATAAAATATTTCCATCCACATTCAAGCTTATAATATCTTCTACTATGTAAAAATTCACAACCTTATTTAATTGCATTGCATATAAAATAAAACGAGCTATTCAAGAGGGCAACCAATGTCTAGAAAATATTGTTATTAGATCTTGCCATCAAAGACAATCAGTTTTTTTAAATCATTTTTTTAGTCCCTACCCTGCAGGGAACTATAGGAATAGATTGAAACAATTATTTTTATGCAATGAACCAATAAAATGCATGAATTTTTTAGATTTGTAAAGTTTTTATTCAATTATTACATTTTTTGGACTGAAAAAAGTATTAAAATTAATTATTTCAAATTTTATTGGTTGTAGAACATTTTTTTGATGTTCTCCTAATATAAATAAAAAAAATTAAATAAAACAATTTTTTAACTAAGACAAGTGTAAATTATATTTAACACTTCTCATAAATTATGCAAATTCTTTAATTAATAATAGTTAACAATTCCATAACATGGCATTAGCCTTCTCGAGAATGATGCCATGACTGACGTGGTCATCTTTTCTACCATCATACATCCACTGTTACTACAAATCCATAGGATTCGATAGAATCAGGGAAGGTTTTTGATGGGATTAGTTTTTTGACATACGACTATCCAATTAGCACATGGTAATAAGACCACTATTTTGATCGCCATTAAGATGGCTAACTAGACTTCATGGCACGTTCTACTTAACTCCACTCAATGTCTATGTTATACGTCAAACGAATAAGATGGATCTATCCCATAATTTAGTTGAAGCTCCAAGCATGTCCTAGGTTTCCAATGCCAATGTGAAGCCAAGAGCCTTTTCCAAAAAGGTGGATAACATTGTGGATAAGGATGAAGAAATTAGATCATTGAGAGCTCAGCTCAAACAAGCTCAATATCAGGCAAGTGTTCCTCTTAATGTATAATTCTATCCTCAACAAGGATATAAAGATCCATCCAAATACAATTATCAAGGGAGAGGACAAAATCAATAAGGTTACAGCAGACAACCCAATGCATATAATCCAAGTTTTACTCCTCTTGTAAAGGTTGTTGTTCCAGTTCATGCAAATCTAGTGCAAAGAGAAGATCATGTGGACTAATGATGATGGAGGAACCAGCTACACTTTGACTACACAAGAAGAAGATACTCCTTACATGATAGTAGAAGAAGAATGTCCCAACCAAAGGGATAATCATGGAGAAGGCAGCAGCCCAAGTGTGGGGATGATGAACTTTCAATAAAAAGATGATTTTGTGTTGACTCAAGGCATTTCAATTGCAGTTAATACAAGGTCTAAGAAGAGAGCCTTGGGATAAATCTAGGAGCCATCAATAGTTCCAAGTGATGCCCCTCCAAGGCTACAAAATGCCAATCAAAGTGTTGCACCTTCTACAATCCATGTTCCTCAACAAAATTAGAATATAAACACAACTACCAAGATTGCAACACAATAGGGTACAGCTCCTTTATTACTATCAAAAATGTAGGAGAAAGTGAATACTTCATCTCTAAATATTATGGAATCATTAAAGAGAACTAAGACAAGCATATCCCTTTGGGAGGTTCTACATATACCTGGTCAAAAGGAGATTTTGTAAGAGCGGTTAGCAAGCATGTAGGTGGCTCCTCAATCTTCAAAGCATCATAGTGTGGCTCTCACAAATTTTCCAAATCATCTTTTGGAGCCTTCCACTAAAGCTAAAAAGCCTCCACCCTTCTACCTCATATTCATTGTAGGAGATAAGTTGGTCCACAATTGTATTATAGATAATGGTGCAAGCACTATTGTTATGCCTAAAGTAGTGGATGATAAACTGGGTTTGAACTATGAGCCACATAGTAAAGGCATGTTGAAGCTGGATGGAACTCCAACCAAGATGATAGGATTAGTCAAAGGTCTAAAAATGTTTTTACATGGTTGCCCAGGGTATGGGATCTACTTGAGGATTTTGATGCCTTCAACATCCAGCCCATACCAAGAGACTTGAACAATCACATTGATAGATTGGCTAAAATTGGAGCATGTTTTGACTCAGCTGTTGATGTTGAAAAAGAGAAGGATCAATCTCATATCAAGATCATTTTGAGACCTTCCATTCTAAATAATGAAGTTTCATGGCAAGTGTTTAAAAGTGATGAACACATTGCACACTTCTTGCAAAATGAGGTAGGTTTCTCTTCAAGAAATTAAAATAACTTGCATGATCATTATGAAGAGAAAATTATACAACTAAAGACAAATAAAATACCCAAGGGGTTGATTACCTTGGAGATTGTCTTCAATGAGGATGATCAAAATAAAAACCAAAGAATGAGAATGTCAACAAAAGAAGAGAACTATGAGAGAGTTCTGATTTTCAAGGATAAACTTTTGAAGATTGGCAAGGCTTGTTCTCAGTTGGAAAGGCAAGCTTTTATTGCATTATGCAAAGAGTTTCATGACATCTTTGCCTAGGAATACAAGGACCTGAAAGGGTTTGACCCAAGCCTAGCTCATCACACCATTGAGTTGGAGCATGGAGCTAAATTAGTAAGGCAAAATCAAAGGCCTATCAACCCCAAGGTAGAATAACTCATAAAGAAAGAGCTGACTAAATTGATTGAGTCTAAGATTATCTTTCCTATCAAGCACTCAACTTGGGTATCCAACCTTGTGCCAGTTTGAAATTAGAATGGAGAAATTAGACTCTATGTGGATTTTTGTGATCTAAACAAAGTGTCTCTCAAGGTTCATTACCCACTCCCTTCCATGGAACAAATTTTGTAATTTGTTTTAGGTTCTCAATGTTTCTCACTTCTTGATGTTTATTTAGGTTATAATCAAATATTTGTAAATGAAGGGGATTAATTCAAGACAACCTTCACCACCAAGTGGGGGACCTTTGCCTACAAGAAGATGCCATTTGGTTTATCCAATGCTAGAGCTACATTTCAAAGGGCAATGGACATAGCTTTCAAAGGTTTGATCAATAAATTTTTGTTTGTTTACCTTGATGATATAACCATTTTATCAAAAGATGTTGTTAATCATATGAGACATGTAAGGCAAGTGTTTTCGAAGTGTAGAGAATATGGCATATCCCTCAATCCAAAGAAATGCATCTTTGATGTCCATGAAGGTAGGCTTTTGGGTCATGTTTTTTCAAAAGAAGGCTTATCTATTGACCCCAAAAGGATTGAAGTTATTCTAGGCTTGTCTTTTCCTCAACACAAGAAAGAGATGCAAAGTTTCTTGGGAAAAATAAACTTTGTAAGGAGGTTTCTCCCAAACTTTTCAATTGTGGTAAATCCTATCACAACCATGCTAAAAAAGAACCAAGTTTTTTCTTGGATAAAGGAAGGTAAAGGTAGCTTTGAGGCAATCAAGCAAGCAATTGCGGCATCTCCCATTCTCTTAAATCTGAATTTTTCTAAGGATTTCATTCTTTATACTTTTGCTAACCTTGACATAATCTCAGCCATGCTTATGTAAAAGAATGACGAGGATGTTGAGCAACCAATTGCTTTCTTTAGCCAAGGCTTAGAAGACTATGAAGTGAGATATTCTTTTATTGATAAATAAGCTTTAACCATCATTAGACGTTTGAAAAAGTTTAGGCATATGGTTTACAACAATAAGATCCATGTCATGGTCTCCCATCCTAGCACCAAGGAGTTTTTCCTAAGTAGGGATCTCAATGAGAAGAGAGATGGATGGATTATGAAGGTGATGGAATATGACATTGACATCAAGGTAGCCAACCTAGTAAGAGGAAGAGGTTTATGTGAGCACTTAGCATCCAAATTTTAAGAGCCAAAAGAGTAAGCCTTGGTAAATCAAGTTCAAGACCAAACAACTGATCAAATGCAAAATCAAAGTTGGACACAAGACATCATTGGTTTTCTTCAAAATGGTGAGTGTCCCAAGGGCTTGAACAAATATCAAAGAAGGTATTTTAGGCTACAAGTTATTCCTTATTGTCTTGTGGATGGAATTCTCTTTAAGAAGGATGTGAGCAATGTGTTGCTAAGATGCATTAATAATGACCAATTTGATATGCTACTAGAAAAGTTTCATAATGGTGCAGATAGTGGTCACTTCTCTCCTAGAACAATAGCTGCAAAAATAATGAGAGCTAGTTACTATTGGCCTAGTCTTTTTGAGGACTTTTATCATTGGGCTAAGGTTTTTTTCCTCAATGTACTTCATTTGTTGGCAAAAAAAACTTGCTACCCTTACATTGAATCATATCCAAGTGGACTAGTCTTTTATGCAATGGGGCCTTGACTTCATTGGCATGATCAACCCTTCATCAAGTGCTAGACACAAATGGATATTGATTGCTACAGACTACTTCACAAGATGGGTAGAGGTTGTTGCTTTGAAGGAGAAAATTAAAATGCCATCTTGGAGTTCGATGAAAATATTATAAAAAGGTTTGGAGATCCTCATGTCATCATCTTAGATAAAGCACTTGCTTTCATAAGTGCTAAAACTTTGGATTGGGCAGCAAAGAGTGGAGTTCATTTTAGTACCTCATCCAACTACTACGCTCAAGGTAGTGGATTGGTTGAGTTTACCAATAAGAACCTCATCGATATCATCAAGAGGATGTTGGAAATCAATCAAAGAGCATGGCATAGCAAGCTAAAGATAGGCTTATGGGAAGACAAAATCACTCCTAAGAAATCAATTAGTAATTCTCCCTTTATACTTGTCTATGGGAGAGAAGCTAGGATGTCCATATCACAAGATTTCCCTACCTTGGAACTTGCATAATAGTTGGAATTGTGTGAAAACACTCCCATGGAGGTTAGATTAATAGAATTAATGCAGCTACAAGAGGCAAGAGATGATGCACACAAAGCTTTGGAACAGCATCAAGTTCTTACAAATAAATCCTTTGACAAAAGGTCAAGGGCAAGAGTGTTTAAAGAAGGTGATTTGGTCTTGAAATGGGATGAATATAAAGCAAAACTAGGCAAACATAAAAAATGTGATACCTTGTGGAGTGGTCTTACATCATCAGCAAGTACAAGCAAAGAAACTCCTTTCAACTGTCCAAAATGGATGGAGAAGAGCTACCTATTCTAGTGAATGGAATCCACTTGAAGCCTTGATTTTGACCCTTGTTGGCCATGTCTTGTATATACTTTATTTTGGTGTGTTTCTTTTGTTGTGTTTTTTTTCCTTAAGTGATTTCTAGCATAGGTGTGTTTTCATTGTTTGGTGTGCATCTCTGCTTTGTGTGTGTAATCAACCTATCTAGTGTGTTTTTGAAGCAAAGCTTGTTTGGTTCTCTTTTAAGTGCCTATATGCATGACTCCATGCCCAATGGAAGGATTTAAGAAACTGATATTTGACATAATAAGCATGCCTCCCCTTCGAATCACCAAGAATGTTGACCAAATTTCACCTTAGTATAATTTGTTTGACCATTTTCATAGAGAGTCGAATAGCAGTTTCAAGAATAGGGCATTTCAAAGGTCCAAAATTATAAGTCAAAGATGATAAAGTGTTTTGGATCCATTGTAGTGTATGTTGGGTTCTTCACAGGTCAAGCTTTGGCCTCTCATAAACCCAAGCTACATTATCAAGACTAATTCAAGTTATCTGAATGACTCGACTTATAAAAATTTCATGAGTAGAAGTAATCTAGGTTTACAAATGTGAATTACTCCTTCTAATGCTTTACGGGTTTTCAATGATGCATGACTTCAAGTTTTATAAGGAGTAAGTCTTAAATTGTTATATAATCAAAAGCAATCAAAAATCTTGAAATGGTCTTGATAATGTTCCCCCCCAAGTGTCCCTTCAAAAAATTTTGAAGGGCACTTTGTTTTCCCAAGTGTTCCTTCAAACTTTTCTAAAAGGCACTTTTCTTTCTAAGTGACCCTTCAAAAAAGTTTTGAAGGGCACTTTTCTTCCAAGTGACCCTTTGAAAAAGTTTTGAAGGGAATTTTTTAGCCCAAGTGTCCCTTCAAACTATTCCAAAGGGCACTTTTCTTCCAAGTGACCCTTCAAAAAAGTTTTGAAGGGCACTTTTTAGCCCAAGTGTCCCTTCAGATTTTTTTAAAGGGCACTTTATCTTTGGAAATGCCCTTAAAAAAAATTTATGAAGGGCCATTTCCTTTGGAAATGCCCTTATAAAATTTTTGAAGGGGCCCTATGCCTTCCCCAAGTGTCCTTCAGAACTTTTTTGAAGGACACCTCCTCAAGTATCCTTCAGGAAAAGTTCCTGCAGGAACTAGCCATTGCCTTTTAGGCAAAATCCCCAAAATAATTCCTTTAAATAAATTATCTAAAAGAATTACTTCAAGAAAATTTCTTGAAACAATAAACTTGACCTAATAGATCCCCATGATGTGCCATAGGATGTCAAGTTTAATATAGCCAACTAGCCATTAGGGTACAAAGATGATGTGCCGTAGGACATCAAATTTAGAGCAACCAACTAGTTGTTGTAGTGCAAAGATGACGTGCCATAGGATGTCATATTTAGGGTGGCCAACTAGCCATTGGGATTCAAATATGGTGTGCCTTAGGACATCAAATTCATTCCTAAAGTCTTCAAGCAAGGAGTAAAGCCATTCAGAGAACCCGATAGGGTTCTAAGCAAATATAGTACAAATTAGGTTTCCCAAAGAGCTTTGCTTATGAATTTTACAAGTAAAAGCAATCAAAAAGATCAAAAAGGAAGAGACAATTCTTTATGAGTTTTCAAAAGATCTTTGCTTATGAATTTTACAAGTAGAAGCAAGCAAAGAACCCAAAGAAGCAAGTAGAATTAAAGTCACTTGGAAAACTTGAATGGGTCTACAGTGTAAAATGTGGGAGCTCTTAGGAAGAATCTAAAGTTTTTAGTAGTTATCTGATCCATTTATTATGGAGGGTCATCTCACCATTAATTTTTTAGTGATCCTGGTCATTTTAAGAGGGCAAATCAAAGAGAAGGACAAACTCCAACTGAATGAGAAAATAGCTAGAATCAGTTTCACCAGGATGGTGAATGCAAACCATTTTGGAGGCTTATATTTTGGTGCCCAAGATCTCTCTCTTCTCTCCCTCTTTTTATATAAATAGGACTCTTGGGCTCTTGTTTTATCATCCACAGATAGTATGATGAAGCCCTACTAGAATATTTTGTCATTTTCTTGCCTTTGAGCAAAGAAGAATAAGTTTGTTTTCTTTCTAAGTTATAGACATTTGTCTAGGTATGCAAGAGACACAAAGTGATAGAAAGTGATTTTTTATCCTTATATTCTCTATCCTTCATTTTCTTGAGAAAATATTTGATCCAATAGGTCATGTAGAGTGCATTCTAACTGTATGAGATTTTGTACACATGTAACCTTTTTTCTTGACTATACAGGTTATCTTTTCTAGTTATTTACCTTGTGTGATCTTATTCATTTTATCTCTACATTGAAATACTTATGTTGGTATCTTCTATAGATTGAGTTATAGACTATATTCTACTATATTTTTCATAAGTATAGGGCATACATGTGGATACTAATTCTTGGTGTATCACCATCTTAGACTAGGCTTTTCATTTATGCAAACTTTTAACTCTTTTCACTCATACAATCTGGTTCAATAGTTTTATTACACAAAACTAATACAAGGAGCTTAGCCCTTTCAACCTAGAGTTTCATTTCCACTTATAGGCACACCCACAGGCCTAGAAATGTCCCAATGTTGCCCAAATCTGAAGGAGGCCTAAACAACCCTCTTCTAGGGTGCAAGATTTGGAGACAATAGTTACCATTCAAACTTGACAATAAAAAATCACACATAGACTGGGTTGGAGTTTAGATATATAAATCAAATCCCAAATTCATTTGAATTCATAAAGACTCAAAAGAGGATCATAGAAGATGACCAAATAGGACTCCTTGAACACTGTACACACAGTCAACATGCCCTCTACAATCCTACTTGCCTAATCAAGTGAAGGTGATTGTTTAGTATAATAAATAAGGTTTGAGAGGAAATAAATCACTTGAAATTGATCTCATAGTGATATCATTACCCTATAATATCATCACAATTAATAATCAAAAGTTGGTAATGTATACAAACCTATTTATAGCTATTGGGCTTAGACCAAACACAAAGCCCTGTGTGAAATTTTGTGATGGAAGTTGGTTTGTATGGAAATATGAGAGTATGAATACCCTAAAAATTTGATAGAGTCTTCATGAAAAAATTCTAATAAGTTTTTAATCCCTACAGTTTTGAGGAAAAGATCAAACATAGTCAACAGGGTAATTTGCGTTGGATGACTGGAGAACCCTAGACATGTGTATGAGAGATCTGAAAACACTTTGAAGAGTTATAAAAGAATAAAAACCATGATAATATGTTAATATATGTGTTACAAGTCTCATCGAGGTGTTTGGAGCCAAGGTCAAGCAATTTCACATCCTCTACACTCATTTTCTCTGTCTAGACCTCACTAACACACTCTACCAACCCAAAAGGCTATTAAATTTTGATTATATCTCTCAGTAAAAAATACATGGTGGAAAAATATCTTAGGGTTGGTTATTAGGGCTCATTCCCCTAAAACTTTGGGCATTGGTTCTTAAGTTAGTGGTTTGTACTATATGAATCATTGCTAAGACCCTGAAGAACTCCCAAGCTGCTTAGAAGATCAATTTCAACCTGATGAGAGAGATTACATGTATAAGTGATTAAAATTAATTGTTTTGACCATATAATGACCTTGATGACATTCTCAAATCTCTTTATCACCATTTTAGGCCATTGTATAGCAATCATGCAAGTTTAATTGTACAAAATGGTCATAAAAATAGGGTCATAGGTGTGTTTTTTAAGGTACAGGGTATGGAATGATCTCCAAAATAATATAATAGGTCTATAAGGAATTTTTAAGGTTCTTAATCCTTATACACACCCTTTGAGGTCTTATAATAAGTTGTGTGAGCTTTGAAAGTCATCATCTTGGACAAGAAGAGAGGAATGCACTAGTTTGTAGGTCAAGAAGTCTATATGCAAGCCTATAAGACACTTCAAGATACATATCATTAGTGTATTGAGTTTCATAATGATGTTTTAGGACTAAAAAAACTTATTCCAAGATTCAGAGTTGACAAATTTCTTACCAAACACCCCAACTATCTCACATGTCTATATAAGTGCATAGACTAGGGTTTTTAACCATTCATGGTTTACCTATCTGTATAGGGTATCATGGGTTTAAAATTTACATGGATAATTGTATTATCATGGGTAAATTTAATCACACACTTATATTTATTTTCACATAAGTGGGAGTGTTTTTGGGCTAAAAATCAATTTCTAGACAAGGAGGCGTAATTGAGGAGAGAGAATAGCAAAAAAAGTACTCTTCCACTCAGAGTCAGGACCTTAAATTTGGCATGGAGATATAATGGGATACTAGGTCCTCAAACTAAATTTTTTTTTTATTACCCTCTATACATTCTTCTACACAAGGAGGTTTACACGTTTTAGGGCTATAAAGAATGAGGCCAAATGAGAGCTTTTGGTGCAAAATGGAGTCTTAGAGAGAGTTTGATGACTCCAAATAAAGTTTTTCAGGTATAATATGATATTAATATTCTATCCATAGAGAAATAGTTCCTTGGTGAAGATGAATTCAATACTTTACACTTGTAAGCAAGGTGAGGCATGATAAGGCTAAGGGGTTTTAAGACACCTAAGAAGTTACTTGATGATTAACACTGAGATGTCAATTTGAGGAGATCCTAATATGATGAAAGGTATAAAGAGTAGAGAAAAAAAATCATTTCAACATGACTTGACCATCAATGAATCCACTTATCATATCACAAGCCAAGAGAAGGGGTAGTTTTGAAGAGTAAGGTAAGGTGTCAAGCAAAGTTACAAACTCCTATGCCATGTGGAAGAGAAGAACATCTTCAAGAGAGCACACTTGTCCTTTGAGACTTGATGGATTAGTTTCTAACTCCTTGTTTATAAATCTCTTGAGAGACACTTGTCATTTATCTCTGCTATGCCCTTCTTATCTTCTTCTCTCTCATTTTCTATATATTCAACCTTGATAGGCTATGTTTGTATCCTCCATCTAGGTATGGCAAAGCCCTACCCATTTTCAATCATTTCATCAAAAATAAAATTCCAATGTTACCTCTTCTTTTTATTGGTTTAATGTGTGTGCTTGATTAGCTAATATTATCAAGTGATTAACTTTGCTTCTTTTGTATGCCATCCTTGTTTTACATCCATGTTCAGTTTGAAATCCTTTTTGCAGGTATTGTGAAGTGTCTAAGTGAGGTGCGAAATTTTGAGTGAGTTGTATATTAATTAGTGTCACTATATGACCTATTGACTAGTCCTCCTAGCCTAAGCATTCTTCACAACCTTCACGTGAAATGTTGATGTAGAAAGGTAGATTTGGAGTAGTTTTTGTTGAAGGTTAGTCTCATGTTTGAAGTGAATTTTCAGATGGTGGGTAGTGGTCAAGTATATTTGTTGAATCACCTCTATTAGAGTAGTTTTCTCTCTCTTTTCCTAGCAAGTTGGTAGAGTAGTTGTGAGCCTAAGTGATTCATTAGGGGGAGCTAGCCCTTTAACCTAGAGATTCAATCCAAGTTAGGACACCCATAACCTAAGATTTTTTTTTATGTTATTCAAAATTTGGAAGGCTTGAACTACCTTCTAAAGGGTGAAAATTTGGTTGATAACAAAAATATTTGAGTTCTAATTTTCAAAAGTCAAATTTTAACAAGAAGGTTGCAGTAGGGGCCAAGCAAAGTTTCCAATGTCTATCCATGTCAAAGTGGTATAGTGAAAGCATGGTGAAGAGTTATTGAGAATTATTTGGGATTCCAATAGCATTCATAATAGATGATTTAGCACATTTATATTTTCATTGCTTGATATAAGTCAAAGATGGAAAATTATAATCATGTATCACATCATGAATCTTCTAAAAAGTTTACATTTATGATGTTGTGATTCATGCACATTCATTTGATATTTATTCTCAGGATTTCAAGTTTTTTATGAAAAAGGATATCAAATTACATGAGTTTTAAAAGCATTTTTTGGATGTTAGAGAAAGTATATCTTTCAATGCTCTTTTTCAGGGGTTGTCTCACTTGACATGTACAGGATCCAGATTACATGGCATTATAGTTTGATTCATCACATTGGCACAATGATTCTTAAGCATCATGTTTTGCAATTGCTTGTGGGAAAGAACTTTTGGGAAATTCAGGCTATCATGTTTGTTTTTAAATTAATTTATTCTTATGGATAAAAGATTCATTCCAATATTATCTTTGGGTTTAGAGAAGGAGAAAAGAAAATAATTTTATTTAATATTAATTATTTGGACCAAAAATATTCATTGTTTTCTATTTTTGATAAAAAAGGCCAAGTAAATAATAAAATATTATCATTTTTGAGGATTTTCCCAATTAGGGGCATGGGAATTTTTATGAGGAGGTTTTTAACCTCTAGGATTAGCTGGCAATCAATTATTATCAAATTATTTTACAAGTTTAAAAAACAATAGGGAATAAAGATAAATAATAATACTTTATTACTAAATTGGGGTGTAGTATTTTTAAGGATAAGGATGATGAGGAGGATTTAAATCAAAGTAATACATTATTTTTGAATTTTTATACTCCATAAAATCTAGTAAATTTAGAAAAAAATTGAAATAGGACGAAAGGAGGAAAAACATAATTAAAACAAATTATGGAAAGTAGAGAAAGATGACAACTAATAGCTTTTTATAGTTAGATTTTTTATTTTTATAAATCAAGGATATATATTTTTACACCCCCTTTGGGCCTTCTTGATTATTAATATGTCATAATTTCATTCTAATTGATCTTTTACCAAACTAATTAATTTCTCTTGTTGAACAATGTTCATCAGATCATCTTGGAATGTAAACTCTTAGATGTCGGAGGTATTTGAATATAAACCCATTGATCCCAAGGATTTTAGTATGAAACCCCTATGATCTATAGGTACAATTTCACATAGAAATTGTAATAGAGTTTCAAGGAGTGCAGATTCAGTCAGTTTTCAATGTTTTATGTAGGTAATTAGTGTGAGTAGAGGTTATAAAATATTTTTCATATTTTTTGGCTTGTTATAGTAGATATAAAGTGTATTTTTGGGTTATTTTAAGGCTATTTCATTATTCTTTAGTTTTTTGTGATCAATCTAGAAGTGTTGTGTATTTATGTTATACTTTGAGCAATGTTTGTAGTGTTATTGTTAGTTCTGGCACAGGGTTTTGTCCAAAATTTATATTTTAATCAAGAAATATTGTGGAATTATTATTAAAATTATTTTTTATTATATTTGTCTTATTTTTATGTAATATAAGTTTTCATATGTACTAGTTTGGATATACTCCATTATTCCATGAAAATTGTCGAAATATGGGTTTCACTAGTTAGTGTAAAAAAGGACATGAATTTTACATAAATTGTTCCTAATATAAACTTAATTTTGGATTTGATATTTATTTATTAAATTTATTAAGGGAACACGACACATATATTTTCATCTATGAAGTCCAAAATAATTTATTTTTCTTTATAAACACCTGCGTGGATATTTGAAAAGTATATTGATATTAATGTTGATTAGGTTTGTAGTGCATGCAAATAACTTTGACACATAGTTTTAAATTCCATGTAACAAAATTTGGCCCATAAATTATCTGTTATCAAATTTTGGACATGTTTATTTCTTTAGGTATAACATATTTCTCATTTTTTTAAAAATCAAATATACAAATAATGAAATAGGTATCCATAACTTTTGTAAAGACAATAACATCTTTAGGTTGTATTGAACGATCATAGATGAATTATTCCAACCATTTTTTAGATATAGAGGAGAACCACATCAACATAATTTCATATGTGATAACCAAAAAGTTAGGTCTTCCAAAGTTTCCAAGTCACAATTATGCAATTGCAATTGTTATTTACATATTGAAGGTATTTTGTGTCAAAATATTTAGTTCATAAATAAGTTTAAAATGTGAACACTAATTTAACAAAAAAAATAGGACTTTGATTATAATAATAAAAAATAAATGCATTAGTATTTATTTATAAAAACCATGCACATAGTTTCATCCAAAAATTAGCTACTCATTCATATGGACTATGAAAACATCAAAGTTCTTACAAAAATGATATTGTATTAGTTTTTGAGTTTGTAGGAGGTTATTTTATAAACTACTTTTATTAAATTCTATGTGTATCCTCAATTTATTGCAAGAATCTTACATGGTTACTTATCCATCAAAAATAATTTAAATGTCATATTGTGATTGATTAATAAGAATAAAAAATAAAAAAGTACTTATTACAGTAATAATAATAATGCAATGCAAAAACTTAAATAACGAAACCTAATTAAAAAAACTATGCCAAAGGTATGCCTAAAATATGTTGCAAGCCAAATCACAAGAAATAGACAATTGAACTCAATACATGCAACTATCATAATTAGATTCAAATACGAGATATACTGAGAGGGGGCGCTGAATCAGTATATCATATATCTTATAAATCTTTTCCTTAACCAAATTCCACTTAATCAAACATTCAAGATATGCAATAAAACTCAAACAATAAACACGACACAAGATAGAGAGAGACACCAGATATAATGTGGAAACTCAATGTAGGAAAAACCACAGAGAACAATCTCAAGTATATGAATAAGCACCAACCCAAACAATATTCGCAAGCCAAGCTTGTAGGAGCACCAACCCCTTTGCTGAGCACCAACCCAACAACTATTCATGAGCACCAACCCATAAGAGCACCACACCCCTTTGTTGAGCACCAACCCAGTAACAATTCATGAGCACAAACCCATAGGAGCACCAACAACTTTTGTGTATACCACACACCTATCTCTCAATGTTGCTATCTCAACAAATGATAGATCAATACAACATCTCTTTCCTCTCTCTCACCTTTGCTCTTCTAAGCTAGATATAATAAATACAAATCATATTCATCTCTCACAATTGCTCTTCTAAGCTAGATATTACAATATCAAATCAACCTCTCTCTCTCTCTCATCTTACAAATGGCTACTCAAGCCTTTATTTATAGCTTTCCAAATGACCTTTGGCCTTCCCCCTTTGTGACCCTTCAATCCTCATGAAAAATGGCACCAAACTTATATGATCCTTCATATTCAAGCCTTTGAAAAGTCATGTGGTAACCCTTCATGATCAAAAATGTCCTTCCCTCTTTTGTCCTCATCTTGGTGACTTTCGTATTCTTTAAAGTGTCCCTTCATGAGAAATTGTGCCCTTCCTCTTTTGTCTTCACTTGGTGACTTTTGGAATTCCCCATGATGACTCTTCAAGGGAAAATGCATCCCATCCTTCTTTTGTCTTTATCTTGTGGCTCTTTGACTTCTCCATGGGCCCTTCTTTTGTCTCATATGCAACCAAAAATATATTCGTTAATATTAAATAAATATTGACTCATATTAGCCAAGATATATTTATTACAAACAACATTAAATGCAATGGGGCCTTATCACCAATAATGCTAGACCTTTGACATCAATGACAATATTTCCAACAATCTCCCCCTTTGTCATTGATGGCAACCTCAATCCTAAAACTGCCACATCATGTCATCTGCACATACTGTCATTTGAAAACATACAGTAACTCCTCCTTACTATATCAACCTGTACCTATTCCCTGTACCTATTTTTTGCACCTGTACCTGTACCTGTTATTCTCCCCCTTTGACATCAATGGCAAAGGGCCTACCTAGAGCTAACATTTAGCTCCCCCTCAACTGATGCTGAACATCAATGGCAGGAAGTAATAGAAATTACTCCCAACTCCTCTCGCCGATCTTTGAATGTATCCTTTGATCATTCCTTTGAGAAGATATCTAACAAAACATATACATTGTTCCATGTCCTTTGAGCATCTGCAATCAACTCATTTAAATCTTTTCTTCTAATCTCACAACCTTCTTTATGAAACTTTAATGTGTATTCTTGATCACATATTTGACTAACACTCAATAGATTATGCTTAAGACCTTTTACATATAAAACATTCTTAGTCTTAGTTCTACCATAATCCAAACTTAAAGTACCTTTTCTGGCTATCTTGGCAGTGGTTTTATCTCTGAATCTCACTATACCACCATTGATCTTCTTTAGAGTTGTGAACTTACTTTTATCACCTGTCATATGCCTCAAACATCTACTATAAATTAACCATGGCTGATCTTTACCTCTTACATACAGAGCTGTCTGAACCATCATAGAATCTTCAAGTTGTTTCTTCTGCTATGAACATGTCTGAGCCTTCTTCTTGATGAATGGAGCTTTGAAACTCTGATATTTTTTGACTGACTCGAACACGCTTATACAATACCGAGATATGTGTCCGAAGTTGTTGCACTTGTAGCATACTATGGTCTCTTCATCAAAGCTTGATAGAGGAGAAAAAGAGTTGTGGATTCTGCTTGACTCTCCTTGACTTTCCTTCTTATTTATAAAATTGTTAGCTCTTTTTCTACATTCTAATTTATTGTGACCATATCCATAACAATGAAAATAATAGCCATAAAAATAAGACCTATCTGTATATCTCTGACCTGATTGTCTTTTGTAGCTTTGTTCTCTCCAACCTTCTCTGTTTGAAATGTCCTCTGTATTTTTCACTTCTCCCCTTTTTGTTTCCTCTTTTGTAAGAGCTTCAGCATAGCTCTTTTTCTTTTCAAATCCGATCCTTGTCTTATCTGAATTTGCTTTTTGACTTTTCAATATCTTATTCAGCATATTAGTGCTATCTTCAAATTTTGAATCACTGACTACATTATCACTGACTGCTTTCTTAATATCTTCTTTTAAAGAGGCAATTTCAATCACATACCTTTGACATTATTTTCTTACTATTTCCAACTGTGTTGTGAGGTCTTCTTCATTCTTCTTAACTTCTTCAAAGTGTGCTTGTAGATATTCAATCATTTCCTTTGACTCTTGTTTATTTTTCTCGATCTAGTGCTTTAATCTTTGATTCTTCTTTTGAACAGCTTCTAACTCTTCTAAGGCACAAATGAGCTCTCCTTCCATATTCACTTCAGCTTCCTCCTCTTCTTCTTCTTGATCATCTTCATGTATGGCCATGAATAGAATCTCTTTTTCTTCTGAATCGCTGACTCCACTATCTTCGCCTATGCTAGGATCTTTAGAATACAAGCTCTTCTTCTTGAATCCCTTCTTAGATTTGCCTTTGAAATTCTTTTTGTATGTAGGCTTTTCTTATTCATCGTCATTAACCTTATCTAGGCATCTAGCTGAAAAATGTCCAATCTTTCCACAATTAAAACATTTAAAAGGTAATTTTCCTTGATATTTACCTGTTCCTTTTTTCGGCTTGTGAATGAAAAGTGCTCTATTGTCATCTTCATCATCACTGGAACTATCACTTGATTCTTGAATCATAACTTTCTCCTTCTTTGATGTCTTGAAAGCCACTTCTCTCTTGGAGGGTTTATCTTTTTCTGTCCGCATCTCATATGCCATGAGAATACCATGAAGCTCATCCATCTTTAGCTTGGCTAAATTCTTCATCTCCTCGATTGTTGAAACCTTTGCATCATATCTCATTGGTAGAGATCTCAAAACCTTTTGCACCACCTTTGACTCATCAAATGTTTCTCTAAGACCTTGAATTTGATTTACAATTTAATCAACTCACAAAAGATAACTTGCTATATCTTCTTCTTCTTCCATCTTCAAACTTTCAAACTGCCTTCTAAAAGTCTGCAGCTTAGCTTCCTGTACTTTTCCATCACCTTTGTAAATATTCTCAAGTTTTACCCAAGTTTCATGAGCAGATTTACATTGCATAACTTTAACAAATTTAGATTCACATAAACCAGATAAAATAGCATTTAAAGCTTTAGCATTACATTCACTTGCCTTCTTTTATGTTGGAGTAATTACAAATGTCTATGGCTCTTCATATTCCTCAACCACTGCTTTCCATATGTTGAATCCAAGGGCCATTAAATAAACCTTCATTCTCATGCTCCAAAAAGCATAATTCATTCCATCAAACAAAGGTGCCTTATTTTTAAAAAATCCTTCTTGTGACCCAGCCATCATGCATTCCCGATCTACCTACAAGTTGTAAAACTTTTCAAAAAAGGAACCTGCTCTGATACCAATTGTTAAGCACAGGATATACTAAGAGGGGGGGTGAATCAGTATATCATATATCTTATAAATCTTTTTCTTAACCAAATTCCACATAATCAAACATTCAAGATATGCAATACAACTCAAACAATAAACACCACACAAGATAGAGAGAGACACCAGATATAACATGGAAACCCAATGTGGGAAAAACCACAAAAAATAATCTCAAGTATATGAATGAGCACCAACCCAAAAAATATTCGCAATCCAAGCTTACAAGATCACCAACCCCTTTGTTGAGCACTAACCCAACAACTATTCGTGAGCCCCAACCCACAGGAACACCACACCCCTTTGCCGAGCACCAACCCAGCTACTATTTGTGAGCACCAACCCCTTTGTTGAGCACCAACCCCTTTGCCGAGCACCAACCCTACAACAATTCGTGAGCACCAACCCACAGGAGCACCAACCCCTTTTGTGTATACCACACACCTATCTCTCAATGTTGCTATCTCAACAAATGATAGATCAATACAACATCTCTTTCCTCTCTCTCACCTTTGCTCTTCTAAGCTAGATATAAAAAATACAAATCATATTCATCTCTCACAATTGTTCTTCTAAGCTATATATTACAATATAGAATCAACCTCTCTCTTTCATCTTATAAATGGCTACTCAAGCCTTTATTTATAGCTTTCCAAATGACCTTTGGCCTTCCCCCTTTGTGACCCTTCAATCCTCATGGAAAATGGTGCCAAATGTTTCTATTCAAATTTTGTTTTAAGATTTTAAAGGAAAGAATTAAAGAAACTTAAGAAGGAATGGTCAAGGCTTGATGTGTACCTGGATATAGTCTGCGCACCGTAATCCAGACGCTGTGAGTACTCCTCTTTGGCTGTGGAGGAATGACACCTGCAAAGAAAGAAGCTTGGACAAAAGAAGGCGTTAAATGGACAGATGGTGGGTTGTCAAGTGAAAGCTTGATCCCAGAAGTATGAAAACTTCCTTAAGGGATATAAACCCACTAATCAACAGAAAGAAATGTTTGATAAATAGCTGAATAATAAAGAACTGAAAGTGATAAAAGATAGAAATGGAAAGGAGAAGCAAAGACTTACTTGAAAGAAGCTATCGAATTGATCACAGTCACCGGCGTCAGTAATCCTACCGGCATCGGTTGGTCAAGGTGCCGACGTCAGTTAATCTGCCGATGTCGGTTGGGGTAATGACCAACGTCGATCGGGGCAGTTAGCTTGGACGGGGTTTGGGCAGGTCTGTGGTCTGTGGACAGAGTTTGGGCAGGGTTTTGGTCTGTGGACAAGGCCAAGGAAGGGTTTGGGTTTGTTAATAGTTTTGAGGCAAAGTTTTGGGCTTGGTTGAATGGTCTGGGGTCTGGGTTTGAAAGTCTGGTTGAATGGGCAGAGTGTATGGTCCGATAGAGGATGAAGGAAACAAGGAGGTGGATAAGTCAAGATTCAGGTCTGGCTTGGTGAACAGTGTGGTCTAGGGAGATATTGTTTGAAAGCAAATAACTGAAAAGGGAATAAAAACACAGACAGTATACTTACCTATGCCTTGTAAAAGGTGTGCTACTGATGATTCCTGTACCTGCTGTTGATGTAGCCTGTGTGGAGAACCTGTTGCTGATGGAGAACCTTGATGTTGCTGCACCTAAGGGAGAGAGTGAGAGTCTTGATTGAGAGATTTCACAGATTGATGGATGGTCGAAGACTGAAGGATTCATCTGTTGCTTCCAGAGATTAGCCGATTTCTGATTGGGGTCCGAAAAGAGTCTGAAAAATGGTTAAGTATAACTGACGTCGGCGATTCCACCGGCGTCAGCCGACCCTTGACCGATGTCGACGGGGTTAGAACGGGCAAAACAAGCCACCAAGCCCGTTTTTCATCCGCCAAGTGCACTATCCGTTGGAGAATGTTGAGGATTGTGCTAAATACGCACGAGAGTTTGTTAGGCAGTTAGAGAGAGTAGGAATTGGTCTTGGGTGAGTCATAGGATGGGAATTAGTCCAAGGCGAGGTGTCCTAGGTGAGGTGTCATGGGTGAGGTGTCAAAAGAGGGGGGTTAATTCAAAATAAGTTAATTATTTTAAATTAGTAATTGTTAGGAATGGGTTAGGAATGGACTAAGGGGGAAAGTGACCAAGGGTTAGACACTATTTAGGTGTCTACATTTGCCCCTTTTTGTCTTATTGGTTGCTCTAAGCGAACTGTAAGACAAAAACAAGAGTCGGTTGCCCCAAGTATGGGATAAGGTTGATTTCGTCTTGTTGGTTGTTCAAGTGAACTGCAAGACAAAAATAGGCGAGGGTTGGTTGCCCCGATTATGGATGAGGTATCCCCCCTCAAAGCAGGAGTCGAGAGAAGGGAACTTGGAATCGGATGTTGATTTGATAGAGAGTGGATGAAAAAAGGGGGAAGATAGAGTGAGAACGCTGCAAAAGTTGTGATTGCGCATATACCACTTCACGAGGATGGTCAGGTCAAATTATCGCAGGTCAAAGGTCGAGGAGTGCTAAAATTAAAATTACCAGGCCCCAGCATTTAGTCATCTGTTGATTGAGTTATTCAATCTAAGCTGAAGCTCCAATGGTCATCGTGTTCCAAGTATCCCAGGCTTAGGAAGTGCTCCTGAAAACACGAAAAAATCACAAGTAGTGCGGATCAACTAGCTTGCAATCCTATACTTGTGAAGGTCAAAAAGTGTGCGCACAATTTTGCTAACCAATTATGAGGTCGCATACAGGCAAAATCAACCAAGGCAAAATTGCTTTGGAAGTAGTCGCGGTTTTAGGAGATGGGCATGATCTCCAATGTCTGGTGGTCGATGGATGGATGCAAAAGTGATTTGAAGGTGCCCCAAGGGGCCAAAATGACATGGTCTGGAGGACTGACTGATTGGGGGCATGATTTTGGTCACTTTGAAGAGGTTTGAAGTTTTGAAGGCCACCGACGTCGGCTATATAACCGATGTCGGTGCCAAAAAGAGGCCGACGTCGGCGGTAATCGGCCGACGTCGGTGGCCTAGGGCATGATTATGCCGACGTCGACGGCCTACCAAATCTGACAAAACTAAATTGGCAGCCCACCAAAAGTCATTTGTGACATTTGATTGATAGAGAAAAAGTTGTCTGGAGTTTAGTGATTGAAAGTGATCTAGAGCTGACCGAGGAGCGGTACGAGGTGTCAGATAGGCACTGGTGGAGAGAAGGAGTTGATTGGATGCTGCAGGGACGTGTGTGGACCAGGTGAAGTGTGCAGAGCTATTGGGATAGAAGAGATGGCAGAGGGGAGTAGAGGACCCGCGGGAGGTCCACCACTAGCGGCACCCATCGTGCCACCACGTCGGCGATGCCGGGACAAGGTAGGAGGGTCTCTGAACCCTATTTGGATGTTTTTGGGTTTGAATTTAATTTTGAAATTTTGTTGTTTTTAGACATAAATCAAGGGGGAGGTAGCTAAGAAGGTGGATAGAGTTTTGCGTATGAGCCTTTGTACGCTGCAGACGAGGATGCACATCGGCTAGCAGTGTTGATGATGATAGGCATCACGGTGTACGCGTTGCCAGATGCAGAGGGCGGCCGATTTCTGGTTGCTATGACCAGAGTTTTGCTTGAGATGATAGAGCAGCGGATAGTGTTCACCTAGGCACCAGTGTTTTTGGCCCAAGTGTATAGAGAGCTATGGGGTATCAGTTAGCGGTGGTGATACAGCTTGTGCATGGGCCACCTGCTACATTGCTGGGCCTATGAGCATATAGTGGTTATCCGATCGCTCGGCCTCCTAGTGGTGATCTAGGCCGGCTTTAGGGTTGAGTTCAGGCAATGGCGTGAGGTTATGGCACAGACGTGGATGGATGGAGTAGTCAGGGACATTGACCACTACAGAGGGGTACTGGAGGCCCTGATTCCTGCAGACATCATCTGGAGACCATACTTGGTTTATCCAGCATTTAGAGACCAGGGAGAGCAGTTGGTTGGTGTGCAGAGCCTGAGATGGGTCAGGGGCAGGCGAGCCGGCGAGCTCGAGCAGATCCCAGCAGAGAGAGTGCGACGCCAGTATGGGCTGCTACAGGATGTGCCTCCCGCATTTCCACAGTACAGGTGGGATGACATAGAGGCGCTACTCCCACTGCCAGAGGAGGCAGAGGAGCTCAATTTTGAGGAGTTACTGGCAGGACCTGGGATAGCCGACCCAGGGTGTATAGAGGCTTACATGGCATGGTGGGCAGGGCAGTACAGAGGTATACAGGTGGGTCCCCAGCCAAATTTGCAGGCTATTACTAGAGAGCGAGATACAGCCCATGAGGAGAGGGACACTACACGGCAGGAGAGAGATACGGCTCAGGCCCAGGTCTCAGTTTTGTAGGGACAGCTGGCAGGGGTTACAGGGCAGCTGGCAGAGATGATAGGTCGGGTGGTAGCGTTGACAGTGTAGGTCACTCTATTACAGGGACAGCTGGCTGCAGCTTAGGCACAGGCAGTGGCAGGTCAGAGTTTTAGAGGGCAGGGCCCATGGCAGCAGCCATCTCAGCAGCTGGCATTTTCACAGGGGGCCAGACCATCGGCATCAGTGCACCTAGGCCAGCCACAGCCACAGGGGTCAGGATAGGGCACAATAGCAGGGCAGATGGGTCCACCACAGACTATATCTATGGTTAGATACAATGATGCGCTGGACAAGAACGCGTATTATGAGAGGGCCATCAGGGGGTTCCCTCAGATATAGCGATACTCAGAGATGCGAGCAGAGCAGAGCCGACAGAGGTCGATGTCATGAGTGATGGCTTCAGGGTCTCACAGACGGCGTAGATCAGAGGGGGGAGAGGATACAGCCTCTTCTCGACCACCGCCACCATCACCACAGCCACAGTCGTGAGGGCAGCCCTTGAGATTGATTTTTTTGATGTATATACTGGCCTGCGAGCCGAAGACGAGAGATGTATGATGAGAGAGAGAGACAGACACAGATTGTGTCGTATTGTATAAAATTATTTTGATATATATATATGATGATGATTGGATCATTGATGTGTTATGGATGTTTAATGTTTAATGTATTGAGCATTTTTAATTATGATGATTATGTATGATTTGATATTATGTTTATGATTATAATGTTATGATAAAAATGAATGTGATGATGAATATGTTTATGAAATGGTTATATAATGATGTTGATTGATTGTGGATATATGATGACTTTAGATTAGATGATGATATATGTGATATGTAATGTTTGACTCGTGGATTATATGATGTGAATGTTTAATGAGTTATGATGGATGATATTTATGACTAATGACTTAGGATGTTATAATGAAAATGAGAGTATACTAATGATTATGTGAATATGTAATGGACTGTGATGTTATTGACAGGTGACGAGAGAAGATGGAAGAAAGTGACGAAGAAAATGGCTGAGCTAACCCCAGGAGACCCCATGTCAACTGAGTGCTGCCTACATAGCCCCTGTCGTTAGGGCCTCAGGCCAATGTAGTTCTCCCAAGAAGGGAGGAAAAAGATTGAAGTGGTTGATTTTGGTCATGATAAGGATATAACATTTCCCATATGTCTAAGGGTACATGCTTGAAATGATAAGGAGAAGATGATGCTACAGCCTTTTCCAAATGGTGTATTCTGTAACATAGGTCAGGGTGTTTCATCCCTAGCAACTATCCATATTCGTGATGGATGTTTGCTAAAAATGAATTGAGGTCTATTCATGCTTCAGCAAGTATTGGTTTATGCTTGACATAAATTGTGTGGTTGATAGTTTCCATGTGTATTGGTGTCCATAGAAACTATGTGAAATGGACTAGGATGATGACATAATGTTATGTTGTTGGTCTGAAAATGTTTTGGTTAAGTGTGACCAAAATGTGGAAGATAAGTGAAAGGCGCGTTGCTCTTTCATTGACAAGGACCAGAAAGACAACATAGACAGGGGTTGTTAGAACCAAGAGCCCCATTTATGCGCTGGATTATTGACCATAGTTATGTTAGAGCGGTAATCGAATCACTTTTGACATTAAAGTGAGCTTGAAGTCCCTTGAGTAGGTGATGTGATAGGAGGAAAAGGGTAACCCATTTTAGAGTATGGAGAACTTTGCCCCTTTTTATAGGAGACCCTAAGACAACTACAAGTCAAGTCCATGACCCTTTTTTTTTTTTAAAGAGCGGACTGATTAATGCGGGAAGTCCACATAAAGATGTCATTTGTTTGGTGGTCATTTGTGAAGCTGATCGATGTGGGAAGCTTCTAAGAAAGTGTTATTTGTAGCAAGATTTAGGCATAGCCATCCTTCGAGGGAGTGGTCTATATTTTGCTTTATAGATTTTGAATAGCTGTCCTTCGAGGGAGCAGTCTATTAGTTACAGCAATGATAGTGCAGCTGTCCTTCGAGGGAGCAGTCTGCTTTTTGATTTTGATTGATTTTGTGACATTAGATATTTTGACATCTT
The DNA here is from genome assembly GCA_037957365.1 of Torreya grandis. Classification (NCBI taxonomy): domain Eukaryota; kingdom Viridiplantae; phylum Streptophyta; class Pinopsida; order Cupressales; family Taxaceae; genus Torreya; species Torreya grandis. The sequence continues at coordinate 3,292,318 of JARHVA010001013.1, forward strand.
GATTTAGTTTTGACAGAATATTGAGTCATGGACAAGACTTATAGAAGATTAAGGTCTCCCTTTTATTAGGACGAAGCATCTGTACGTCATAAAAGGGTTGTAGAGGATTTTGTTAAGGGAAAAAGGTGAAATGGATTGAGGATAAAAAGGACAAGGATTGCTCAAGGGACGAGCTCAAGTTAAATGCCAAGTGGATGAGTACTCGACTAACAGTAGAATGGTCATAGATGTAAAGCATTAAGAGGTTCAGGTTCTGGTTGGCCTTCAAGAGAAGACAGACGATAAGTCCTTGATCCATACTTGTGTGTTATGATATAAGGTCCGAGCCAATTAGGAGCGAATTCACCTCGTTTACTCTGTTCCATATTGGTCACATGTTGGTTCTCTTTGAGGACGAGGTCTCCGATATTGAAATCTCGTTCTCGCAGAGTTTTATTATAGGCACATTTGATGCGATTTTGATAGACATGGAGACGATTGAGGGCAGCAAGACGACGTTCGTCAAGTAACTCAAGTTGAGCTAATCGATCTTGATGAAAGTCATCATTAGAAAGAATGTCATGGAGTGAAATGCGAAGAGACGGGATTTGTACTTCGAGAGGTAAGACAGCCTCTGATCCGTACACTAGAGAAAAAGGGGTAGCACCCGTAGAGGTTCGGATGCTAGTGCGGTAGGCCCACAAAGCGAAGGGAATATGAATGTGCCAATCCCTTCCAGTGTCGTTGACCACCTTCATGAGAATTTTAGTTAAGATTTTATTGGAAGCCTTGGCCTGCCCATTTGCTTGTGGGTAGTAAGGTGAAGAAAAGCTGAGTTTGATGCCAAATGAGTCGCAAAGTTTTTGGACGGTCTTGTTTCTAAAGGACTTGCCATTGTCAGTGATGATTTTGTGAGGTACACCAAAACGACATATGATGTGGGTGTTGATGAAGTCGACAATCTTATCGGCTTTTGTGGAGGTGAGAGGAATAGCTTCCACCCATTTGGTGAAATACTTGGTGGCAGTGATGATGGACTGATGACGAAGAGACGAATGAGGGTTAATCTCGCCGATGAGATCTAAGCCCCATTGTGAAAAAGGTCAAAAATCCTGAGCAACTTGTAAGGCGTGACTAGGGAGATGAAACAAGTTAGCATGCTGCTGACACTTGATGCAATGTCAAACATAATCGCTACAGTCTTGATGAAGAGTGGGCCAATAATAACCCAGGTGAAGCATGCGCTTGGCAACCGAGTTACCACTAAAGTGTCCTCCACAAATCCCGTCATGGGCTTGTTTAACAGCATGAGAAGCTTCAGTGGAGTTTAAATAGCGAAGAAGAAGGCCGTCAAAACCTCTTTTATAGAGAAGTCCCCCTAGCATGGTATAGCGAGCGGTGCGCTTGATGAAAGCCCGCTGCGCATTGCTAGAGAGGTTGGGAGGAATGAGAGAATAAGCCAAGTAGTCCTCAAGTTGTTTATACCATACATCTTGTGGACTAGAGTCTATGGTGTGGACGAGATTGATGTCAGTGGAAATGTATGAAGGCAATGGCAAACGATGTACCATGACATAAATTCTTGATGAGGATGATGATGAAGAAGGAATATGAGAGGTGAGGGAAGCCATGGTGTCAGCAAACTTATTCGTCGATCGAGGAACAGTCTGCAATAAGTGATGGTCGAAAGATGCTAGAAGAGTGTCAACACGGTGTTTGTACCTCTGTAAAATTTCATTTTTACAAAGATATGAACCATTGATTTGATTGACGACAAGTTGTGAGTCACCGAAGATGTTGATGGATTTGATGTTTAAAGAAAGAGCAGTTTGAAGTCCCAAAATTAAGGCTTCGTATTCGACCATATTATTGGTACATTCAAAGTCAAGTTTGAAAGATAGGGGCATGGGTTCACCTTCATAGGGAATGAGGATGACCCCCGCACCCCCACCGAGTTGATATTTAGAGCCATCGAAGAACATCGTCATTTGGTAGAATGTGTCATCAGTTGAGAGAGTGGCGATAGATTCATCAGAAAAATCGCACTGTGAAGGTTGATTGTCGGGAAGAGGGGCATCCGCTAGTTGGTCAGTGATTATTTGCCCTTTGATAGATTTTTGCTGGACAAATTCTAAGTCAAATTCAGCAAGAAGCATGAGCCAATGAGCCATACGTTGGTTTTGATATGGTTTGGAATGCATGTATTTGAGGGGATCAGTGTGGGTGACGACAAAGGTTTTGTGATTGAGAAGATAGTGACGGAGCTTGGTAGTGGCAAAGACTAATGCCAAATAGAGTTTCTCGATATGAGTATACCGAGTTTCATAGTCGACAAGTGTTTGGCTTATGTAATAGACTGCTTGCTCACGGTGTTGTTCATCTCGATGCGCGATCATGGCACCTAACGAATGATTGGTTGTTGAGATGTAGAGGTAGAAGGGTTGGTCATCTTTTGGTGGAATAAGGACTAGTGGAGAGACCAAATAGCGTTTGAGGGCGTCAAAAGCCTCTTGGCAATCTTTATCCCATTTAAAGGAGACGTCCTTCTTGAGGAGGTGATGAAAGGGCTGGCAATGGTCAAAAAGCTGCAAAATGAAGCGGCGGATGGATTGGAGCTTTCCTTGTAGACTGCAAAGTTGCTTGAGATTAGTTGGAGGTGGCATTTTGAGGATAGCGCAGATTTTGGCAAGATCTATCTCGATGCCACGAAAAGAGACAATGAATCCCAGGAGCTTTCTTGAGAGGACTCCAAAGACACATTTCTTGGGGTTAAGACGGACTTGGTACTGAAGAAGGCGAGAGAAGATGATTTTGAGGATAGTCAAATGGTCGCGACAAAGTTTAGACTTGCCAAGCAGGTCATCGACATAGTCCTCCATGATTTTATGGAGGAGATCGTGAAAGATGTAAGTCATGGCACGCTGATATGTGGTGCCTGCATTTTTTAGACCAAAAGGCATGACTCGATAGCAGAAAGTTCCCCATGGTGTAATGAAGGTGGTTTTGTGTTGATCTTTAAGTGCAATTAGGATTTGGTTGTATCCTAAAAATCCATCCATGAGTGATAACATCTCATGGCCAGCCGTAAGATCAACAAGTTGGTTAATGTTTGGAAGAGGAAAGTCATCCTTGGGACAAGCTAGGTTAAGGTCACGATAGTCTGTGCAGATCTGGATCCCCCCAGTCGCCTTGGTGATAGGAACGATGTTAGAGACCCACTACGGATAATCGATGGGTTGGATGAAGGAGACTGAAAGAAGGCGCTGAAGCTCTTCTTTGACAAGAAGTGCAACATGAGGATGCATTTTGCGAAGCTTTTGCCTAACAGGCTTAGCCTCTGGGTTTATGACAATGTTATGAGTGGCAATGTTAGGGTCGATGCCAGGCATGTCGGCATAGGTCCAGGCAAAGGCTTTGCGATTGTTGGAGAGAAATGTGGTATAGTCGGCTTACTCCTGAGTGTCTAAAGATTGACCAATCTTTAAGACTTGAGGAACATCAGAAGATGAAAGGTTAATGTCAATGGTCAATTCATTTAACATAACCTGTGTTTTAGAAGGGAGGGAGCGCTAAATGAAATAATCATCGGCACCCATATAAGTAAGAATGGCATCATCATCTATGCAGTGGACTGTGTTGATGGTTGCCGATTCATCGTCTATCATGCTGGGATAAACGAGAGGGAGAGACTTGGGAACTCCGTTGAGCTGATAGGTTAGGGGTTCCAAGTGGATGGTGTTTATGCAAAAAAAAACTAGGAGGGATGGAAACCACCGACTCCGTAGGTGAGGATGGAAGAATAGGCGAGTCTAGAAGAAATTGGTCGATGGTTGGTTCGGGGGAAAGGTTTGTGGAAGCCTCAGTGGGTTCTTGGAAACCCAGTCCATACCATTTCTTGGCATTATCGTCATTGGGTGTTTCGATAGGCTGATGGGAGCCTTGTTCGTAATGTCCAAAGCCAAAACCCTTCCATGCATACCTATAAAGGTAGGTATGTGCAAAGGTGGGGTTACTAAGAAAGGAAAAATTGGATGTGAATATTTGAGGTGAGGATGAAGGATTTGATTCAGTAGGAGCTTGATCTAGCCCCCCATAGACGAGATTGGTTCGAAGGCTAGGAGGACCATAAGGAATGACCATTCCGATCCGACAGTCATAGTTTGGGTTTTGATGAAGCTGTCCATACTCTTGAGTAGTCTGGAACATGTCTAGAGTAAGGAGATGATATTCTCCTAGTGAAATCCTTTGGAAGATGTCATCCATGGGGTCCTTGGTTGTTAATTGAGAAGATGATGTGGTGGCAAATGTTGTTTGCGTACTAGTTGACGCTTCTGCGGATGGAGACGATGTTTGGGTTGATGTCTTGAGTGGGATAAGAATGTCGTTTGGGCTATAGGTCATGTTACAAGTCTTAAAAGGGGATGGGTCGACAGGAATGACATGGACTTGTTTGTCGTGTTCAAATTTGACACAACGGTGAAGTGTTGAAGGGACGCAAGCCATAGCACGGATCTAGGGTCGCCCTAAGAGCATGTTGTATTGGAATTCTCCCTCAATGATGTAGAAGAGCTTTGAAATTGTGCGTGGACCAATGCGAATATGAAGGACAACAGTGCCAATAGTGTTAGCGGTAGTGTCATTAAAGGATCTAAGGATTGCGTCAGTTTTCGATACGCAATTCTTGGGAAGGGCCAATTGATCAAAGGCGTGGGAGGAAATGATATTAATGCTGGCACCCCCGTCGATCATAACTCATTTAATACGGGTTCGATCAACGTAGGCTGTGATGAAAAGGGCAGCATCCTGATCTTCCAAGGTAGAGGTAGGAATCTCAGAATTACTGAAAGTGATGGAGGCGATGGGGAATAAAGAATGGACTAAGGCAGCAAGTGGCTGAGGGTCTTCAGGTTGGACTTCTGCTGCCTGTAGGGCTTTGATTAGAGCCTGGCGATGCTGGGGGAGCTTTGAATAAGGTCATATAGAGTCATCTTCACAGGCGTTTGGTGAAGTTGTTTTATCATAGATTCTGTGATTGCCTCTGAAGAAGTGGGTTGGGATGCACCTAAGATGGAAATCTTGGGTTTCGGTGGTTGAGGTGCCTGGACAAAAGGATAGGTCCAAGGAATGGCAGCTTTTTCTTTTACCTTGTCCTTTTGTGACCTAGTGGTTATATGGATAGCATTGATTTCAAATATAGTAGGTGAAGAAGGGGTTATGGTCTGTTGGTGAGATGTTGATGTGGTTGATGAGGTTGGATGGGAAGGTGTCGAAGGTTGGTCAAGAGTGTCCTCAAGGAGAAGAGTGTCTTTCTCCATATAGCGGCGAACGACTGCCTTGAGGGCATAACAAGTCTTGGTATCGTGTCCTGGCGTGCGATGGTATAAACAAATATTTGTATCATCGAACCAAGACGGTTTTGACTTGAGGGGTTGGAATGGCTTGATAGAAGGAAGGGTAATGCTAGAAGTCTGCAAAAGTTGGCATAATATCAAAGCATATGAACCTACTAAGGGGTCCGTGCCTGTTGATGCATGACGCGTTGGTGACTTTTGCTTGGGGGATGTTGAAGAAGATTTTTGTACCACCTTTTGGGTTGGTGGTGTGGTGACAGGTGAAGACGGCACTTTCTTTGTGAGAGGTGCCGAATTTTTGAGAGGGGGTTGACTTGTGGTTGGCAAAGGAAGTAATGGAGGTAATTTGTTTTGGTTAATGGTCGGAGTAGGAAGCACGCCGATTAGGGTAAAGGGATGAGGACCTAAGATGGAGGGTAATGTTGATGGTGGAGGAGGGGTTCGCTTCTGTGGTCTGTCAGTCTTCTTTGACTTGGTTGGAAGATTACTTTTGGTCGAGGTTTGGTCCAAGTCCACCTTCACTTGTGGGTGAGTGAGGGTAGAGAGAGGGCGAATGCCAAGTAACTTGATCGATTTAGATTGGGTAGATGCAAGTTTAGAAACGGGGATTTGGTCTTTGTTTGGAGTTTGGGGCAATTCTGCCTTGGGAGGATTGGCAGTATGAGACGAGAGGGCATGGGAATGTTGAAGAACTTTAAGATGTTCCCACAATCCCCGATGCTCCACTTTCCTTGAAGGGAGAAGTTCTAATTTCTCCACTGGTCGGGAAAATGGTTGAGAGGATGTGGGATGAGGTTTGGATTCTTGAGAGGATGTGTTAGGTGTGGCAGTAGTTTCAGACCCAAGGTGTGTGGGAGTTATAATTGGATTGTCATTGGTTGAGAAAGATGGAGAGTCAGGTTCTTCTCTTTGTGGAGAAGGGACTGGAGAGTGTGACTCCTCAAGCGGGTAAAGAGCAGGGATTATGGTGCCCTCCACTTGCGGTCAAGGAGTAGGTAAGGTCAGGTCCTCCATAGGTAGAAGAAAGGAGGATGGTGAGACCGGTGGTGCCGGTAAGGTTGAGGCGTCCTCCAAGATGAGAGAAGTTGATGGAGAACTAACTGGAGAAAGAGGTTCGTCCACACGTGATGGACTGGTAGATGGGTTAACCTCTTGAGATTGGTTGGGGATGAAGGGTGAGACCGTATTGACCGTTTGAATGTCGTGTTCGTGTGTGTTGTCAATCAAGGTCTGGACATTATTTTGGGTTGGTGGATGATTGGGGAATGGTTGTTTGAAAATATCGATGCCCTGGTTTGGAGGTGCATTGGGATTATCTAGAATGAGCTCTCCCTTTTCAAGCATATCCTGGATTATGTTTTTGAAAGTTTTACAGTTTTTCGTATCATGACCTTTGACACAATGGAAATTACAGAAGTCATTTTTCCTATACCACGCAGGGATGGCGCGTGAGGGATCAAATTGTGGCGGTGGTCAAATCTGGGGGAGGTTAATAATCTCTTGTTTAACAAGCTTTTCCAGTATAGACACGTAAGATTCTCCAAGAGGAGTATACTGTCTTTAAACGTATCTTTGTTGGAATTGACGGGTGGCGCTCAGAGATGTGGATGGCTCAGGTTGATTGGATGAAGAGGACGAAGGTCTAACAACCACAGCGTTAGCTGAAGCTTTAGAATTAGGATTTGATGATGAAGGTTTAGAAGAAGAAGAGTCATTAGTCTTAGAGTTGGGGTTCTTGCTCCGCAACTTGACTTTATTCTCCTCGATGGCACGTAATTCAAGTTTACGGGCCATCGTGAAGGCTTCGTCGAAGGTACGGAAGGTCTGAACCCTTAAAGTGGAAGAAATGTGTTTGGCGCAAGCTCGAGAAAATAATTCAATAAGTTCAGTTTGAGGTAAGGAAAAGGAGAGTTGATTGATGAGACCTCTCCAGCGAGCAACGAAGTCAGCTACTGATTCGTCCTCGAATTGGTGGATAGTGTAAAGGTCTGTGATCGAGACCTTCTTGGTGATGTTAATGGAGAAGTGATCAAGAAAAAGTTGGGCCAGTTGTGTAAATGTGAAGAGGAAGTGGCTGGCAATAGAGCTGTACCAGTCAAGCGCAGCGCCAGAAAGGGACATAAGAAATGTGCGCAAGAGTAATGCGTCATCATGGGCAATAAGGTAACAGGCATGTCTAAATGCCCGTAAATGTTGCTGTGGGTCTTCCTTGCTTTGAAAGCGAGAAAATTTGGGAAGCTCCCACTGGTTGGGGTATGGTCTAATTGGAATGGAAGGATGAATAGGCTCATTGCGAATTTGCTCGTATGAGAGAGCATTGCGTGAGCTAGAAACGGATGTCTCTAAGCTAGACATCTTATCCATCAGCATTTTGATGATATCTGCTGACGGATTGGTGGGTGGAGCGCCCCCTAGATTATAAGGTGCTTGAAAGATATTGGGAGGGGCGTATGACATGGATGGTTGCATAGACGCAACATATGGATAGCTGGTTATTGGAGCGAAAGTTGGAGCCAAGGGCACTTGTGTTACGGGGTTGGTAGGCACAAGTTGGATAGGGGCCGTCAAGGATGGTTGAGGCGTGGCTACGCTTGTTGACGGGTAAACGGTTACTCTTGTGTTTATAGGTGCAAGAGTAGGGAGAATAGAGACTAGTAGGTTTTGGAAAGGTGTGGGGTTTGGTTGAGTGACTTGAGGTTGAGGGAGTACCGGAACCCCCATGGAGGTAGGTTTAGATGGAGAGACTACATTTTAAAGGTAAGACACGGTTGGGTTATTGGTGGAGGTGTTGTCTAATGGTTGAATTGTAGGGGCTGTTGATGTGATTCTTGTGTCAACTAAGGAAGTCAGCATGCCATAGATTGGGTTGCCTAGGGAGTCTCACGTTTGGCTATTCGCGAGATAGTGTTGTAAGGCTTTGACGTTAAGGTCCAAGAATCGGGCAAAATCTTGGTCCCCTTCTAGGACGATAGGAGTTTGAGGCAGGGTTGGGCGAATAGGAGTTCTTTCAGTTTCCGAGTTGAACTCCATTATAGGACTGGTTATAGATGGTGAAGGTGGAAGCAGTTGTTGACTAGCATGGTCAAGAAGGGCCTTGGTTTGACTGCGTGTCAAAACCATTCAAGGCAAGAAAGGGTCAGGTTTCAGAAAACTGTGTTTTGTCAGTCTCAGAAAACCAGAATGAATGTTTAGACAGCCAGAAAGTTGGATTTTAAGCTTGCTATTTTTGGAAAAAAGAAAATAGACAAAGACCGATGTCGGTATAAAAACTGATGTCGGTGAAGAATACTGCCGATGTCGGTCAGATGACCGATGCCAGTATAGAAAAGTTGCCGACGTCGGTTACAGAACCGATGTCGGTTACTGTGTTTTCCAGAAAACTCAGAAAAAAAGTTTTTGGAAATAAAGAAGACGTCCTTACCAGCTTAAAAAAGACAGATAAAAATAGAAAATATGATGATGACAGACAGACCCTAGCGTTAAATCCCTAGAAACAATTTTATTAAGATCGTGTGGCTTATGCCTTAATGTGATGTTTGAGGAAGTTGGATGTAAGAAGGGTCCTAGAATAGGTAATCTAAAGATGGTTTCAAGTATGTTAAGGCGCTCAAAAGTCTGTATTAGCTTCCGTACAGGCCTGGTGCTAAGGAGCAAGCTCCCCTCACTTCACGATTCCAGTGGTTAGCTGGTCTCGCTTAGCCAAAATATACTTTCACTATAGTTTAGACTCTGCCAGAGAACAGAGTTGGCTTTCCCCTTGGTGGTGAAATCCAAGTAGGATTGCCGGGTTAGGTAAGGTATCCGCTGGGTGATGAAATCCCAGTCGGGCCTTGTCTCAAGTGAGTTTTATGTTTTATTGAGTGCACGTGGTCTGGTTGTGTAACATCAAGTGATCTACGGTTTATTCAATATGTGTTTTACTAATTACTAAGTGTGGACTAGAAAGATGCAAGAAAGCAAGAAATGAAATGCAGTAAGTTTAAAATCCCCAAATCGAAATATTGAATTGGAATGAAGACAAGTTGGAGAAAGGGTTGAAGAAAATGATTTTCTTACTAGACTAGAAATGCAAAAAAAAGTAAGAAAAAGTTCTTTTTATTTCCTGCTTATGATTTTTTTAGAAAAGAAGAAAGAGGTGAAAGTTAAGAAGCCTAATGCAACTAAATGAACAAAGAAGAAAGGGAACCCAAGGAAGGCCCTAAAGGGGTCCCACTGGGCGTGCCAGAATGTTTCTATTCAAATTTTGTTTTAAGATTTCAAAGGAAGGAATTAAAGAAACTTAAGAAGGAATGGTCAAGGCTTGATGTGTACCTGGATATAGTCTACGCACTGTAATCCAGATGCTGTGAGTACTCCTCTTTGGCTGTGGAGGAATGACACTTGCAAAGAAAGAAGCTTGGACAAAAGAAGGCGTTAAATGGACAGATGGTGGGTTGTCAAGTGAAAGCTTGATCCCAGAAGTATGAAAACTTCCTTAAGGGATATAAACCCACTAATCAACAAAAAGAAATGTCTGATAAATAGCTGAATAATAAAGAACTGAAAGTGATAAAAGATAGAAATGGAAAGGAGAAGCAAAGACTTACTTGAAAGAAGCTATCGGATTGATCACAGTCGCCGGCGTCGGTAATCCTACCGGTGTCGGTTGGTCAAGGTGCCGACGTGGGTTAATCTGTCGATGTTGGTTGGGGTAATGACCGGCGTCGGTCGGGGCAGTTAGCTTGGACAGGGTCTGGGCAGGTCTGTGGTCTGTGGACAGAGTTTGGGCAGGGTTTTGGTCTGTGGACAAGGCCAAGGAAGGGTTTGGGTTTGTTAACAGTTTTGAGACAAAGTTTTGGGATTGGTTGAATGGTTTGGGGTCTGGGTCTGAAAGTCTGGTTGAATGGGCAGAGTGTATGGTCCGATAGAGGACGGAGGAAACAGGGAGGTGGATAAGTCGAGATTCGAGTCTGGCTTGGTTAACAGTGTGGTCTAGGGAGATATTGTTTGAAAGCAAATAACTGAAAAGGGAATAAAAACACAGATAGTATACTTACCTGTGCCTTGTAGAAGGTGTGCTACTGATGATTCCTGTACCTACTGTTGATGTAGCCTGTGTGGAGAACCTGTTGTTGATGGAGAACCTTGATGTTGCTGCACCTGAGGGAGAGAGTGAGAGGCTTGATTGAGAGATTTCGCAGATTGACGGATGGTCGAAGACTTAAGGATTCATCCGTTGCTTCCAGAGATTAGCTGATTTCTGATTGGGGTCTGGAAAGAGTCAGAAAAATGGTTAAGTATAACCAACGTCGGTGATTTCGCCAGCATCGCCCGACCCTTGACCGACGTCGACGGGGTTAAAACGGGCAAAACAAGCCACCAAGCCCATTTTTCATCCGCCAAGTGCACTATCCATTGGAGAATGTCGAGGATTATGCTAAATATGCACGAGAGTTTGTTAGGCGGTTAGAGAGAGTAGGAATTGGTCTTGGGTGAGTCATAGGATGGGAATTAGTCCAAGGCGAGGTGTCCTAGGTGAGGTGTCATGGGTGAGGTGTCAAAGGAGGGGGGTTAATTCAAAATAAGTTAATTATTTTAAATTAGTAATTGTTAGGAATGGGTTAGGAATGGACTAAGGGGGAAAGTGACCAAGGGTTAGACACTATTTAGGTGTCTACACCAAACTTGTATGACCCTTCATATTCAAGCCTTTGAAAAGTCATGTGGTGACCCATCATGATTAAAAATGTCCTTCCCTCTTTTGTCCTCATCTTGGTAACTTTTCATATTCCTTAAAGTGTCCCTTCATGAGAAATTGTGCCCTTTCTCTTTTGTCTTCACTTGGTGACTCTTGGAATTCCCCATGATGACTCTTCATGGAAAAATGTGTCCCATCCTTCTTTTGTCTTTATCCCATGGCTCTTTGACTTCTCCATGGGCCCTTCTTTTGTCTCATATGCAACCAAGAATATATTATTTAATATTAAATAAATATTAACTCATATTAGCCAAGATATATTTATTACAAACAACATTAAATGCAATGGGGCCTTTATCACCAATAATGCTAGACCTTTGACATCAATGACAATATTCCCAACAATCTCCCCCTTTGTCATTGATGGCAACCTCAATCTTGAAACTACCACATCCTGTCACCTGCACATACTATCATCTAAAAACATACAGTAACTCCCCCTTATTGTAGCAACCTATACATATTCCCTGTACCTATTTTTTGCACATGTACCTGTACCTATTATTCTCCCCCTTTGACATCAATGGCAAAGGGCCTACCTGGAGCTAACACTTAGCTCCCCCTCAACTGATGCTGAACATCAATGGCAAGAAGTAATAGAAATTACTCCCAACTCCTCTCATCGATCTTTGAATGTTTCCTTTAATCGTGCCTTTGAGAAGATATCTGACAAAACATATACATTGTTCTCTATCCTTTGAGCATCTGCAATCAACTCTTTTGAATTTTTTCTTCTAATCTCACAACCTTCTTTATGAAACTTTAATGTGTATCCTTGATCACATATTTGACTAACACTGAATAGATTATGCTTAAGACCTTTTACATATAAAACATTCTTAGTCTTAGTTCTACCATAATCCAAACTTAAAGTACCTTTTCTGGCCATCCTGGCAGTGGTTTTATCTTCGAATCTCACTGTACCACCATTGATCTTCTTTAGAGTTGTGAAATTACTTTTATCACCTGTCATATGCCTCGAACATCCACTATAAATTAACCATGGCTGATCTTTACCTCTTACATGCAGAGCTGTCTAAACCATCATAGAATCTTCAAGTTGTTTCTTTTGCGATGAACATGTCTGAGCCTACTTCTTGATGAATGGAGCTTTGAAACTCTGATCCTTCTTGACTGACTCGAACACGCTTCTACAATACCGAGATATGTGTCCAATGTTGTTGCACTTGTAACATACTATGGTCTCTTCATCAAAGCTTGATAGAGGAGCAAAAGAGTTGTGGATTCTGCTTGACTCTCCTTGACTTTCCTTCTTATTTCTAAAATTGTTAGCTCTTTTTATACTTTCTAATTTCTTGTGACTATATCTATTACAATAAAAACAATAGCCATAAAAATAAGACTTGTCTGTATATCTCTGACCTGATTGTATTTTGTAGCTTTGTTCTCTCCAGCCTTCTCTGTTTGAAATGTCCTCTGTATTTTTCACTTCTCTCCTTTTTGTTTCCTCTTTTGTAAGAGCTTCAACATAGCTCTTTTTATTTTCAAATCTGATCCCTGTCTTATCTGAATTTGCTTTTTGACTTTTCAATATCTTATTCAGCATGTTAGTGCTATCTTTAAATTTTGAATCACTGACTACATTATCACTAACTGCTTTCTTAATATCTTCTTTTAAAGAGGCAATTTCAATAACATACCTTTGACATTATTTTCTTGCTATTTCCAACTGTGTTGTGAGGTCTTCTTCATTCTTCTTAGCTTCTTCAAAGTGTGCTTGTAGATCTTCAATCATTTCCTTTGACTCTTGTTCATTTTTCTCGATCTGGTGCTTTAATCTTCGATTCTTCTTTTGAACAACTTCTAACTCTTCTAAGGCACAAATGAGCTCTTCTTCCATATTCACTTCAACTTCTTCTTCTTTTTCTTGATCATCTTCATGTATGGCCATGAATAGAATCTCTTCTTCTTCTGAGTCACTCACTCCACTATCTTCACCTGAGCTAGGATCCCTAAAATATAGGCTCTTCTTCTCGAATCCCTTCTTAGATTTGCCTTTGAAATTCTTCTTGTATGTAGGCTTTTCTTCTTCATTACCATTAACCTTATCTGGGAATCTAGCTGAAAAATGTCCAATTTTTCCACAATTAAAATATTTAAAAAGTAATTTTCCTTGATATTTACCTGTTCCTCTTTTCAGCTTTCGAATGAAAAGTGCTCCATTGTCATCTTCATCATCAATAGAACTATCACTTGATTTTTGAATCTTAACTTTCTCCTTCTTTGATGTCTTGAAATCTGCTTCTCTTGGAGGGTTTATTTTTTTCTGTTTGCATCTCATATGTCGTGAGAATACCATGAAGCTCATCCGTCTTTAGTTTGGCTAAATTTTTCATCTCCTCGATTGCTGAAACCTTTGCATCATATCTCATTGGTAGAGATATCAAAACCTTTTGCACCATCGTTGACTCATCCAATGTTTCTCAAAGACCTTGAATCTGATTTATGATTTGATCAACTCACAAAACATAACTTGCTATATCTTCTTCTTCTTCCATCTTCAAACTTTCAAACTACCTTCTAAAAGTCTGTAGCTTAGCTTGCTGAACCTTTCCAGCACCTTTGTAAATATTCTCAAATTTTATGAGCAAATTTACATTGCATAACTTTAAAAAATTCAAATTCACATAAACCACATAAAATAGCATTTAAATCTTTAGCATTACATTCACTTGCCTTCTTTTCTATTGGAGTAATTGCAAGTGTCTATGGCTCTTCATATTCCTCCACCACAGCTTTCCATATGTCAAATCCAAGGGCCATCAAATAGACCTTCATTCTCATGCTCCAAAAATCATAATTTGTCCCATCAAACAAAGGTGCCTTATTTGTAGAAAATTCTTTCTATGACCTAGCCATCGTGCTTTCATGATCTACCTTCAAGCTGTAAAACTTTTCAAAAAAGGAACCTGCTCTGATACCAATTGTTAAGCATAGGATATACTGAGAGGGGGGTGAATCAGTATATCATATATCTTATAAATCTTTTCCTTAACCAAATTCCACTTAATCAAACATTCAAGATATGTAATAAAACTCAAACAATAAACACTACACAAGATAGAGAGAGACACCAGATATAACATGGAAACCCAATGTGGGAAAAACCACAGAGAACAATCTCAAGTATATGAATGAGCACCAATTCAAACAATATTCGCAAGCCAAGCTTACAGGAGCACCAACCCTTTTACTAAGCACCAACCCATAGGAGCACCACACCTCTTTGCCGAGCACCAACCCAGCTACTATTCGTGAGCACCAACCCACAAGAGCACCAACCCCTTTGCCGAGCACCAACCCAACAACAATTCATGAGCACCAACCCCTTTGCCAAGCACCAACTGAGCAATAATTCATGAGCACCAACCCACAAGAGCACCAGCCCCTTTTGTGTATACCACACACCTATCTCTCAATGTTGTTATCTCAATAAATGATAGATCAATACATCTCTTTCTTTTCTCACACCTTTGCTCTTCTAAGCTAGATATAAAAAATAAAAATCATATTCATCTCTCACAATTACTCTTATAAGCTAGATATTACAATATCAAATCAACCTCTCTCTCTCTCATCTTACAAATGGCTACTCAAGCCTTTATTTATAGCTTTCCAAATGACCTTTAGCCTTCCCCCTTTGTGACCCTTCAATCCTCATGAAAAATGGCGCCAAACTTGTATGACCCTTCATATTCAAGCCTTTGAAAAGTCATGTGGTGATCCTTCATGATCAAAAATGTCCTTCCCTCTTTGCTCCTCATCTTGGTGACTTTTCGTATTCTTTAAAGTGTCCCTTCATGAGAAATTGTGCCCTTCCTCTTTTGTCTTCACTTGGTGACTCTTAGAATTCCCGATGATGACTCTTCATGGGAAAATGCATCCCATCCTTCTTTTGTCCTTATCTCGTGACTCTTTGACTTCTCCATGGGCCCTTCTTTTGTCTCATATGCAACCAAAAATATATTCATTAATATTAAATAAATATTAACTCATTTTAGCCAAGATATATTTATTACAAACAACATTAAATGCAATGGGGCCTTTATCACCAATAATGCTAGACCTTTGACATCAATGACAATATTTTCAACAATCTCCCTATTTGTCATTGATGGCAACCTCAATCCTAAAATTGCCACATCCTGTCACCTACACATACTATCATCTGGAAACATATAGTAACTCCCCCTTATTGTAGCAACCTGTACCTATTCCCTGTACCTATTTTTTGCACCTGTACCTGTACTTATTATTCATCTCCTTTGACATCAATGAAAAAGGGCCTACTTGGAGCTAACACTTAGCTCCCCCTCAATTGATGCTGAACATCAATGGCAAGAAGTAATAGAAATTACTCCCAACTCCTCTCGTCGATCTTTGAATGTATCCTTTGTTCGTGCCTTTGAGAAGATATCTGACAAAACATATACATTGTTCTCTATCCTTTGTGCATCTGCAATCAACTCATTTGAATTTTTTCTTCTAATCTCACAACCTTCTTTATGAAACTTTAATGTGTATCCTTGATCACATATTTGACTAACACTCAAGAGATTATGCTTAAAAACTTTTACATATAAAACATTCTTAGTCTTAGTTCTACCATAATCCAAACTTAAAGTACCTTTTCCAGTTATCCTGGGAGTGGTTTTATCTTCGAATCTCACTGTACCACCATTGATCTTCTTTAGAGTTGTGAACTTACTTTTATCCCCTGTCATATGCCTCAAACATCCACTATCAATTAACCATGGCTTATCTTTACCTCTTACATGCAGAGCTGTTTGAACCATCATAGAATCTTCAGGTTGTTTTTTCTACCATGAACATGTCTGAGCCTTCTTCTTGATCAATGGAGCTTTGAAACTCTGATCCTTCTTAACTGACTCAAACACACTTCTACAATACTAAGCTATGTGTCTGAAGTTGTTGCACTTGTAGCATACTATGGTCTCTTCATCAATGCTTGATAGAGGAGCAAAAGAGTTGTGGCTTCTGCTTGACTCTCCTTGACTTTCCTTCTCCTTATTTTTGAAATTGTTAGCTCTTTTTCTAAATTCTAATTTATTGTGACCATATCCATTACAATAAAAAATAATAGCCATAGAAATAAGACCTGTCTATATATCTCTGACCTGATTGTCTTTTGTAGCTTTGTTCTCTCTAGCCTTCTCTATTTGAAATGTCCTCTGCATTTTTCCCTTCTCCCCTTTTTATTTCTTCTTTTGTAACAGCTTTAGCATAGCTCTTTTTCTTTTCAAATCTGATCCCTGTGTTATCTGAATTTGATTTTTGACTTTCTAATATCTTATTTAGTATGTTAGTGCTATCTTCAAATTTTGAATCACTGACTACATTATCACTGACTGCTTTCTTAATATCTTCTTTTAAAGAGGCAATTTCAATAGCATACCTTTGACATTATTTTCTTGCTATTTCCAACTATGTTTTGAGGTCTTCTTCATTCTTCTTGGCTTCTTCAAAGTGTGCTTGTAGATCTTCAATCATTTCCTTTGACTCTTGTTCATTTTTCTCGATCTGGTGCATTAATCTTTGATTCTTCTTTTGAACAGCTTCTAACTCTTCTAAGGCACAAATTAGCTCTCTTTCCATATTCACTTCAGCTTCCTCTTCTTCTTCTTGATCATCTTCATGTATGGCCATGAATAGAATATCTTCTTCTTCTGAATCGTTGACTCCACTATCTTTCCCTGAACTAGGATCCTTAGAATATAGGCTCTTTTTCTCGAATCCCTTCTTAGATTTGCCTTTGAAATTCTTCTTGTATGTAGGATTTTCTTCTTCGTCATAATTAACCTTATCTGGGAATCTAGCTAAAAAATGTCCAATCTTTCCACAATTAAAACATTTAAAAGGTAATTTTCTTTGATATTTACTTGTTCCTCTTTTTGGCTTGTGAGTGAAAAGTGCTCCATTGTCATCTTCATCATCAATGGAACTATCACTTGATTCTTTAATCTTAGCTTTCTCCTTCTTTGATGTCTTGAAAGCCACTTCTCTCTTGGAGGTTTTATCTTGTTCTGTCCGCATCTCATATGTCGTAAGAATCCATGAAGCTCATCCATATTTAGCTTGGCTAAATTCTTCATCTCCTCGATTGCCAAAACCTTTGCATCATATCTCATTGATAGAGATCTCAAAACCTTTTGCACCACCATTGACTCATCCAATGTTTCTCCAACATCTTGAATCTGATTTACAATTTGATCAACTCGCAAAAGATAACTTGCTATATCTTCTTCTTCTTCCATCTTCAAACTTTCAAATTGCCTTCTAAAAGTCTACAGCTTAGCTTGCTAAACCTTTCCATCACCTTTGTAAATATTCTCAAGTTTTACCCAAGTTTCATGGGCAGATTTACATTGCATAACTTTAACAAATTTAGATTCACATAAACCACATAAAATAGCATTTAAATCTTTAGCATTACTTTCACTTGCCTTCTTTTCTATTAAAGTAATTGCAAATGTCTATGGCTCTTCATATTCCTCCACCACTGCTTTCCATATGTTGAATCCAAGGGCCATATAATAAACCTTCATTTTCATGCTCTGAAAAGCATAATTCATCCCATCAGACAAAGGTGCCTTATTTGTAGAAAATCTTTCCTATGACCCAGCCATCGTGCTTTCCCGATCTACCTTCAAGTTGTAAAACTTTTCAAAAAAGGAACCTGCTCTAATACCAATTGTTAAGCACAAGATATACTAAGAGGGGAAGTGAATCAGTATATCATATATCTTATAAATCTTTGCCTTAACCAAACTCCACTTAATCAAACATTCAAGATATGCAATAAAACTCAAACAATAAACACCACACAAGATAAAGAGAGACACCAGATATAACGTGGAAACCCAATATGGTGAAAACCACAGAGAACAATCTCAAGTATATGAATGAACACCAACCCAAATAATATTCACAAGCCAAGCTTACAAGAGCACCAACCCCTTTGCTGAGTACCAACCCAGCAACTATTCGTTAGCACCAACCCCTTTGCTGAACACCAACCCAGCAACAATTTGTGAGCACCAACCCACAAGAGCACCAACCCCTTTGCCGAGCACCAACCCAACAACAATTCATGAGCATCAACCCACAAGAGCACCAACCCCTTTTGTGTATACCACACACCTATCTCTCAATGTTGCTATCTCAAAAAATGATAGATCAATACAACATCCCCTTCCTCGTTCTCATATTTTCTCTTCTAAGCTAGATATAACAAATACAAATCATATTCATCTCTCACAATTGCTCTTCTAAGCTAGATATTACAATATCAAATCAACCTCTCTCTCTCTCTCATCTTACAAATGGCTACTCAAGCCTTTATTTATAGCTTTCCAAATGACCTTTGGCCTTCCCCCTTTGTGACCCTTCAATTCTCATGGAAGATGGCGCCAAGCCTGTATGACCCTTCATATTCAAGCCTTTGAAAAGTCATGTGGTGACCCTTCATGATCAAAAATGTCCTTCCCTCTTTTGTCCTCATCTTGGTGACTTGTGGTATTCCTTAAGTGTCCCTTCATGAGAAATTGCGCCCTTCCTCTTTTGTCTTCACTTGGTGACTCTTGGAATTCTCCAAGATGACTCTTCATAGGAAAATGTGTCCCATCCTTATTTATTCTTTATCCCATGGCTCTTTGACTTCTCCATGGGCCCTTTTTTTGTCTCATATGCAACCAAAAATATATTCTTTAATATTAAATAAATATTAACTCATATTAGCCAAGATATATTTATTACAAATAACATTAAATGCAATGGGGCCTTTATCACCAATAATGCTAGACCTTTGACATCAATGACAATATTTCCAACAATCTCCCCCTTTGTCATTGATGGCAACCTCAATCTTGAAACTGCCACATCCTATCACCTGCACATATTGTCATCTAAAAACATATAGTAACTCCCCCTTACTGTAGCAACTTGTACCTATTCCATGTACCTATTTTTTGTTATTCTCCCCCTTTGACATCAATGGCAAAGGGCCTACTTGGAGCTAACACTTAGCTCCCCCTCAACTGATGTTGAACATCAATGTAATATAAATTACTCCCAACTCCTCTTGCCGATCTTTGAATGTATCCTTTGATCGTGCCTTTGAGAAGATATCTGACAAAACATATACATTGTTCCCTATCCTTTGAGCATCTGCAATCAACTCATTTGAATTTTTTCTTATAATATCAAAACCTTATTTATGAAACTTTAATGTGTATCTTTGATCACATATTTGACTAACACTCAATAGATTATGCTTAAGACCTTTTACATATAAAACATTATTGGTCTTTGTTCTACCATAATCCAAACTTAAAGTACCTTTTTCAGCTATTCTGGCAATGGTTTTATTTTCAAATCTCACTGTACAACTATTGATCTTCTTTAGAGTTGTGAACTTACTTTTATCACCTATCATATGCCTTGAGCATCCACTATCAATTAACCATGGCTGATCTTTACCTCTTACATGCAGAGCTGTCTGAACTATCATAAAATCTTCAAGTTATTTCTTCTGTCATGAACATGTTTGAGCCTTCTTCTTGATGAATGAGGCTTTAAAAATCTTATCCTTCTTGACTGACTCAAACACACTTCTATAATACCGAGCTATGTGTCTGAAGTTGTTGCACTTGTAGCATACTATGGTCTCTTCATCAAAGCTTGATAGAAGAGCAAAAGAGTTGTGGCTTCTGCTTGACTCTCCTTAAATTTTCTTCTTATTTCTAAAATTGTTAGCTTTTTTTCTATATTCTAATTTCTTATGACCATATCCATTACAATAAAAACAATAGCCATAAAAATAAGACATGTATGTATATCTCTGACCTGATTGTCTTTTGTAGCTTTGTTCTCTCCAGCCTTCTCTATTTGAAATGTCCTCTATATTTTTCACTTCTCCCCTTTTTGTTTCATCTTTTGTAAGAGCTTCAACATAGCTCTTTTTCTTTTCAAATCCGATCCCTGTCTTATCTAAATTCTCTTTTTGACTTTCCAATATCTTATTCAGCATGTTAGTGCTATCTTCAAATTTTGAATCACTGACTACATTATCACTGACTGCTTTATTAATATCTTCTTTTAAAGAGGCAATTTTAATAACATACCTTTGACATTATTTTCTTGCTATTTCCAACTGTGTTGTGAGGTCTTATTCATTCTTCTTGGCTTCTTCAAAGTGTGCTTGTAGATCTTCAATCATTTTCTTTGACTCTTGTTCATTTTTCTCAATCTGGCGCTTTAATCTTCGATTCTTCTTCTGAATAGCTTCTAACTCTTCTAAGACATAAATGAGCTCTCCTTCCATATTCACTTCAGATTCTTCCTCTTTTTCTTAATCATCTTCATGTATGGCCATGAATAGAATCTCTTCTTCTTCTGAATCGCTAACTCCACTATCTTTGCTTGAGCTAGGATTCTTAGAATACAGGCTCTTCTTCTCAAATCCCTTCTTAGATTTGCCTTTGAAATTCTTCTTGTATGTAATCTTTTCATCTTCATCATCATTAACCTTATCTGGGCATCTAGCTGAAAAATGTCTAATCTTTCCATAATTAAAACATATAAAAGGTAATTTTCTTTGATAATTACCTATTCCTCTTTTCGGCTTGTGAATGAAAAGTGCTCCATTGTCATCTTCATCATCAATGGAACTATCACTTGATTCTTGAATCTTAGATTTCTCCTTCTTTGATGTCCTCAAATTTGCTTCTCTCTTGGAGGGTTTATCTTGTTCTATCTGCATCTCATATGCCATGAGAATACCATGAAGCTCATCCATCTTTAGCTTAGCTAAATTCTTCATCTCATCGATTTCTGAAACCTTTGCATCATATCTCCTTGGTAGAGATCTCAAAACCTTTTGCACCACCGTTGACTCATCCAATGTTTCTCTAAGACCTTAAATATGATTTATGATTTTATCAACTTTCAAAAGATAACTTGTTATATCTTCTTCTTCTTCCATCTTCAAACTTTCAAACTACCTTCTAAAAGTTTGCAACTTAGCTTGTTGAACCTTTCCATCACCTTTGTAAATATTCTCAAGTTTTACCCAAGTTTCATGAGCAAATTTACATTACATAACTTTAACAAATTTAGATTCACATAAACCACATAAAATAGCATTTAAAGCTTTAGCATTACATTCACTTGCCTTCTTTTCTATTGGAGTAATTGCAAATGTCTATGGCTCTTCATATTCCTCCACCACTGCTTTTCATATGTCGAATCCAAGGGCCATCAAATAAACCTTCATTCTCATGCTCTAAAAAGCTTAATTCATCCCATCAAACAAAGGTGCCTTATTTGTAGAAAATCCTTCATGTGACCCAGCCATCATGCTTTCCCGATCTACCTTCAAGCTATAAAACTTTTCAAAAAAAGAACCTACTGTGATACCAATTATTAAGCACAAGATACACTGAGAGGGGGGGAATCAGTATATCATATATCTTATAAATCTTTTCCTTAACCAAATTCCACTTAATCAAACATTCAAGATATGCAATAAAACTCAAACAATAAACACCACACAAGATAGAGAGAGACACCAAATATAATGTGGAAACCCAATGTGGGAAAAACCATGAAAAACAATCTCAAGTATATGAATGAACACCAACCCAAAAAATATTCACAAGCCAAGCTTATAGGAGCACCAACCCCTTTGTTGTGCACCAACCCAACAACTATTCGTGAGCACCAACCCACAAGAGCACCACACCCCTTTTCTAAGCACCAACCCAACTACTATTCATGAGCACCAACCCATAGGAGCACCAACCCCTTTGCCAAACACTAATCCAGCAACAATTCGTGAGCACCAACGCACAAGAGCACCAACTCCTTTTATGTATACCACACACTTATCTCTCAATGTTGCTATCTCAACAAATGATAGATCAATACAACATCTCTTTTCTCTCTCTCACCTTTGCTCTTCTAAGCTAGATATAACAAATATAAATCATATTCATCTCTCACAATTGCTCTTCTAAGCTAGATATTACAATATCAAATCAACCTCTCTCTCTCTCATCTTATAAATGGCTACTCAAGCCTTTATTTATAGCTTTCCAAATGACCTTTGGCCTTCTCCCTTTGTGACCCTTCAATCTTCATGGAAAATAGTGCCAAACTTGTATGACCCTTCATATTAAAGCCTTTGAAAAGTCATGTGGTGACCCTTCATGATCAAAAACATCATTCCCTCTTTTGTCCTCATCTTAGTGACTTTTGGTATTCTTTAAAGTGTCCCTTCATGAGAAATTGTGCCCTTCCTCTTTTGTCTTCACTTGGTGACTCTTGAAATTCCCAAAGATGACTCTTCATGGGAAAATGCGTCCCATCCTTCTTTTGTCTTTATCATGTGGCTCTTTGAATTCTCCATGGGCCCTTCTTTTGTCTCATATGCAACCAAAAATATATTCGTTAATATTAAATAAATATTAACTCATATTAGCCAAGATATATTTATTACAAACAACATTAAATGCAATGGGGCCTTTATCACCAATAATGCTAGACCTTTGACATAAATGACAATATTTCCAATAGTATGTTTCTCTTAGTGTAACCTTCATTTGCATTTCATTGATGCCCATAATTATGTGGATAAGTGGAACCCTCTTCAAGATGAAAGTTAAAACGTTATTAAAGTGTTTTTTAATAAAAAGTGTTTTCATTATTATCAACCAAGTTTTCACCCTAAAGAGGGCTACTCTAGCCTCCTTCAATTTTGGGATAACATTGAAACACCTCATATATTGTGTATAACAATTCTTAGAGGTGAGTCTCTAGATTATGGGCTAGCTCCCATTTACAACACCTTCAACTAAGCTCTAATCTACTTGATTTGAAGGAAAAGGGATAAAATGAGATTTAAAACTAATTTAATGGAGGTGATTCACCAAGATAAACTCCATAATCCTTCTTGAACCTGTATTATGGAAGACAACTTGCAAAACTGATCTCAAAACCCAAGGTTCTTCAAATAAAAGTGTTTCAACATGAAGGTAGAATGCAATGTATTTCTTAAGATAGATCAATAGTAGGTCTGATCATAGACACTAATAATCTTATTTACACTTAAATACACATAAATTAATTAGTTAAACATCATGTGACCTACTAAAAGGCAAATTACTCACACAAATCATGAAAGAGTGAGATGAGTGCAAGGAAAGATAACTATCACTTATCATCCAACAAGAAACTACTTGACACACTTATGAAAGAATTTGAGAAACTGAAACCATCTTGAAATATTTATTCCAAAGGTAAAATAAATATTCAATCCAGTAGGGCTCCACCATACCAAATGTATATGTCTTACAATGTAAAAAGAGGTAACTTACATAGAGAAATGAGAAAGAGAGAGGGGGGCATAGAAGAGGGAGATTTCTAAGTGTCTACAAGAGATAAAAATAATAGGGTATTCAGAGAATAGTCTCTAAGGATATGTGTTCCTCATTTGAAGATGCTTCATCATCCAAGTGACATAGGAGCTTGACTACTTGCTTGACACCTTGGTCTACTTCAAAACTACCTTCTTTACATGTGAGGAGTGACAAATGGACTTATTCATCATTATCTCACCTTGAACTAACTTAAAACATCTTATTTGACACCTTGACATCATTTAGAAACTCTCTTACTTTGATATTTCAGTGTTAATCATCAACCAACTCCATAGGTGTCTTGAAACCCCTTGGTCTACTATGCCTAACCTTGTCCAAATGGCCCAAAATATAATTTCAACTTCATCAAGGTAATATATTTTCATGAAATACATTCACATACATTATCAGACCTAAATCAATTTATTTGGGTTCATGGAACAAACCCAAGACTTTATTTTTCTCCTCAAGCTCTCATAAGCCTTCAAATCCTCATAGCCCTAAAAACCTATAAAACTCCTTGTGTAGGATATTTATGGATGGGAATAACAAATTGAGTACATATTTGAGTACTAAGTATGTCTTTATATCTCCATGACAAATTTATTTTCTTGATTATGAGTGAAATAAGTTTATTTGTCCCTTTTCTCCTTCCAATTAGGCCTTTGTGCCTAGAAGACTAAGTTTATACTCCAGACCACTCCCACACATGTGAAACCACCAAAAAGTGTGTTATTTACTTTACCTATCCTATCACCAATATCCATGCCAAATTTTAGGTTTTGAGACCCTATGGAAGTGTGAGAACCATGAAATGGTCTCAAAACCTAGTCCTTTCTTAAGCATATTTCAAACTGCCTTAAAAACCAGACCTGTAGGATCACTTCCATGGTGTTTGTGGGAACTAAGAATTTGACTCAAGAGAGGATGGTTAGTATGGTGTTAGTTTCAAAATAAAAACAAAATGAAAGAAACACACTAACTAGTATAACATCTCTGGGCCTAGACACTAGGGAGAGCTTAGTTAACAAACATGAATAAAAACACACAACTAATGCAAAAGAAACCCTCTTTTAACTTCCTTGGATGCTCCAAAATGCTTATTGTAGTTGATTTCTCGGTTTGTGCTCATGAAGTCTTCATCAAAGGAGGCTTGGCTATCTCCTCTTCTCCTTGGCACCTTGTGGCTTTAGCTTGGCTTGGCTCAATATTTTGGCATCATAACTTTGGCATGTGAGAGCTCTTGGAATCAATTTGACATGGTAACTTTGCACAAATCAAGCTTAGAAATGATGTTTATGGCCTCTTTATTTATATATTTTTGAGAATGTCTAGAATCAACTTAAACCATCCATCCTGAGATTGAGATGTGTAGTTGAAAATTAATTCAATTTTTGGAATTAAGTTTATAATTATCCTCATCATGACATTGGAAGAAGGGGAAATTAATAGGCATGTAGGGCATCATGGAAGCATTGATGAGGCTTGGAGGGCATGAATCCTGATATTTGTGGCATTTATGGCCTGGGGATGTCTTCCCAATAAATTAGGTCACCTTATGATGCATATATTCAATATTAATTTCCAAAAATAATTATTCAACAATTTTCCATGGAATTCTTGATTAGGCTCTAATTTGGTTTAATTAGCTCTTAAGCATGTTTAAGCACTTTGTGCACAAATTACTCAAATTGATCAAAATGCCTTGTTATTGGTCTAAAATTCAAATGGATTAGAATTGGAAGTCAATGTTAGATGCATTAGAATCATATTCCCATTTAGGATGTTACCAAAAATAAATAACAAAGGCATGTGTCTCGTGCAAGAGATTTCATAGGAAAGAGCAATCCAAAGCACCTAGGTGCAAAATTAGCATTTTGACTCAAAATGATTTGATCAAATTTAGCTAGCCCATAAATTGCATTTCCCCATTTAATGATACTCTAGCCAAAATCGGCAATTTAATATGTCATTTTCACATCATTTAACACGTTTTAGTGTTTTTAGGCCAAATTGTGTGTTTTAGGTGGAAATTGGTCAAAACCCTGACTGGAGGTCATTGGTGGCCAGCTTTAGGTGTCTACATTTTGTATTAATTTTTAGGCTTGGAGTGATATAATACATCCCAATAATCTCTTAAAATATTTTTAAAGTGTTCAATTGTTCAAAACCCTCCATTTTACCTTAAATCCTTGCAAAACATCTCATTAATTGCAATCTATACAATTACAAGTATAGAAAAAGTTCATGGTGAGAACCTACTTGGAGTGTTCAATGATGTTTAGGAAGTTTAAAAATAAAATCAAGACATATCATGCATTTTGGACTCCATTATCTCACATTGAGTCCTTACTAAGGTTTTAGGAGGGTTTAGAGTGACTTAGATTCTTAACGATTGTTCATAAACCCTGGGCCCTTAATCCTTGAACCAATGCCACATTTTTAAAGTATACATCCCTAATAAAATTTTCCTAGGTTTTTAGGTTCCCATATAAATCATTTTTATATATCTAAACATAATAAGTTGGCTCTTGGGTCTCTGCACTGCCATTGGATAGTAGTATGCAGTCTTTTTCATTGTTCATGAAAGTTGGAGATCTAAATGAACAACCAATGTGATTATATTGAAGTATGGAGACCCCTTCACCATATTTTAAAACCATTTGGATCCATGCATCATATCAAGGTCTTAACAAGTAAGAGAAACTTAGTCTTGAATTGCAGTCTTGTACCTAGTGAAGCTCAAGGATGTCTCATAGGCCTAAAAGGCACCTTTCTTGTATTCCTCTAAATTTAGATGATCTTATATGGTCTATTTTAACCTTTTTCAACTATAAATTCTCTTAGGTTCCATTTCACATTCATTAAACCATCTTTCTCATGACTGCACTTAAAAACATGTGTATATGGTCTTAGGCTTATTTGACCTAAACATGGTTTATCAACATTAGCCTCACTTTTGATGAGTCTGAAGACTATATGAAATCATGCTAGCATTAGAAGATCATCCATTATGACTTTCCTTCTCCCATAGTGACCTAATCATTCCCAAACCAAATAATCACCTCTTCACTCTCAGTAAGCCTATAGATGATAATTGACCGCGTGAATAGGGTTCAAATGGATTTTGTCTTGACCAGTATCTTTGGTCATTATTTCATATTTCCTTGGACCTCTAATGACATTTTGCCTATCTACTCATCTAATCTTCTTGGGTCTTTTACACTTGTAGTTTGCATCAACTCATTTTCAATTTTCATGTCATCGACCTCAATATCATGTGGATCTCTGACTAACACTATGCAATCTCAAATTGATCATTGTGTGTGTGTGCAAGCTTGTATTTGAGGTCTACTCATATACAAGTCCTATACCTGAAAGTTAGAGTATATAGTTTATTCATGCCTTGTGATGATGTAAGTGGAGTCTATCAAGGTCATATGGGTGTTTACCATCCTACATCATGTCTCTCCTTTGTTTGAACACTTATATCATGAGACCTAAGACCCATGAATGCTCACTTACATGTTTGTAAACATGTGAGTGACTAAAACACCTTCCAACCCTTGTTTGAGAGTAAATATTTGGAATTTATTCTCATTTTATTGGATTTACAATGTTTCAATGGTGATCTCAAGGATCTTATTGATTTTCCATTGTCATGTATGCTAGGTTCAATAATTAGGCATGTAGAAGATTGCTCATGAACTGTACCATGCTTCCAAAGAGTGAGAAACATGACACCTCTTGAAGGATTATATTCAAAGACCATTTTTCAAGGAAATAACACATGGATCATATAATATTGAATGGTATTTTTGAACAATGAAGTACTTGGAAACTTTTGAGAATGACAACAATTCAAACCAACCAAAATACTTGCAGTATGAGTGACATGTTCCACATGCTTGATGTATTATGTTCCTTATTAAATACACCTCATGAGGTTGATTTGATTGATGAAACCAACATTAAAATGACTCATTTTATCGCTGAAAACATTTCATAAAATCCATTTTCATCAATCAAACTCTCAAATGAAGAAAGAAGAGTAAAACTAGACCCTGCTTGAATGAACAAGATATAGTGACCTCCTTTCATTCTTAAATATTATTCTTAAAGGAAAGGGGATAAATATACAAAATAATTCCACAAACATGAAGCTTACTATGACCCCTAACATTCCCAAAATTTTATCCTCCAATTTTCTATTGCCTAGCTGTACCATGCATTTGAATTTTGCCTTTATGAGCTTGTGAAGGGAGCGATGGAGAAGAGAGATATTTATTTGCATATCTGAGACCTAAAAATTTATCCCAAGAATTAATATGACTTATTTAAGTTTAATATACTCCTCTAAACCATTTTCACCTACAAATATATCTTTCAATTTTGTACAAGTGCCCATAACTACCTATAAAGGAGTATTTCTCTTAATTAGGCATTGAATTGCAAGTTTAATCAGCATCTGACCATATATGACCCTTATCTAGCATTATGTATGTTATAAAACTTCTTTAAATATTTTTATTTGATATTGGTACACATAATTCCTCAAAATTAACCCAAAAGGTGACTTAAATGACTTTGTGATGCATAACAACATGATAAAATGTTAATAGATGACAATATAACTTTCAAGACACATTAAAAACCTTATATAATGAATCAACCCCATTTTAAAATTTGAACACACATTGATTCATGAATGACACTTAGGAATATACAAGTACACAAGAGACCCAACCTTAATCAATGCTAAATAAGTATGTATTTGACCACTTTGAAGACACTATAAGACCATTGCAAGCTTCAATAACAATATAAAATATTTTCAACCTATAGGGGTTGACCATTTGAATTGGGGGTCAAAATTGGTCAACATATATGTGATTAGTAGTGGTATCAGGCCTATAATGTTGATATATCAGTGCCCTTATCCTCTTACTAGGCAATTGAGTCACTCTTATGTTGTAATATGAAACTGGCATGCCTCTAGAAAACTCAAACCCACACCACACCACATAACAAGAAATAAACACACTATGCCAAAGGTATTTATGGAAATCACAAGACAACAAACACAATCAAAACAACACACCTAACCTATTATGTACAAGACATCAAAACATGTTTGAGGTGGTGAAATAACTCCACTTGATTCAACCAGGATCAAAAACAAAGTTTCTAGAATCACATCTTCCCCATGAGAACAAACCATTATATGATGAATGTTTGTCAATGAAAAATTGCTTATTAAAAGACTTACCACTCTTAAAACCTCTGCTAGTTTCAAGTTCACTACTTGAGATTCCTTTGAATGATCTTTTTATCTCTCCTTTAGGCTTGTTTGATATTGTAACCTGTTTGGTATCTTCTATGCTTACTTGGCACTTCTCAATATGCTCTTTAGGAATCATGAAAATCTTCCCAACTTCACCTTAATTTAAATAATGATATGGTAAGTGTCTAGAGGCATCAAGCTTGCCTTCTTTCTTGCCAAACACATCTAAAAGTGACTCAAGATCAACTTGGTATCTATGTTGTTCCTCACCTTCATAAAATTTTGTCTTGACCTGATTATGTTCCTCCAAGGTTGCCTTCAGATTGAGATGGATTTCATACTCTTCTTTGTGCTCATTAAGTCCATCATTGACCTCATCATCAAGCCTATGTCTATCTTGAGGAAGAGCAGGCCCATTTATTTCTTCAAACTCCTACATTATGTCATGATACTACTGCCACATATCATCATATCCTTATTAAGTGTCATGTTCATAAATATATTCTTCTTTGGTAGGTATAACTACATCATCACTTATACTATCATTCTCTAACACACTTGGAACATCATTATCATCATCCATATGCAAAAAATAATTACCCTGTGAATCTTGTTGATAATAATCATCATAAATTTCTTCAAGAACTCATCACTTTCCTCATGAATGATATATGTTCCCATACCTATCTCTTAAATTATTTTGTATGGATCAAACCCATAATGATCAGTTCCCCATTCATCAAGGTAGAGATCAACTATGCCATGAAGAGGTGTCAAAGATTCTTGGTAATTATGATAGTCTACCTCTTAATTAATAGTGAAATTCATGTTTGATGCATTAGATACATATGTTTCCATATAAAATTTATCCAAAGTTTTAGACTTCATAGAGACCTTAGCACCATAACTAGTCCTAAATACCATATAGGACCAATCCAAAGTCAAGTACCCCCAATCTTAGTAGTAAAGTCCCTTGACAAGCAAAGGGGAAAATGAGGTGGCACATCCACAACCACAACATCTTGAGAGATAGATAATGTAATAAAATAATGAAGAGTGAGCTTCAAACCTTTTATTATTCCAACCATTTTGGTAGTTTATCCATCTATCTATAACACCCCCTTGGAGTGTGACTCATATTTCAGATTTAGCTTATCAGTTATTTGTTTTGGCATGGCTGATGTGCTTGCTTCACTATCAATCAAATAATTATGTACCATAATTCTCCAATGATGATAGAAAGGTAAAATGGAGAAGTTTTATCTCTTCTTTTACTTTTGGTTGGCTTCCCATCCTTAGTATTCAACTCATTTGTCAAAACTACCCCCACTTTCACTAGGTTGTCTAAGTGTTATATTGAGCTTTGAGAGCTCATTTTGGAGCAGGCCTATTTATTTGGGCATGGATAATGTAACCCATATTGGTATTCTTACATGAACCTTCTTCATCTACTCAATGATGTTCATAAGAGAGTTGCCAACGTTGTCATGTCCTCTAAAATCCATAGCATTACCACTACCTTGTGTCACTTGATGCATAGGAGGAGGCATATAAGGATATTTAGAATTATAAAATATTTGATTTACCTAAGCCATAGGGGATGTATTTAACACACTTTATACTTGATATGATTGAGGGTTCATGCTTAGATCACCACTTGTCCCTTATTCCTATTCAACCGCTCTCTTTTTTGAATTTGTGTTTGCAGTTATAAGATTTGATCCAATGTTCAAGTTCTCTTAGTAGTTTAGTTCACATGAGTCTTATTGATAGTATTTCATCAAGGTATCATTTTATTTATCACCCCCTCCATTGTTTTCTCCTCCACTAGGCATCTCTTCTTGAGTCATAGCAGGTATTATTCCCCATTGAGCCATATAAGCTTGATTTAACGTTTCATTTCCATAAGTAGATGAGTCATGAGGTTGATCCTATGAAGGCTTCTCTCCATTGTCTTGTACAAGATTATTTTGGATAGGTACAAGTGCTTGTGAAGTAGAAAGAGCATTATGATTTTCACCATTATATTGCTTCACTTGAGTTAGTTATCCTTATCCTTGATAGTGTCCTTGAAAAGGTGGTATGGGAGCTTAATAATACTAATATGGATATTAAGGACCTTGAAAAGACCTCCCTTATTGATTTTTTTGTTGAATATTGAGGGTTTGGTTCTCTTTTCTATATTATTTAAGGGCCTTGACCAAATATTCCTCTTTTGACTTGCTTGGTTGATTAGAAGTGGTTTGCTTATGCTTGGGTGTAAAGATGGGAGAAATAGTGGGAATAGGAGTTTTCACATTAGGAAAAAAATTCATGAGGGGTCTACGAGCTATCTTCACATCTTGTATAAAGAAATTCTCAACCCTTATAGTAGTCTCATATGCAGTGGGTAGTGTATCCCCTCCCATAGATTTAATCGTCACAGATATGTCACTATTGAAAGCTTTGAGATAATAGATAAAATAATGATGTTCATTAGGCCTTACCAAGATTGGTATCCTATCCCAAGTCATTTTAAATATTGTGTTTAAGTCTTGTATGGCCCCTTGAGGTGCTCTCTTTATGGTAGTCAATTGCTCAACCAAATATAAGTGATTAGATTTGTCTTCAAATCTCCTCCTCAAAGAGTCACCCAACTCATCATATGTAGTGATATAGTTGGGAGCCAAAATACCATACCATACAATGGATTTCCCCTTGAAATAAACAACCAATAACTTGTTTTCAACATTCTCTTTGGTGATGTTATGTGTGTTACAAAAGCTGGCAATGTTCCTTATGTGTTCAATAAGAGTAGTGGTAGTTTATCCCATGTAAGAAGGCACACTTTTGAGGGCTGACATTGGAATGGCATCATAGTGAGCAAGTTATAAATAACTATGGACATTAAGGCAATAAGGGTAGATTCCTTGGGTTTTCCATATTATAAGTTGGACCCAGGAAAAGTCTCCTAATAGGTATGTGAGCAACAACATATTTATTTGAATATGAATGAGTGTTAGCAAACCTCTTTAATATAAATAAATAGTAAGGAACTCTAAAAATTCAAATGGAATGACTTTATTATATGATATTTTCATTACCTTATTTATGAAAATAAAGCACTAGTCTATAACCAAGAGCCAATGATTGTTGGAGTCGCTAGATACTGCATAAAGGAAGCTTTACAACTTCAGATTCATCAAGATCAGCATCCACATTTGATAAATTCTTGTACCATGAGATCCCATCATGCATGACAACAATATTATCAACCAAATTTAAACCCTTAAGAGGGATAATCTAGCCTCCTTTAATTTGGGATAACATTGAAACACCTTATATGTTGTGGGTAACAATTCTTAGAGGTGAGTCTTTAGATAACCACTAATCTACTTGATTTGAATTAAAATGGATAGAATGAGATTAAAAAGTAATCTAATTTAGGTTATGTACTAAGATAAACTCCATAATCATACTTGAACCTGCACTATGGAAGATAACTTCCAAAACTGATCTCAAAACCCAAGGTTCTCCTAACAAAAGTGTTTCAACATGAAGGTAGAATGAAATGTATTTCTCAAGGTAGGTTAATAGTAGGTTTGATCATAGATACTAGTAATATTATTTACACTTAAATATACACAAATCAATTAGTTACACATCATGTGACCTTCTGGAAGGCATATTACTCACACAAAGCATGAAAGAGTGAGATGACTGCAAGAAAGATAACTATCACTTGTCATATAAAAATAAAATACTTGACACACTTATTAAAGAATTTGAGAAACTAAAACCATCTTGAAATATTTTTTTCAAAGGCAAAATCAATATTCAACTCAGAAGGGTTTCACCATACCAAATGTGGATATCTTACAATGCCAAAAGATGCAGCTTATATAGAGAAATGAGGAAGAGAGAGGGGCATAAAAGAGGGAGATTTATAGGTGTCCACAAGAGATACAAATAATAATGAAGTTAGAGAATAGTCTTTGAGGACATGTGCTCCTCCTCTAAATATGCTTCATCATCTAATTGGCATAGGAGCTTGACTACTTGTTTGACACCTTGGTCTACTTCTTCAAAACTGCCTTTCTTTGCATGTGAGGAGTGAAAAATAGACTTATTCATCATTATCTCACCATGAACTACCTTTATACATCTTATTTGACACCTTGCCTATATTTATAAACTCTCTTACTCTAACATTTCAGTTTAAATCTTCTCAAATATATCATTGACACCTTGAAAGTAGTCAAACTTCATTAGAGGTTCATTTTCACTATCCTCCAAGGTTCATTTTCACTATCCTCCAAGGTTCATTTTCTTCTTCTAGCATCTTCAAACCTTTATCTTATTATATTCATGCATAGGATGTATAACTTTCTAGGCTTGTAGACTCCTCTAATGGTTATGGCATTAGTCATGTCAACAATTTGATTATCAAAAGCATAAGATTCTTAATTGACCTATGTCTTCTCACATACCTATGATCAGTCAAGTTTCCACACGTATTATTTTTTACATGACAATTAGTTTTGTCTAAAATGAGGACCTACAGGTATGTAACCTATAGGTCTACCTTTTTTCATAGATAGACTGTTGAAAATATCTTGTTAGGTCTTTGACACTTGTATTTTGCATCAACTCACTATCAATTTTCATGTCATCTACCTCAATAGCCTGTGGATATCTAAATAACACTATGCAATCTCAAATTGATCAGTTTGTGTCTGTAGGCTTGTATATGAGGTTTGCTCATATACAAGTCCTATACATGAAAGTTAGAGTCTATGGTTTGTTCATTCCTTTTGATGATGGTAATGGATTCTATCAAGGTCATATGGATGTTTAGGAGCCTACACTATGTCTCTCCTTTGCTTTAACACTTCTAGCATGAGACCTAAGACCCATGAATGCTCACTTATAGGTCTACAGATCTATGAGTGACTAAAACACATTCCAACCCTTGTTTGAGAGTACATGTTTGGACTTTATTCTCATTTTATTAGACCTCCAATGGTTCAATTGTTATCTCACATGCTATTATTTATTTTCAATTATTGTTTATGCCAAGTTCAATAGTCAAGACTATATAATATTACTCATGAACTGTACAATGCTTGTAAAGAATGAGAAACATGACACCTCTTGAAGGATTATCTACAAAGACAATTTTTCAAGGAAAGAGCACATGAATCATAGAGATTGAGGTGGTTTTCCATGAGCAATGAGTTGATTGGAAACTTATGAGAGTGATAACAATTAAAACCAACCAAAACACTTGCAACAAGGGTGACATGGTCCACATTCTTAAGGTATTGTTTTCCTTATTCAAGACACATCATGAGGTTAAGTTGATTGATGAAACCAACATTAAAAAGACTCATTTGATCTTTGAAAAAATCTCACAAAATCCATTCTCCTCCATCAAACTCTGAAGTGAAGAAACAAGAGCAAAACTAGACCCTACTTTAATGAACAAGACATAATGACCTCCTTTCACTCTTATCCATTATTCATAAAGGAGAGGGGTGAATTTGAAAACTAATACCACAAACTTGAAGCTTACTAGGACCCTGAACATTTCCTAAAATTTCAATCTCCAACTTTCTCTCTCCTAGCCATACTATGCATTTGAATTTTGTCTTTATGAGCTTGTGAAGGGAGCGATGGAGGAGAGATATTTATTTGCATATGTAGACCTAAAACTTGATACCAAGTGTGAATCTTATTTATGGAATTTTAAAAGACTCCTGTGAACCATTTTCACCTACAAATTGATCTTTTAAGTCCATACAAGTGCTTATAACTATCTACAAAGGAGTATTTATCTCAATTTAGAGGATAAACTACATTTTTAATCAGGTTATGGCCATATCTAACCTTTATCTGACATTATGGATGTTATAACACTTCTTTGAATATTTATCTTTTAGAGTGGTACGTAAAATTCCTTAAAATTGGCCCAATTTGGTGACTTAAATGACTTTGTGATGCATAACAACATGATAAAAGGTTAGATCACAAAAATATAAATTTAAAGACACATTAAAAACCTTATATAATGAATCAAACCCATGTTAAAATTTGAACACACATGACAACACATTGACTCATGAATGACTCTTAGGACTATACAAATACACAATAGACCCAACCTTAATCAATGCTAAACAAGTATGTATTTGACCACTTTGAATAAATTATAAAAACATTACAAGACCATTACAATCTTTAATAACCCTAATAACAAGTTTCAACCTATATGGGTTTACCATTTTGACTTGGGGGTCAAAATTGGTCAATAGTTATTCCCACCAAGGAAGGATATATAACTTTCACTTTAAGTCAAACTAGGAATTACCATAAGTCAACCCATCAATGGGATGAAAATATTATTTTTTTAACTTTTAAGTCTAATGTTTAAAAAAAACTACTTATCATTTTTCCAAATATAAAAATCTATTAAAACCTATTTATCTTATTTTTCATTGGTAGATTATGATTATTGGGAAAAATTAAAGTGTTTTTGCCACTATAAATATTTTAGGTCAAGCGTGGTACTGAGAGAAAGAAACCAAAATCCTTGAATGTGTATAAAAATCAAGGGAAAGAGTTAAGGGGTGAATCCACTATTGTGTAATATCTTACATAGTTTATTGTAAACAAGCTAAAACTATGGCTAAATCTCTGAGAATGAATATTGTATTTTCCATTATTCTTCAATAATATAATTCTAATTTTTTGGGATAAGTAATTGTGTGTTTTGAGTTATCAATTATCTGTGTGGTCTAAGGTATTTCTAAATTGAACCCTTTCATAATTGTACTAATTTTTATCTAATCCTGGGTTTCAAACCTTAAAGTGTGAGTGGGGTGTCTGCATAGGACTTTCGGTGATATTCTTGTAATTGGTATAAATTTATGTCAAAGAGCATGATATTAAATTTTGAGAAGAGTTTTATGAGGTGTTATAATAAATATTGTGGTTGGAAGGTTGGATGAGGTAATATATGTGTTAGAATCCTTGCAAATGAGACTTGATTTATATAAAAAGATGGATGGTGTGGTTTTATGCCACAAGGTGATCTGAGTGACACTAAGGATGGAAGACATGAGAGAAGAAGAAAAAGCACAATTGAATTGTGGATAAAGTAGGTAAAGGATATTTCATGAATTGGATAAGGTGAAAGAGTGGATGTATCATGTTTATCAAGGTCTTGAAATAAGAAGTAGTTTGTTGATTGGATCATGGGCATGGAAGAATAATTTAAATAAGAGGAAGTTAGCAACCCACAATGTGTAAAGTTGGAACATACAAATTTTAAAGGTCATGTGGTGCTAGGGTGGAGGTAATTTCAAATTAAAAGGCAAATAAAAATCAAAATAATATTATTAGATGGGACTAGATGGTTATGAAGTTGAAGAAAAAATTTATGTTAGGAGACTATCAAATGGAGATATTAAAAAAAATAAAACTTGAGATAGAAGGACTTAAGTGTCAAGGAATACTTTTAAAATATTACCATTAGATCGGGACATATTGAGGTCAAACATGATAAGGTCACAAGATACCTCAATGGGTTGAGAATTAGGATCTTAGAGGAACTCGACATGGTCTGGATCTAAACATTATAGGAAGCCTATCAATTCATTGAAGATATAAGAGAAGTTGTCATATATATATTGAAATGTTTCATGAGGAAAAGGAAAGTATACATGAAAAGGAGGTGGAGGTGGTGCTAGAAATATCTAGTTAAGGTGAGGATAAAACAACCTTATGCAAATTGAGGCACTTGTGTAAGAGAAAAGAGATATGCATGATGAATATTGAGGATTCATGTGAGGTGTAATGTTTTACACTTTCAAAGGATGAAGAATGTATGGTCAATAAATGTAAATGGGATTCATATGACAATGATTCAATTTCATAAAATTTAAACACATATCAAGTGAGTGTCCACATACACAAATCTAAGGAATCCAAAAGACCAAGACTAGTGCACATAAAATATAATAATACATTGGATCAATGGGACATTATGGAGAAAAATCAAATCTTGGAGAGTCCCTACTAATTAAGAGTACATTTCCAAAGTAGATAAATAATAATAACAAGATGACTCAAGGAAAGAGCCTTTTCTAAATAAAATTCAAGTTGGGAGGATAATGTTATAAGGTGATCGTGGATAATGGCAACACAAATAACTAAATTTTGTGTGAAATGGTGGAAAATTTGGGTTTGAAAAAGGTAGTTCATCCAAACCCATATAAGGTGGCATGGCTACAAAAGGACCATCATGGATTGGCGAATGATTAATTCATTGTAAATTTATGAATTGGCTAATACTAGGATGATGTTTGGTGTGATGTGATTCCAATCAATGTCTATTATTTTCTCCTTAGTAAACATTGTAAATATGAAAAAAAAAGGTTGTGAATGATGGAAGAAAGAACACCTATCATTTTAAGAAGGGTGGAAAGAAACATACGCTATTATTTTCAAGAGGCCAAGAAGAATAGGAAAGGAGGAATTTTTTAAGCTCATACCTAAGCCATCACAATAAAAGTTCACAGACACATAAATTAAGGAAGAAGTGCCAAGTGAATTGAAGGAACTATTAGACAAGTTCACAAACATCATTTCAAGTGATAAGCCAAAAGGGTTACCACCAATGAAAACAATCAACCATCATATAGAATTCATACTATGTGCAAGTTTTTTAAATAAGTCCACGTATAAGATGATGCCTTAATAAAATGAAGAGGTGAAAATGCAAATGTGAAAATTATTGGATAGGGGATTGATTGGGAAGAGTTTGAGATTACACATAACACCTATAGTATTTGCACTAAATAAAGATGTAGAGTATCACATGATCATATATTCAAGGGATATTGACAATAGCATGATCAATTATATTTTCCCATTACCATACATTAATGACCTAATTGATTACTTAAGTGGTGCAAGGTATTTCTCAAAGATTGATGGGAAAAGTGGGTACCATCAGATCAGGATCAAAGAAGGCAATGAGCGGAAGACAACATTCGAGATGAAATAAGGATTTTGTGAGTGGTTAGTGATCCCATTTAATTTTATAAATGTGCCAAGAACATTCACAAGGCTAATTATTGAGGTGGTGAAACCATTTTTGGTAAATAAATTATCATATGCATGGATGATATTATGGTATTTAGTAAGATAATAGAGGAACACCTAATACATCTAAGGAATGTGTTGAAAACTTTCATGAAGATAAGTTATTGGTGAATGTAAATAAGTGTAGCTTCATGAATTAATATCTTGTTTACTTGGGTCTCGTGGTGTCATAAGAAGGTCTGAAGATAAACCCAAAAAAAACTATGCATAGTTGTCGAGTGGCCATCACCAAGGAGTGCATTAAAGGTAATAAGTTTTAATTGTCTCAAAATTTTATATAAGAAATTTATAAGGAGATTTAGAAGGATATGCACGATTATCACAGAGGTGTTACAATGTGGTCAAAAGGATTTTGTTTAGATTAAAAAAGCTAAGTGTAACTTTTAGGAGCTGAAGAAGAAGGTAATTGAGCAACAAATGTTAACACTTCTATATTTTAATGAAGTGTTCCAAGTAGACTGTAATGAGAGTGTCATAGATATCAAAATGGTATTAATCTAAGAATGGAGGCCCATCAATTTCAATAAGAAGCAAAATTATGCCAATAATAAGTACTCAGTCTACGACCAAGAGTTATACACCATTTTATAAGTGCTAAAGAAATGGAAGAATTTTTTAATTTCAAGATTTTTTTCATGTATATATACTTTCATGTGCTATTTCTCATTAACAACCAAGGGAATATAAATCAACAACACATTAAATGGCTCAAGTTCTTGCAGAG
The DNA here is from genome assembly GCA_037957365.1 of Torreya grandis. NCBI lineage: Eukaryota > Viridiplantae > Streptophyta > Pinopsida > Cupressales > Taxaceae > Torreya > Torreya grandis. The sequence goes on from JARHVA010001013.1 coordinate 3,330,998, forward strand.
CTACACATTTTTTTTGAAGCACAAAATTGAAAATTAAAGCATAGAATCTCATATTGAATAAGATGTGATTGTAATTCCTTAGTGTGATCTAGGAATTTGACTCAAGAGAGGATGGTTAGTATGGTGTTAGTTCCAAAATGAAAAAAAATGAAAGAAACACACTAACTAGCATAACATCTAGGCCTAGACACTAGGGAGAGCTTAGTTAAAAAACATGAATAAAACACACAACTAAAATGTAAAAAAAACCCTCTTTTACCTTCCTTGGATGCTCTAAAATTCTTGTTGTAGTGGCTTGCTCAGTTTGTGTTCATGAAGTCTTTATCAAAGGAGGCTTGGCTATATCCTCTTCTCATTTGCACCTTTCGCTTGGATTGGCTTGGAATCAATTTGGCATGGTAAAACTAATTATCAAGACTTTGAAGATATTTGAGCATAATAAATTTGCACCAAAATAGCTTAGAAATGATGTTCATGGCCTCTCTATTTATAGATTTTTGAGAATGTCTAGAATCAACTTGAAGCATCCATCCTCAAACTGAGATGAGTGGTTGAGGATTGATTCAATTTTTGGAATTAAGTTTATAATTATCCTCATCATGACATTGGAAGAAGGGGAAATTAAGAGACATGGAGGGCATCATGGAAGGCAATGATGAGGCATGGAGGGCATGAATCTTGATATTTATGGCATTTATGGCCTAGGGATGTCTTCCCAAGAAATGAAGTCACATGATGATACAAATATTCAATATTCATTTCCAAAACAAATTATTCAACAAGTTTCCATGGAATTAGTAATTATTCCTTGATTTGGATTAATTAGTTCTTAAGCATGTTTAAGCACTTTGTGCACAAATTACTCAAATTGATCAGAATGCCTTATTATTGGTCCAAAATTCAATTGGATTAGAATTGGAAGGAAATTTTAGATGTGTTGGATCCATTATCCCTTTCAGGATGTTACTGACAACAAATAACAAAGGCATGCATCTTGTGCAAAATATTTGATAGGAAAGAGCAATTCAGAGCACCTACGTGCAAAATTAGCATTTTGACTCAAAATGATCTGATCAAAGTTAGTTGGCCCATAAATTTCATTACCCCATTTAGGGATACCCTAGACAAAATTAGCACTTGAATATGTTAATTTCAACTCATTTAGCATGTTTTAGTGATTTTAGGCCAAGTTGTGCATTTTAAGTGGAAATTGGCCAAAACTTGATTAGAGGTTATCGGTGGCCAAATTTAGGTGTCTACACTTAGATTTGATTCTATTAAAGAGTTGTATGTATAAGATAAAGAGTTTAAAAATGCATGGATAGTTTTCACAAAACTAACAAGTTTGGATGAGATGCCATGTCTAAACTAATTCATATAGGATGGGATGTTGTGCAAAAGAATGCAATTATGTATACCTAAAGGATCAATGTGTGAGAATCTAATAAATGAAAATCATAGTGGAGGAATGGATGGACATTTTAGTTGTAAAAAAACATTGGTATAGTTGGTTAAATGATATTATTAGCCAATAATGGGCACATATGTGTGTGAATATGTGAGAAGGTGCCAATTTTTCCAAATGGAAAAGGGTAGGAGTTAGAACACAAGGTTATACCAAAAAATTCTTATACTAGAGTGATCATGGGATGATATTAGCATGGACTTCATGTTAGGGTTAATAAATATGCAAAGACAAAATTATTCCATATTTTTACTGGTGGAAAAAATATCAAAGATGATGTATTTCATTTCATGAAAGAAAAAAAATGTGACCAACATCTCCAATGTATTCTTTCAAGAAGTGGTGAGACTGAATGGTTTTTTGCGTGTCATAGTATCTAATAGAGACACAAAGTTTATAAGCCATTTTTGGCACACATTATGAAATAAATTTTGAACTAGGCTGAATAATTTCAATTTAGCATATCATCCATAAATGGTGGATAGACTAAGGTAGTAAATAGAAGTCTTCATGGTATTAATGTAAGTATAGTTACATATAATAATTCAGTGAACCAAATCACTAGAATGACACATTTTTAATTAATGTATGTAATTATCCCAAGGGAGGTTTTATGATTACATGACATAAGTATTGCATAATGAAGAAGTGTGGAAGTGGAGGATTTTGCAATATAAGTGTAAACAACACTAGTAAGTGCACAAGGGGTTGGAGCATAGTAGCTCAAAATATAAGAAACATGTAGACATGAAACATATAATAAAGGATTTCACATTAGGATACGTATTTATGGTGTATTTTCACAATGAGAGGTTCCCACAAAGAACACAAATAAGTTGAAAATGAAGAAAATAGGACCATGCATATGCATAAGAGATCAAAATTCCTAGAGAGTTATTTAATGTGTCATATTTGTATGACTACCACAAAAGGGAAGGAAATGATGAATAAGAAGATTTGAATACATAAGTCTCAAATTGGAAGGGAAAAATACTAGAGAAGGATAAAGGATAAATATAAGGCCATATGAGACTCTAGGGTAGTAAAGAAGACATGCAGAAAGGAATATTGAAAATACTTGGTTAAATGGAAGAACTACACGGTTGAAGATTCGACATGGATGGATCTCATAGAGATTGGTCATTATTTCCATACTCCCAGACATTTATACTTGTGAGTAGGATCTCACCAAAATTTCAATTACATGGGGTGTCTAATGTAAGATCATCCAATAAAAGTGTTCTATAATTTTTTCTAGGTAAAGTTCTATGCAAAAGGGTGTATGGATGTAAAGGATAGTCAAGTGGAATGGGTGATAACACTCCAATAGATTTAACCAAACAAAATCATCTAAGGTAAATCTTGTGCCACTGAGGTGGGTCCACAAGTATTTTATTAATCAAAATAAAATAAATACATAGAAAGGGTGCCAATATGTCGTTAACCCTTTTACATTGAAAAACATGTATTAATAGGTTTTCACCACATACTGGTAAAAACCAACTAACCTATTAAATAACTCCCATGGGAATTTCATCTGAAAGGTAGTTCTAATTATTTAACATAAAATATAAAACTAACTAGATAAAACTAAGTTAACTTATTTATGGGGGTGTTTTTATAAAAATAAACATGCCCCATTTACATTTATTATTTAAAATAAACTTACAAAAATCCTAAGCTTAGTTAAAACTTTGGAACAAGTCCTAAAAAACCCCCCATGATCCAAAGTCAATTCTTTGGACACATGCCAAGCATTTTTCTAAATTTTTCAAATTTGATTCTGTGAAGGGGTTTTGTGAAAATGTCAATTGTCTGATTAGCAGTTGGACAATATATAGGATCAAGTTCTTTCTTTGCCACCAGCATTCACAAATAATGATATTTGACATCCATATGTTTTGTTTGGACATGAAATACTAGATTTTTAGACATATTTATTACACTTTGATTATCAATGTATAACTGTTAAGACCAATCTAAGAAACTTGAAGATATTCAAAAATGCATTTTAAGTAAACAATTTCTCTATAACCATCCCATGCTATAATGTACTTTGATTTTGCTAATGAATTTGCCACTGTATCATGATTCTTACAACACCAATCAATGGTAATTGAACCCATACGCATAGTGTATCTTATTGTGGATACTCTGTCATCCACACATCTACCAAAATTTGCATCATAATACCCAACAAGTTTAAATTCCTTGTTACAATGGTACTCGAGGCCATATGTTTTCATTCCTTAAAGGTAAAAAAGTACTCTTTTGCTACATGTTAATGAATTTATCTAGGCTCATGCATAAACTGAGACAAAATTCTAACTGAAAATGATATATCATGGTTGGTAGTCATTAAATATATCAAACCTCCCACTAATTGTCTATAGTTTGTGCCATCAAAAAAGGCACTGCTATCATCCTTTGACAATTTCAAGTTACCATGGGAGTGAGGGTAGGTTTGCAGTCACTCATGCCAAACCTATTTAATAACTCATAAATATACTTAGTTTGTGAAATGAAAATACTATGCTCATTCTAAGTTACTTCTATGCCAAGATAATAGTGAATAAGTCCAAGATCTGTCAGCACAAACCCAACTTTTAATTCCTTCTTCACAGACTTGTTATGATTTTCATCATTTTTTGTGATAAACAAGTCATCAACATAGAGAACAAGAATCACTAATTTCTTACCTTGCACTTGAAAATAGAGAGTATCATCATATTCACTACGTTGAAAGCCAATTGTCTTCAAGTATGAATCCATTTTCTCATATCAAGCCCTGGGTGCCTATTTGATCCCATACAAAGCTTTTATCAATTTACATACTTTGTGTTTTGCACCCACTTTCTCAAAACCTTGAGGTTGTTTCATGTATACTTCTTCCTGTAAATCATCATTCAAAAAAACACTTTGAACATCCATCTATGTTGCTAAGGTAAGTACCATATGAATAGTGTGCCTTTTGGCAGTTAGTGCAAATGTTTCCTCATAGTCAATACCTTCTTGTTGCACATATCCTTTCACAACATGTTTTGCCTTATGTTTATCAATAGACCCATCTGATTTATACTTAATCCTATAAACCCATTTTCATCTTATGGGTTGAACATGTGGAAGAGGATCAACAAAAACCCAAGTATTATTGTTAAGTATTGCATCATACTCACTTTGCATTGCATGTTGCCAAACATGTTCAATAGAGGCCTCCTCAAAAGTAGATGACTCAATGGAAGAAGTAGTAACAACCATTGCGTGGTTCACCTATTTATGAGAAATCCTAAGACATGTTAAACCAACTTCATTTGATTTCAAGTTATACAAATTACTTTGAGCCCATTTTGGATACTTATTCAAATCAAGAACACCAAAATTCTTATCATGTGCACCATTTGAAGAAAGACTTAGATAATTTTCAACATTTTCTAAGTCATCAACCTGTGAATAGTAGATGGAGAGTAAATTGAAGGGATATTAGTCTCATACCATAACCTTGAATAATTACCCTCATTATTCAATCCCTTATCACATTTTACAATTTTCCTCTCTAACCTGTCAAATTGAGAATCAATCTCTGCAGTGTTCATAGTACCAAATTCAACAAATACTAGATCCTGACTCACTATGAATTTACATGTATCCTATGCAAGCACATGATACCCCTTTTTGTTTTTTGAATATCCAAGAAAGATGCATTTTTGCCTTCGTGGTTCCAGCTTAGTTCTATGTTTAGTGGGAACTAAAGCAAAATAAAGGCATCCAAAAACTTTCAAGTGTTTAACTTTTGGTTTAAACCCATACCAAGTCTCATATGGAGTTTGTCCTAAAAGTGCAGTTGTGTGGGACCTATTTCTCAAATACACTATAGTACCAATGGATTTAGCCCAAAACTTATCATTGAGTTGTTTGTAGTGCAACATAGCTCATGTTGTGCCCTCTAAAGTTTTATTCATTCATTTAGATACTACATTTTGCTGTGGAGTGTAAGCATTATTATATTGTCGATGAATGTCATGTTCCTGAAAATAATCCAAAAACTCATTCGAAGTATACTCATCACCATTATTTGAACAAAGAGTGGCTAACTGTGAACCTATTTCTTTTTCAACTAAGTGTAACCAATCAACAAACTTAGTGAAAATAATTTATTTATTTTTCATGAAAAACACCCAAGTCATCCTAGAAAAATCATTAATAAAAAACACAAAATATCTACACCCTCTAATGGATGACTTTTTCATGTCACATACATCACTATGAACTAACTTCAAACATCTATTATCTCTCCATAAATAATTCTTAGAAATTTTTTCCTGATTCTATTTGCCCAAAACACATGATTCACAAAGAATACTATCTTTGTGAAAAGTGGGCAACCCACTCACCATACCATATCTCTATAAGTCCACTAAAGAATGAATATTCAAATGTCCATAGCAGAGATGCCACAACCATTGTGTAGACATAGTACCTGTACTTCTTTCAATAATTGGCATAAGTTCCATTGTGGGGGAAAGCACTTTACAATGCAATCTAACCAAATTTCCATCCTCATATCCTATATACATAGTTTTGTATCCATATTTCACTAGATTAATGTAAATGAACCCATTTTCAAGCATAATTTGATAACCTTTCTTTCGAATAGTTACTAAGGAAAGAAGATGCTTTTGCAATGTGGGAACATACCAAACATTCTCTAAGTATTTTATTGATCCATTACGAAGGAGAATATGAATTGACCCAAGACCTTGTGGAGTATGCAAAGACTTATCTGCCAAGGCAACTAGAGGAGAGAAGCTTCTTTGAAATTCTAAAATAAATCTCACCTAAATGTCATGTGTTTGGTTTCTCCTGTATCTAAAATCCATACATCTATGAGCTCATCTCTAGCCTCATATTCCATATAATCAATGTGCCCTAAATTAGTGAATGTAGATTTATGAGAAACATTGTTAGACTCATCATAGTCATGATTAACATATTGACCAAAGTTAGACTTAGTTACTTTTTTTGGCCTCTAAATTTTGTCAAAAGGAATCCTACATTAAGAGAAAATGTGACCAAATTTTCCACATCTATGACACTGAATATCTGATCTACCTCGACCTCTGCCTCTATAAGAGTTGTGACCACGTCCTCTATCACTCATCTCATTTTAATGAGAATGGCTAGATTTTTGTTGATTTGAATAACCTCTACCTTAGTTTTGATATCTACCTCATCTATAACCTTGACCCCCTCTATAATTGTTCCCTCTATTGTTTTGTTGACCAGAAGAAAATGAACTAGGCTTATACTCTGAAACATGGGATTCCTCAATTTTCTTGGATTTTTTAGGTAGAGAGAGGTCATTTTGAATAATAAAATCAACCAATTTATCAAAAGTGATGCATGTGATCTTGTCAGAGACATGTAACATGTTTACAAAGTTTCTATAGGAACTAGATAGTCCTTTCAATACAACAGTAACTAAGAGATTATCATCTAGTTTTCCAAACTCAACTTTAGTGTACTCAGTAGTAATATTATTCAACTTAGACATGTATTCTCCCATATCCTCATCTTCCTCTAATGAAAAAGTAAACAAATGCATATGAATGTCTATCTTCCTATGCTTAGGTTTTTTATCATACAAATCAGATAAGGTTTTCTATGCAATGTACTATGGGGAGAATTTTCAATATTATGTAAGTATCCTGAGTACAAAAACACTTGATTAAAGCTAGGGATTTATAATCACGTAGATTAAAAACATCAAGTTTGTCTTGTTTTGTAGGCAGTGTATGATTTTTATTCTTTACAATATCCCATAGCTCATTAAAAATTAATGAAGCTTCCATCAAACATTTCCAATCAATTTAATTATAAATCATTAATCCATCACCATTTGAGAGTAAATTTTGAATTTTTAGTATCTTGAAATGAAATTAAGTGTGAAAAATGAAATAACAACACATTCACAATAACACTTTGCACAAAATAATGCTTGTATAGGGTTTTTCACTTAACCTCCACGTAGAGCAAAAAAAAGATATTTTTGATGGGTTTTGCACTTATCCTCACCAAAAATAAAATATTTAAACTAATTACACCCTTATTTCACCAATAAAACATACAACTATTGGTTTTCTCCCATTAAATTTTAATCTTTCACATGATTGATGTTCTTTAAAATATTCAAAACATGTAAAATATTTCAAAAAAATGGAATGTTATTCCAAAAAGTAAATGCCTAAATATAAAATTTCACCAAAAGAAAGATTTGAACCTTGGACCTCCAACTTCCAAGGGTTTTTACAAAATCATGCTTTCCAATTACTCTATGAGCTTTTACAAGACATATAATGAGAAATTTATTTTTAAAGCTGTTTTTTTTTTTAGAAAATTAAAAAAATCAGCTTTAAATTTAAATTTCTCATTATATGTCTTGTAAAAGATCATTATAAAAAAAATTTACTTTTTCAAGTAAAAATTAATTCATTGGTGAAACTTTTGGAAAAAGTAAAAAGCTCTTTGATTCGTGGACCCCTCAAACTATGAAATCTTTGATCAAACTTTATCAAACTTTGGAAAATAAAAAATATCATTTTTTAGTTGTATTCCAATGCCATGCTATAGCCAAGGACACCATGGCTTAAAAAAATAATTTTCAAAACTCTTTTCTTGATGTACCAGGCCTTACAAATCCGTATAGGGCCAAATAATGGAGTTTTAAAGGAATTTTGAGCAAATTTAAACTACCAAAAAGGGATTTTTCGCAAAATAAAATATGGATGGAATTTTTGGACACTATAGAAGTTGTAAAAATTTAAAACCAAGCCATACAACTCAAAAATTTGATTTAAAAGCTTTCGAGATAGTTTTGGATTAGATTTTTTTATTGGGCAGATTTTTAAAAATTAAATCAAACAATCAACTTCTAGGCTTTAATAGGGAGAATCAAGCTTCAAAAAATGGAGGATGAAAAAATTAATTTTATTACTTCTCAGACCAACCATACAAAATTAATTTCTCAATGTATTTTAATTCTCAAAGTCCTCAAATCATAGGCCTTTAAAAAAAAATTAAAATTTTTGATATTTGAATAATTTGTTAAATATTAACTCCAAAGTATATTAATAAGGGGCATACCTTATATTTGCCAAAATCAATTTCATGTGAGCCTTCTTTATCCAATCACATAAAGTATTTCATTTCTTCTTCTCGAGAACACCACGTTCTCTTTTACCTTGTCTTTGCCAAGCATTTACCAAGTTACCATGCTCTGATACCACTAATAACACTCCAATAGATTTAACCAAATAAAATCATGTAAGGTAAATCTTGTGCCCACTGAGGTAGGTCCGCAAGTATTTTATTAATCAAAATAAAATAAGTACATAGAAAGGGTTCTAATATGTCTTTAACCTTTTACATTAAAAAATATATATTTATAGGTTTTCACCACATACCGGTAAAAACCCAACTAGGTAGTTCTAATTATTTAACACAAAATATAAAACTAAGTTAATTTATTTATGGGGGTGTCTTTATCAAATAAGAATGCCCCATTTTCATTTATTATTTAAAATAAACTTACCAAAATCCTAATCTAAGTTAAGACTTTGGAACAAGTCCTAACAAAGGGTAGTGCACAAAATAAAAATAAGGAAGGAATACACAAAATAATAATAATACAAGTGAATAATGCTTGATAATTGGTTTGCACATGATTTTAAAAAAAATCATGACATAATAAAACAAGTTAAGTACCATCATAGTAAAGGAGAACATGTGCATCAGGATCACAATTGTTAATACATAATTATGAGATTCCAAAAGAAAGTAATAAGGTAAGAGCACAAGGATACACACAAAGAGAGGACATAGTGGTAGAAGAATAGGACAATAGGTCTGACCAATAGGAGAGCTACATAAGCCTATAACTAGGACATATAGACCTATAATAGCTACTTAGTAGAATATAAGGTTATATGGAAAAAACCACATAATTAAAATTTAGTAATAAATTCATCATAAAGGTAGTTGGAGGATGCCTAAGATTTTCCCATGAGATTTTGATTTTAAATTTAAAAAGCAACAGACTAAGAAACCAACATCAATGGATGATGGAAGATCAACAAAGGATCAAAACCAAGGGAAGGATCCATAAACCATGGCTATAAAAAGAGATACAAGTTTGAAGATCAAGGGAACAAAGAACTGAAGCCTAGGTAAACTCTCCCATTTTATCACACAAATCATGAGTCTAAGGAAACTCGATGAGAATTCCATGTGATTAGATCAAGAATGAGATTTAGAGTGAGAAAATTGAAGCCTCGAGTGTGTATAATAATCAAGGGAGAGATTGAAGGAGTGAATATACTCATGTGTAATAACCTACATAGTTGATTGTAAACGAGTGAAAGATGTGAGAATGAGAATTGTATTTTGCATTGTTATTTAGTAATATAATTCAAACTTTATAGAGAATTTTATTTTGCATTGTTATTTAGTAATATAATTCAAACTTTATACACTAAGTCTTGTGTGTGTTTTGAGTGTTCAATTAATGTTTGGTGTAAGTTAGTTCTTAATTTAATGACCTAACAATGTCTACACCATAATTTCACTAGCATACGCTAGCATAAAGGTTACATACTAAGTTTTTCAATCAAGTAGATTTGAATCCCTATACATAATTTATAATTTAGGTGATATATCAATATTTCCATCAGGCCTTAATATCATTATGTAGAATTTAAAATGTAGGTGATAAGATTATTTAGGTTCTTTATGAGTGTGACAGATCACACAACATCATGCCGCTTATCGTACACTAAGGTTAACACTTGTATTCTTAACATTATGGTAATGGATGCCACACACATGTAATTTCTATATCTAGTATTTTTTATGTATTCATACTACACCTATCAATTCAATGAGATTTAACTATGATGGCATAATGATAAACCTTGGAATCCTCCTCACAAGGTCAGCACATTTATCCTTAACATGTATATTGTGTAACTTGACCATACAAATAGTTGGTCCCTTGTATTATTTTCATGTGTGTGTGTGTGTGTGTGTGTGTGTGTGTGTGTGTGTGTGTGTGTGTACACACACACTTTAGGCCCACTTTAAGTTTCTATCACTAGGGTGTAACTATTAGTCATTGACCTATTGTGCTCCTTAGCTTATGATAATGCAACCCAATCGATCCCTTAGTAGCTATTTTTGTTGACTCCTCTTACATATATCTATCCAACCTTGGCATTGTTATTTATTTAATGGAGACAAAAATATCAAGAATAGACAAAAATATAATTTCAATCACTCCTCTATGGATATTTATTATTAATTTAAGATATGCACATATTTTGATATGTTTTATGTCTTAAAAATAGTGTACACCTAGGAAAGCTAATGGTCCCATTGATTATAATAAATCAAATCATCTTATGTCCCTCATTGTCTTACTCAACCCTTCAATGTTTCACTTTTAGATAGATCTTATGGGTCATTCCAAGTATGCTAGACACTAGAGCCTAGACAACTTATAGTTACTTACATAGAGATTCAACTATATTTAGTTTTTTTCTTAACAAGGTTATATTATCTTGATCAATTTTTTATACGTTTTGCATAAATTTACTAAGGCTCAATCAATACTAAGGACATTTTTTCATATTTTAAAGAGTGTTTTATTAAAGATACTAAAATATAGAATTAGGTAATTTTTAATGTCACTTTATCCTACTTACATATATGACTCTTATTCACCATTATCTCACACCCACATGCCTTCCATGGGTCTTATCCTCTCTAGTTGTTATCAATCACCTACAAGGATTCCCTCAATCTATGCCAAGCTAGTTAATTATCATATGATAGAGGTACAATCATTGAGAGGGGGGGTAAATCAATGAGACTAGAAAATCCAACTTCAATTTCAATCATTTCAAGTTCTTAATCAATTACCATAAGCATTCATGAAGCATACACAACATTCATAATAATGAGCAAGAGAGATAATGCAAGATCAGTCATATAGCACAAGACATATGTGGGAAACCCTCTTAGGGTAAAAAACCCACTTGAACCTACAATTGGACTACTACCCTATAATAATAAGAACCAATTTAGACCAGTTGTAAGTGATCAAGGAACTACAATCCCTATTTAGTGAGACATCCCACAAGGTGCTTCAACACTTGTCTAGCTGAGCTACAATAACAACCAAAATTTTAGCAAGCTTCACCTTGCAAGGAGGCTGAAACCACCTTAGATACTGATTTGCCATAATAAAACCTATGAACACATCCACCTTTGAACTGATATCTTCAACACCTGATGATGGACCTCTAATTATCACTCTTCACCTTCATCATACTTAATCTACAAGAGCACTATTCTACCAATAGAATTATGACCTATAATTCATATAAATAGTCTTAAATTTGTTCTTATCTTAAACTCATTCATATGGCACTCTACCCCTCATTTTATCCACAATTCACACACACAAGCCTCTCTCAAATCTCTCACAAGTCTCACACTCAAGTCTAGAAACCATCATCTTTGGTTCCACTATTTATAGAGCATACTTGATAATCAACACCTTGGTCAGCCATTAGGCATGACTTATCCCTTAATACATCGATCATATGAAGACACATCTCAATCCAAACATCATAGGTTAGTCATAGCATCTATGGGTTACCCTTAAGGAACTACACCTTTCAATTAGGCCCTTGTAGCCCTTATAGGTCTCATGTGAACCAATTCACTCCTTTATCACTTCATCGAATCAAAAAAGAAAAAAAAAACCACTTAAAAAATCATGGACCCATTCCATGTTATCTATAGGTCCACCTTAAGTGATAATAACCAACATTGTACCCTTCTGCTTAAGCACAAATTTCTCAAACAACATTATATGCACACAGTTACCATGAACGAATACACAGTCGACTTATAAACCTTTATTCATACTACATATGATCATTAAAACCTTAATAATGCACATAGATTATCCTCATGGATTCTAAAACACTCCTCAATATCCAATTCATCAATACATATTGAAACAATTCCAAAATAAGCTTGAACAATCTTCTCAGATCACTTACAATCCATGCAAGAACACAGAGTCAACTTTTAACCTTAATATATTTGATTGTACACACTTCCAAATGTTAAAATTAGATTTATTATATGTGCCATGGAGTCCTATTCATATTTTTTTAATAACAAGGGTAAATTCATCCTTGATCAAAATATATGGTCCAAAAACCATAGACAAATTTTATCCTTGTTAAATTTGAATATTTAAATGTAAACGGTCATAGTTAAACATATAACAGTTGACTTCATCTCATGCAATATGGAAACTTTGATTAAATGCGATCTATAATTTTTTTTAATATCATCTAGGTATTTATATTATAGTTCTCACCATTTTATCTTGCTCAAAACCCTTGTGATCATGACACTTGGCACCCTCGCATGCCTTTTGAGTACTTTAACTGTTTAAACATCGTGCACTTCTTACAATCTCACTCACCATGCACCATTACATAAAAATTATATGATCACTTATGAACCATTGGATATTCATTTGGTCCTAATCTTTAACTCTTGAAAAATAGACTAAGTATGGGAACCATTTCAATCTGTTTGAGAAGCCAAATTTGAACCTCAATAACTTTTACCTCACTCACTCGTATGATCTCCAATTTGGACCATATGATCTCCTCACATAGGAGAATATAACCATGTGAAAAAATGATTCTATAACCCTCACACATATTATATATATTTATATTAAAATTCTCACTCAATTTTTTCTACCATAGAGCCAACTATGTCAAAAACTTGTCTAGAAGGCCAATTTTGAACATGCATATATTTTGCCATGCTTCGATGCTTGACCTAAAAATTAGTGAAAATTAACTAGAAAAAAAAATAAACCTATATTATCACATTGTTTTTAAAAGTCCACATGTGTGAGGTATTCCATCACCAAACTACTTACTCGGCTATTTCTTGCCTCATGTAAATTTGGCCAAGTATGGGAAAACACTATCAAAATGCCTAGGAGCCTAAATTTTCACTTGCATATATTTTGATGTGATTAGGTGCATGACTTAAGATTTAGCACATAATAATTAGGCATAATACTTAACAAAACCATGTGACCATTTCTCCTGAAACCTCCATATGTGTGAATGCTAACATCATCAACATGCTTACTCGACTCTATTTGAACATAAAAAACATTATCAAAATGCCTGAGAGTCCAACTTTACACCCACATACCTTTGATTTAATTTAGGCACATGACCTAAAAATTATCACATAGAAACTAGGTACTAATTTTATCACAACCATATGACCAACTCCCCCTGCTCATTCATATGTGGTAATGGTGATGTCATCAAACTGCGTACTCATATTTTTTGCCACTAGACCCAAAATGTCTAGATGACAACAATGATCAACCAAATGAAATCCACTCATGCACACAAGCACTCAAATATTATAAAACATCTTAGGGACATTTTTCACATTCTCAATACTCCGTACTCATCCTTGAACATCTCTAACCATGCCAAAATAGAAGATCAACTAATCATACTTCAAGCATACTAGGACGAGCACATTACACACTTTGTCATTGTCACTTAGAATATCAAGGATATTCATCTACTCAAATATACACCTTCATGAAATCATAGTTACATCATTTATAACTCTCCAAAAATATTCCCCTTTGTCATTGATGTCAACAACCATCATATATAGCAATATACAGCACACATTCCTTCTCTCTCTTCAAGCACTCTCACAATAGGAACTTTCTCCCCCTTTGACACAATGACAAAGTGGGAAAAAATTGATCCTAAACACTTTAAAATTAAAAAAACAAGATAGTACCATCTTAGAAATATGATACAAACTCCCCTTTACCTTGAACCTATCTCTTCTTGTCTTGATACCTTCCTCTTTCTCCATGCCAACACTCTCTTCAACCAAGCACTACAACAAATGAAGAAAGAACACACAAAAGAATTGAAATGTGATTAAAATTACCAAAAAACACCTGAGAGGGGCTCTCCATAATATTTTGATCCATTTAACCTCTTGAACATATTCATATCTCCACACACCATGAAGAACCACCATACATGTTCACTAGCCTTCTCTCTCAAGCTACCACAAGGACCACCAACAAAACTGCATGCCACTCACCAAATAGGAAGCATGATCTCAACCAACTTAAAAAATCTCCTTGAAATAAATATACTTTTCTATTTTGGAGAAATTGATAAAAAAAAGGCACTCTTCTTCAAACCAGGCCTATTTAGCCTCCTTGTAGCCCTACGTAAAACTTATAGAGCCCACAATTTTCATTAAACACATCTTCAGGACCTAAAACTTCATATTTAGAGCACTCTCATATGATCCCTCAATCAAACCAATTTTCATCACCAATATCATCCTATGAAACATACTTCCTTCACAAACCTTCTAACCAATTAACCCTCCAAATTGACAAAAACATGAATAAATTGAGAGCTACAAACCTTCAAATCTATGTGAATCTTGTTTTGAAAATGCATTTGGACCATTAAACCTATTAATAATCCTCAAACCTCAACTCATAAGGAAAACTACTTTTCTAGCATAGCCCAAAACCCTACAATCTCAAAACAAAGTCAACAAACCTCCTTCTAGTCAATGCACACCTCTAAAACTTCTTGCACACATTTATATATTCATCACACACTTATGGACCAAAAAATTGAGCTATCATACCTTTGGGAACATAGACTTCCTATAATCCATTTTAGACCTGCTTACCCTTAAGCTAAAAACTGAGAAAACTAAGAGCACCCAAAAATCTTCAATTGGTAAAAACATACCTTCAAACCATAAAATCACCTACATCACATCAAAAATAAGTGAATATACATTTATGAACACCAAAATATTATTTTCATTCCATCAAACTCATTAGGCCACCTAGAAATACACATTATGACCCTGTATTATAGCTCCTTCACAAATCTCTAAAACAAGCTCATGAAATTGTTGCTCCCCCTTAACCAAATACATTCTCTAATTAGAATTATCATATTTATCACACAAAATTTATTCTCCATAATAAAATATGTCTCATAAGAATCATAGGCAGAGACACCCTACTTCACAATGTCCTAGAACAATCTGAAACTAGGAGTTTCCCATAACTCCTCACATTCCTTCTCCTCTTTGGTCATCTGATACTTTTATTTCTTCTTCTTCTTCTTCTTCTTCTTCTTAGGCTTAAGAGAATAAATATACTCAACCACTACAACATTCTCCTTTTATTCTATTATTATATTGACAATACATGGAGACAACAAAGATTCATGACATACCTTTTCATTTGAAGACTCCACATTACAGTTTGGAACCTCATCAATAGGCATAGATAATTGATTTTATTTTCATGATACATGATCAAGAATATAAGGATGTTCACTTGGATCTATACACACCTCATTACTAGCCTCAACTCATATCTTGGTCTTCTCTTTGAGTTTTATCTCTTCATTTTCAACATGAGTAGACAATGAGACCTCTTAGCACTCTTCAAATTTTGTAGCTTTCTCCACCATATCAAACAAATTACTCAAACCTGCAGACTCATCATGACTTATAATTTTCACCTTTGGCTTCCATGAGTTGACTTGCCTTCTTTCTTTCACTCTAAGAGCCTGATTAAACCTATTCTAACTTGTAGAGCTTTGCTTGTAGAACCTAGCAATATGACCTCTCTATTCACAATTGTAGCACACCATACCTTTTACAAGAAACGTATATTGCCTTACCTTATTTGGACAAAAATTTATAATGTGTCTTATTTCATGACAATTAAATCACTTAACTCTTTTCACACCTTTTGACTGATGACCAATGCAAACTCATTTCTAACAGGTCTCTTGCATTCTCTAGCCATATGACCAAATTGATTACATTTGTAACAGTAACCATTGAATCCTGCATACCTCATGGAATTTCATATTATGATCTGATTTATCTTCAAATTATGATTGACCTTGTTCACATTAGTCTTCATCTTATCTTGAGTTACATTATTTTGTTCTTCTTCATATCCAAGACTAGTTCTATCACTAGAATGCTTTTGAACACTCAAAATATTGTCTAAATCACATGATCTATTTTAAAATCTCAAAAATAGCTTTGATTTACTATGTCTTCTCTAACTCATATTTCAATGACTCATTTTTAGAAACATACCTTGAACATTCATCTTCTTTAGCTTTTGGGCTTGTAAATAGGATTTCCAGTTGACAACTAAGATGCTTGACCATATCTTCATGCTCCTTGACATCTCCATTAGATTTTGCTTCATACACACTAAATTATTTCTCATAGTCTTTAAGTTGAGACTTCATCTTATTATTGATCTTCTTCTCAATATTTAGTTCTTTAAGATCATTTGTCAATGCAGTCTCATAGTCCATCTCATCTTCATCATCATTAGAATCACTCCAAGAAGACTCCTTTTGATGTGATCAAATTCCTTCCTTAGCCATGAATAGAGATTCACCTTCATCAGGACCATTATCTTCATGATCATATTTTGAGTCACTGTCTTCACTCTCATCTGATGAGCTACAATCTTATTTGGTGTAGAGACTCTTCTTGTTCTTGAAGGACTTCTTCCTCTTGTTATAATTTTTGAATCCTTTCTTCCTATATGTTTTTTTATCTTCATCTTGGCTTTCATCATGCTCTTCATCACCATTATTCTCATTCTTATGAGGGAACTTATGAGTAAAATTTCCTATCTCTTCATAGTTGAAACATTTGAAGGGTAGTTTACCCTTATACTTCCCTGAGTCTGTGTTTAATTTCTTAGTAATCAAGGTAAATAATTCATACTCATCAATATCGTATATGTCATCCTCTTTGGGTTTATTAACTTGGAACTTATTCTTAGGATTCATCTCTGTCTTAAATGGTGCTTCCTTCTTTGGTGGTATATCATCATTTACTCTCATCTCATTGGTAGTAAGGGTGCCATGCAATTGATCCATCTTCAACTGAGTAAGATCATGACTTTATTCTATAGTAGATAATTTTGGATCAAACTTAAGGGATAGAGACCTTAATACATTTTGGACTATAGTAACCTCTTCAATATTATCTCCAAGACCTCTAATGATGTTCACAATCTCATCAACTCTCTGCAAAAGGGATGCCACAAAATATTCTTCCTTTATCTTGAGACTTTCAAATTGCCTTCTATGAGTCTAAAACATAGAATTCTTGACCTTTGAATATCCTTAAAAAATGATCTACATTTTTTTCCATTTCTCTTTAGCATATTTACAATGGATTACCTTGCTATATTTAGTCTTTGAAATACCACAAGTGATAGCATTCATTGCCTAGGAATTGTTCTCAAACAACTTCTTCTCTACAACACTAGATGGAGGAGTAATATGAGCAACATAGCCATCTAAAGTTTACTACCATACATCAAACCCTAAGGACATAATTTATGTCCTCATCCTTGCACTCTAAAAATCATAGTTGGATCCATTAAACATTGGATCATGCTTAGTAGAGAAACCACCCTGATGACTACCCATATTGTACCTTAGATCACCTTCAAGTTGTCAAGCCTTTACCAAAGGACCTGCTCTAATACCAATTAATAGAGGTAAAATCACTAAGATCGAGGGTGAATCAATGAGCCTAAAAATCCAACTTCAATTTCAATCCTATCAAGTTCTTAATCAATTACCATAATCCTTCATGAAGCATACATAACATTCATAGCAATGAGCAAGAGACACAATGTAAGATCAATCACATAACACAAGACATATGCGGGAAACCCTGTTGGGGGAGAAAACCCACTAGAACCTATAATTGAAATACTATCCTATAATAACAAGAACCAATTTAGACTAGTTGCAACTGATCAAGGAACTACAATCCCTATTTAGTGAGACTACAATCCCATAAGGTGCTTCAACACCTATCTAGATGAGTTGCAACAATAACTAGAATTTTAGAAAGTTTCACCTTGCAAGGAGGTTGTAACCACCTTAAATGCTGAGATTCCATAACAACACCTATAAACACATCCACCTTGGAACTAATGTCTTCAACACCTGATGATGGACCTCTGATTATCACTTTTCACCTTTGTTCATACTCAATCTGCAAGAGCACTATTTTTCAAACATAATTATGATCTATAGGTCTTATAAATAGTCCTCAATATATTCTAATCTTCAACTCATTCATGAGGTAATCTACCCCTCTTTCACTCCAAAATTCACACACACAAGCCTCTCTCAAATCTCTTTCAAGTCTCACACTCAAGTTTAGAAACCATCATCTTTGGTTCCACTATTTACATAGCATACTTGATAATCAAAACCTTGGTCATCCATTAGGAATTCCATATACCTTAATACATATATCATATGAATACATATTGCAATACAAACTTCATAGGGCATTCATAACATTTATGTGTCACCCTTAAGGAACTACACATTTCAATTAGGTCCTTGTAGCCCTTATAGGTCTCATGTGAACCCATTCACTTCTTTATCCCTTCATCAAATAAAAATAGAACATAGAACCACTTCCAAAACCATGGACCCATTTCATATGATCTACAATCCACCCTTAAGTGCCAAAAACTAACATAGTACCCTTCTGCTTAAAAATAAATTGCTCAAACAACATTCTGTGCACACAGTTACCATGAATGAATACATAGTCAACTTATAAACATTTATTCATATTGAATATGATTTTTCAAGCCTTATTAATGAAAATAGATCATATTCATGTATTCTAAAACACTCCCTAGTATCCAATTCATCAAGGGATATCAAAACAATGCCAAAATAAGCTCGAATAATCTTCTCGGGTCACTTACAATCCATGCACAAACACCCAATCAACTTTGAACCCTAATATATTTCATTGTACATAATTTAAGATCTTTAAATTAGGTTCATTATATTTTCCATGTAGTCCTTTTCATATTTTATTTTGAAAACATGGACAAATTCATCCTTGATCAAAAGATATGGTCCAAAAACCACATATTGGTTTTTCCCTTGTTAAATTTGAATATTTAAATATAAATGGTCATAGTTAAACATCTAACAGTTGACCTCATCTCATGCAATCTATAAACTTTGAATCTACACACTCCATTTATTTATATGGATTAGTCAGGTCTTTATCTTATAGTGCTCACCATTTGATCTTGTTCAGAACCCACGTGATCATGACACTTGGCACCCTCACATGCCTTCTGAGCACTTTAACTATTTAAACATTGTGTACTTATCATATCTCTCACCATGCACTGTTAGATCAAAATTTTATGATCACCCATGAACTGTTGGATCTTCATTTGGTCCTGATTTTTAACTCATGCAAAATAGACTAAGTATGGGGACCATTTCAATCTGTTTGAGAAGCCAACTTTGAATCTCAATAACTTTTACCTTGCTCACTCGTATGATCTCAAATTTGGATCATATGATCCCCTCACATAGGAGAATACAACCATGTGAAAAAATGATCTTATAATACTCACACATTTGATATATAATGACATTAAAATTCTCACTTAAATTTTTCTACCACAAAGCCAACTATGTCAAAAACTTATCTGAAAGGCCAACTTTCAACATGCATATCTTTTACTGTGCTTTGATGTTTAACCTAAAAATTAGTGAAAATAAACACACACAAAAATTAAAAAAACCTATAATATCATATTATTCTAAAATTTCCACACATGCAAGATATTCCATCACCAAACTACTTACTCGGTTATCTCTTGCCTCATGTAAATTTGGCTAAGTATGGGAAAATAATGTCAAAATGCCTGGGATCCCAATTTTTCACTTGCATATATTTTGGTGTGCTAAGGTGCATGACCTAAGATTCAGAACATAATAACTAATAATAATATCATACAAATCCATGTTATCATTTTCTCTTGAAACCTTTATGTATGCAAATACTAACATCATCAACATGCTTACTTGGCTTTATTTGAACATAGAAAACATTGTCAAAATGCTAGAGAGCCCAAATTTGCACCCACATATCTTTGACTATGTTTAGGTGTAGGACCTAAGAATTAGTACATATAAACTAGGGACTAATTTGATCAAAACCATATGACCATCTCCCCCTAACTCATCCACATGTGACAATGGTGATGTCATCAAACTACCTACTCATATTTTCTGCCACTAGACCCAAAATGTCTAGATGACAACAATGATCAACTAGATGAAATCCACTCATTTACACAAGCACTCAAATCTTATAAAACATCTTAGATACTTTTTTCATATGATAAATACTCCATACTCATCCCTGAACATCTCTAACCATGCAAAAATACAAGATCAACCAATCATACTTCAAGCATATTAGGACAAGCACATTGCACACTTTGTCATTATCACTTAGACTATCAAGGCTCTTAATCCATTCACTTGGACACCTTCATGACATCATTGAAAACTCTCCAACATCATACTCAAACATCTCTAGATCATCATATCATTATTTGTATCTCCTTGATAGATGAATCAGAATCAAAAGGTAACAAAATTATGATATTGTCAAAATATAATGGTTTCATCTTACACCAAGTAATGGTCACATTTAAATTTCAAATCATTCCTATGGGTCATCCCATAAGTTACAAATGCCATATGTGCTATAAAATAACCAAATAGTCCCATATAAATACAAACTAGGTAGAATCCTATTCCTATTACCCATTTAGCAAGAATATATCAATCACACTTAAACACTTTCACATTCAAAATCACTACCCTGTTCTTTCCAATTTACCAATTAGTCAGAAGGAGCATATCCTAGCTAAGTCTGAATCACATCAATCCCAAGCCATATTTTTAATTTTCCAATTATCAAAATCTAGATTACATGGTGCATACATTCAAGGAACACTATTGCACATATTCACCTAGCTCAAAATACTACACATGATTTGACTTCCCTCTATAGAGTATTGGATATTTATGAAATACTCATCCATTTAATAGGGAGTGGTTAGGTTTAGATCAATGGATCTTTTTCCTCATTTAAGAGGCCAAAACCTAGTGTTAATAATGGACCTATGGTTTCAATATAAAGAGTCATATTTATAGGCATTGCACATAAAATTAGACCTTAGTATTGTACATATAGACATAAGAGACTTAATTGCCCCATAATCTACTAGAACAAAATAGTAATATTTAAATAGATGAAGCATCACAAGGTAATGACTAGATGTTGATGTTAATGTCCATGCGAACCCAAAACTCTAGTTTCTGATCTGAGTTACTCATAGTCCAATTTCTTACCTTTCATGTTGCTTACCTTCCATCTCAGACCTACATAATCATTAAATCACTAAGTGTCTTTTCCCTCTCAGTTATTTCCATATTTAGTAAGTGAAAGTTCCAAATTTATTTATGCCTTTTATATTCATATTTGTGCTTAATTTTAAGATATTATATAATTTAAAAAAATACATTAGTTTATATCTTATTAAAGGTTCATAACCAAAATAGGGTAAGTCATATGGTGAATAAATATATTATAATGAACACATCAAACCATAGTTTTCCTTTAGTGTATTTTCCCTTTTTCTAGGGTTTCCAAAAAAAATCCTTACGTTTTCATTTTCATTAATGATTTCTAATTTTCCCAATAATTCAAAATTTACACATGGATATAATGGATGTACATAGTTTATAGTTTTTTACTCATCTTATGATTGTAATCATTTAAAAAAAATCCATTTGATATGCAAAATCCATAACAATTATGTAATACCATGGATCAAATATTTGTACACTAATAACGCTGAAATAACTAATGAATAACTCCATGCCTTTTTAAATTCATACTTTTTAATATTCAATTTGAGTTACTTCTTATCACCCTTATGCATCAAGGGAATGCATGTGTAATGAAATTACTTAGATTTTTGCATTAAATGATTATATCATGCACAAAATAATCAAATATGAGATATCACATAACAATAATTGATAGCAGAGCAAAATACTGGATAATATACAAAAGCCACTTCAAGGGGGCAACCTCCACAATAATGCAATAAGAGCATAATACTTAACATGATGATCAAAGAGTAACCACTACCTCCTATATATAGTATACTTAGCCATGGTTATTCTATATGCTAACCTAACTAAGAACATAGAGAAATGTAACAAAAATATAAAAGAGGTATGTAAGCCACAAGTTAGCCACACATATCCCAAGACATGCCAAAGGTTAAGGGCATAGCATGCCCCTCCCCTTCCAAACAACATTGTCTTTAACATTGAGTCAAATCTAGATGTTGTTGCATAAAGGATTCATCTTCCCAAGTGGCATCTTCATAGGGTAGACTTCCATTTGATCAAGTACTCTATAGTTTCTCTATATCACAGTTGCTTAGTGCGCGTTTGAAGGATTGCCTCAGGATCAAGAATAACTCTTCCTTCCTCATACAATTTTGGTAACTTAGTTTTAGTAGTAACTTTGTGTCCAATAACTTTATTCAGGTATGATACATGAAATACTGGATGCATGTGAGTGGAGGAAGGAAACTCTAACTTGTAGGCCACACTACCAATTGTTTTCAAGATTTGATAAGGCCCATAATACTTAGGGGACAACTTGTTATCCTTTTTATGTTGCTTCAAGGACACATACTTATATGGTTGTAAGTGAAAAAAGACCCAATCACCAATGTCAAAATGCCTCTCACTCTTGTGTTGATCTACCTGCTACTTCATATCATTTGGGGCCATGGCTAAATTTTTATGCAAACTGGCAAAGACCTCCTATTAATGGTGAATATGTTCTTCAACTACACAAACCTTAGGATGAACCTTTGACATTGAAGTGATGGATGGAGGGTGGTATCCATATATTTCTAAAAAAGGAGACATTTTGGAAGAACTATGAACAAAAGTATTATACCTTCATTCATCAAAAGGCAACCAATGAACCCAATTATCCTATTTATCAGAAATAAAATAATGAAGATATCCTTCAAGACATTTGTTGACTACCTCAGTCTATCCATATGATTGAAGATGATAGAATGAAATATGAGCCAATTGGGTACCCAAACATGTAAATAACTCAGTCCAAAGATTGCTAGTGAAGATGGGATCTCTATCACTGATAATGAACTTAAGGGTACCATGCAATTTTTGAACTGTATTAATAAAAGTAGAAGCTATTGTATTGGAAATAAATGGTTGTGATAAAGAACAAAAATGAGCATACTTAATGAGATGATCTACCACAACCATGATAAATTTTTGACCATTAGATCTCAATAACCTTGTAATAAAATCCATAGACACCTCTTCCCAATGCTGGCTAGGGATGGATAAAGGCTACAAAAGACATAGGATTTTGATGGTTTCTCCTTTATTTTTTTGATAGATCATACATTCAATCACATATTTTTGGACATCCCCCTTGATTCCTTCCCAAAAAAATATTGCTTGATTCGATGATAGGTTTTCAAAAATCTTGAATGACCCCCAATTGGAGTTGCATGAAGTTATTGAAGGATTTTTTGTCTAAGAAGAGAATTCTTACACAAGTTTAATTTGTCTCTATACCATAATGCATCACCCTTCCATGTGAATTTTTCAAATCCACCCAAACCTTGTTGAATATTCTAAATCAAAGAATGGGTAGAACTATCATTGTCCCATTTTGATCGTGCTTCCTCTAGCCAATCTACCTACAAAATGGTCATAACATATAGTAATACCTCAACAAATTCATCCTTCCAAAATAGTGCATCTACCACTACATTGTCCTTACCTTTCTTGTAAAATATTTCAAAATCATAGCTTAATGCCTTATTTACCTACTTTTATTGTTCTTCAGATGACAAATGT
This sequence comes from Torreya grandis, assembly GCA_037957365.1. Taxonomy (NCBI): domain Eukaryota; kingdom Viridiplantae; phylum Streptophyta; class Pinopsida; order Cupressales; family Taxaceae; genus Torreya; species Torreya grandis. Next base: position 3,355,475 of record JARHVA010001013.1, read on the forward strand.
TGTTCTAAAAAATATTTGAGACTTTCATGATTAGTTTTTAACTGAAAACAATGACCCATCAAATAAGGCCTTCATTGTTTGATTGCATGTAAAATGGCCATCATTTCCTTCTCATAAATGGGTTGTGCTTATTTTTACTCTTTAGTTGATGAATTTAAAATGCAAGTGGTCTACCTTCTTGCATGGGTACAACACCCATACCATATCTAGATGCATCACATTTGACCACAAAAGTCTTGGAAAAATTTGGAGTGGCTAACACTGGAGTGGTACAAAGCCAATTTCAATTTTTTAAATGCCCTAGTAGCTATATCAATCCATTGAAAGGAGTGTTTCTTCAACAAATATGTGAGTGGGGATATAATGCTACCATAATTTTTGACAAACTTGCGATAGTAACTAGTTAGCCCTAGAAATCCCCTTAGTTGCTTGAGTGTCTTAGGAATTGGTCAGTCCACCATTGCTTGGATTTTTTTTAGGGTCCACTTTTACTCCTATATGTGAAACTAGATGACCTAAATACTCAACCTCACAAGCTACAAAAGTACATTTGGAAGGTTTGGCATACAACTGATGTTCTAAAATTGAGAGTACCTATTTCACATGGTGTAAATGGTCTTCCCAAGTTTTACTGTAAATGAGGATATCATCAAAAAATACCAAAAAATATATCCTCAAAAATGGCTTAAAAATAGTATTCATCAAACTCTAAAAGGTGGATGTGAATTTTTTAGCCAAAAGGCATAACCAAAAACTCATAATGGCCCTTATGAGTCTTGGAAGTAGTTTTAGGTACATCTTCATCATAGATCTAGATTTGAGGATACCTAGAACGTAGATCTAACTTGGTAAAATAAAGAACACCATTTAATTCATCTAAAAAATCATCAATAATAGGAATAGAAAATTTATATTTGATAGTGTACTTGTTGAGTTCCCTATAGTCAGGGCACATCCTCCAAGTGTCATCTTTCTTATGCACCATCACAACTAGTGAATAATATTCACTTTGGCTATGGTGAATGATTCTTGTATCCAACATCTCCTATACCATCTTTTAAATTTCATTTTTTGGGGCATAGGGATACCTGTATGGCCTGATGTTAGGTGGTGTACTGCTAGAAATAAGTTTGATAGCATGATCATGCATGCATCTAGGTGGAAGTCCTTTTAGCATGTCACAAAAAATAATTAAATGGGCATAAATAACTTGTTGCATATTAAGAGGTGTAGATGGCTGAGTTGGATGAACTTCCATGGCAAACAAGTGAGCTACAAATCCTTCATCACCCTTTTAGATAATCTTTGTCATTTGATGGGAGCTAACAAGTTGTGGAGATTTATCCCTAAATCCCCTTAGCTCAAATGTCCTTCCCTTAGAATTAAAATGCATGAATAATTCTTAGAAATTCATCTCAATAGTGCCCAAAGTGGTGAGCCACTGTAATCCTAGAACAATGTCAACTCCCCCCATGGGAATAACAAACATAGGAGAATCCAACAAGTAGTCTCCCATGGCCAGCTTAATACTATGTTATTTTCTTGAATAGTTGATAGTACCACCATATACAATCATGACCTAAAATTCTAGAGTATGATAAATGAAATAGTTCAAGCAAGCAAGCAACTTATTGTTGATGAAGTTGTGTGTGCTCCCAGAATCAATCAAAATAGTGACCTTCTATTTCTTTAAGAAACCCACCACCTTAAGAGTTTGGGGAGTACTAATAACTAAAAGGGCATCACAAGAAATAATAGGTTGAGAGTCTTAAGATTCCTCCTCAGGACCTTCTTCATCCTCACCAAATTCCTCCTCATCATTGTCATCCTCATTGGTACCTTCAATGTAAAATAACTTCTTTTCAGCACAATGATGGTCTTTGCTCCATTTATTGTCACAACCATAACATAACCCTTTAGCTCCCTTCTCCTCAATTTTTTGAGGTGTCAATATAGAGGGTTGAGTATATAATGATGTTGGAAAAGTGCGATCATGACTAGAAGTGAAGGTTTTCCATTTGACCATCTCTTTTTCCTATGACATGCATGTTTGTGGTATAGCTTTTGATACAGATGCTAGGTTAAACATCTAAACCTCTAATTGGATTTTATCTTTGAGTCCACCCAAAAATAGATCCATCAAAGTTTCCTCAGTGATGTCTTCTACTTGTAAGGATAGATTCTAAAACTGATGAATATAATCCTTCACAGTACCTATTTTCCATAGTTTGGATAACTAGTTGAAGTAGTTCTTAGAGACATTATTCTGATAATGACCAATAACTCATCAGTGAAAATAGACCATGTAATAAGAGAGAATCATTTTTTTATTTTAAGCACACCACTAGTGATACCAAATGAACTACTCAAGTTTCAAATACAAAGATGCCACTATCACCTTTTGAGAACTAGGAGTTTGATGCAGATCAAATAAATTTTCAATTTGGGTAATCCAAGTGAGATTATCCTTACCATCAAACTTACGCATGTCCACTTTGGGAAAAATCAATTTCACACCATAATTAGATTTGTTAATGTTGAGAGGAGGAGATCCTGAATGATGAAGTGAAGGGTTGTTTGACTGTAACTGAGATGAAAGAGCAACCAATGAAGTAGTGATTTGATTCAATTAATTATGAACCCCATTAATCTCTTTATGAATCCCTAAAATATTAGTTTGAACTAAAACAAATTAATCATTTCATACCAAGCCCTTTATGTCAGCTTAAAGTTGAGAAATCAATAGATCTGAAGTTCCAGATTCCATGTCACCAGCCAAAAGAGTCTTAAGATTATTTCCCCCCCTTTCTATTCCCTTGTAGAAGGTCCAACCATATACAAATCCTAGGAGGTTTTTCACCCCAAAAAAATTATACCAAGAGATGGTACCGTTGTGATTGCCTCACCAAGATGAATCCAACTACTACCTTTGTGCACTAGGGTAAAATATTTTGACATGAAAAAAGTGTACTGACAGAATATAACATTGTGATCATCTTGTCAAGATGAATCCAATGACTACAATTGTGTAAGGCAAAAAAAATTCCAAATTTTTTTAATGTTTTTTTAAAAAAAGTGTTTCAAACAATATTGTGCTAATAGAAAAAATAAATTCTTCCCCGATTGCAAGTTATGTTTTTTTGCTCCTTCAGCTCACAAAAGTCATGCCTCACCAGATCCAAAAAAACACTATAGGAAACTTGCCAAATTCAAAGCTTTGATACCACTTGCAATGAAATTAATTATATCTTCACACAAAATGATTATATCACACATAGAATAAGAAAATATGAGAGATCACACAACAATAATTGACAACAAAGCAGAATACTAGATAATATATAAAAGCCACTTTGAGGGGAAAACCTCCATAACAATGTAATAAGAGCATAATACTTAACATGATTATCAAAGAATAACCACTACCTTCTATATATAGTCTACTTAGCCATGGTTATTCCATAGGCCAACCTAACTAAGAACATAGATAAATATAACAAGAATATAAAAGAGGTATGTAAGCCACAAGTCAGTCATTCATATCCCAAGACATGCCAAACGTTAAGGGCATAGAAACATGAATCCTTTTTTTCCTCCTCCTTCCACCCCATACTTTAAGGTTGTAATAATTACCATCCCATTACCATTATTCACCCACAACTTATATTGGATTTTGTGGTCCACACTCTCACTGCTAGAAGACGTAGGGTGTTCAACCATGCAAGACAAAGTAGAGTTAGTCAACATGTTCCTCCTCAACCCCATCTACCTCCCATGAATAAAATCAATCAATCTAAGAGCTCTGACATCAATGATCAATTGAATAATACGCATGCTAAGATGTATATCCTTAAATTAATAAATATATTAATTATTTACTAGGATATATTATATATATCATTATGTGAGACAACTATCCTTAGTGATACGAAACCTACTTACTTTCCTTTTATCATGAATACATTAGGATATTCATAGATTCATTACATTTGAGAAATAATTCTTACCTAAAAAACACACAATATATAAAAATTACCATTATTTATTCACATATAATTTCAAAATAAAGTAGTCAAACATGTGTTGATAGATAATGATTCAATAATGAATATCCACATCATAAATTTATTATAAAAATGGGCATCAATATGGATAGTATTCAATAATCAGATTACAACATCAAAGGATATGATAATATTCCACATTAGATACTTGGTTCAACATCATTACATGTGTAACTTGGACCCAAGACAGTCTCTATTATATTCCAGGTCATGCCTACTCCTCTACGTTATAATTTACTTTTTGGAAGTAGTACCATCTATATTACACATGTAAAGTTCATTCATGATGTCTATTTGTATACATTACCCATAGATTATGATCCCTTTAAATACTATAAAATGACATAATCAAATAACAAGGGTAGTTCATAGTTAGAGTTTATACATTGCTATATAATACATCCATCATATCTGACTCCACTAGATCTACTTCAGACATATGTGGTTGGATAATCAATTGAATTTAATGATATGGACCCATTTATGATCATTCATGAAGCAATTTTAGAACTTCTCTTGGTGGTAAATTCAAAAAATATAGATGACAGAGTTATAGATTACTACGATAGTGATGATTATAATAATGATATGTAATACAACATAGATGATCATTTGTGTAATCTAAATTTCAATCTTATTGATTCAAATGAATACTTATCTCATATTATGTTTACACTTATTGGTGTAGGTGAATATCAAGATAATTCATTTAGAAAGAGCATGGATAATCCAAAATTTTATACTCATGCACAATTTATATGGGGCAAAGGAAAAGAAATAATGTTAGATCATTAGTATATTCAAAAGGAAAATAGTACTTTCAATGTCATTTCATACCATGATTATAATAGGATAAAGGCACCATTAGGGAAAACCTTTGTACTATCAATCATGACCAAGCACATGAACAATAATAATCAGTGAATAATGTGGAGTTTTCAAATAATATTGATTACTGCATTACAAGTAACGAATATTGAAAATAAACCAAGTATCATCTCACAAATGTTCTTGATAACAAATTTGATTATATTTCCATAGAATCACTTGGCATGGAGCATACAATTACATAGAATTACAAAATAAAATTTAAAAGTACAAGAATGAAGGGATCATTATGGTCATCACACTATAGTAATAATAACCATTATCATGCCCAAAACTGAGCATGACCAAAACCAAAAAAAATAAGTGATTTAAAATATATATATATATATATAACACATTCCAAACAATCACATTGCCAAAATGCTATCCATTTGTGTGGCATGAGGCACACAATGCATCATAAAAACTCACATGCCTAAATAACACAAATGGAAATGTGCAAGTGGTTGTTTATTTGCTATGCAACCATATTATCCCTACTTTCTCTAATCACCCCATAGGCTCTCAACAAGCCTACAATTATATATATAGGCCTAGAATCCCCATGACCCATAATGGATGCTCAACTAAAATGAGGTGGGTTAAATCAACTATAGGCTCAAATGATTCATCCTAACATTCAATGGGGTTGAAATGGGACCCCACACAATTATATCCAATTATAAGTCTCAAATCTAAGCTGATTTCCAATAGTATAAGATAAAAAATAAAGAGGGTACCTATTTGGGGTTGTCCCTCTCTTGATTATTGGAACTCACATGTCATTAAGACTATAAAGGACCTCTACTAAAAAAAACTAGGTCACATCTCAAAAAATGGAAGAATTTAGGATCCTAAAATTGCATCCATACTGAAGAGGTCAAAATGTTAAGGGTGGGTCTCTTAAGGGTCGCCTGGCCTTTGGAGTTCCCAGGGTCCCACAAAAGTTTGGATAAGCCCCAATGGGCTCTCTTCAAAAAAGGTTTTAAAACATGTTTCAATTTATGTTTTCAACCCCAAAAGTCTTTCTATATGAAATAATACAAAAAAATAAGTGGATCTCCCTTTAGGCTACCCCACTCTAAGGCCTCCACAGTGCCCTGAATGGGTTGCACAAAACCAAGGTATTAGATTTCCATGGAGTCTATACGGACCTAGGATTTAGATAACCAAATAAAATCATGATGTATATTATAAAAAATTACTCTATGTTAAGACTATAAAAATAATATAATCATTATATTATTATTTGAATCTACTACAATAGTCTAAGAACTATTCCAATTTTAATAGTGGGGGTAAATAATTTAATAATAATGTAATAAAACTTTGTTATATAACAAGATTCTAAGGACAATTAATGGGAGTTTGATTGGAGGAGGTAGAGCTCCACCAAGTGGCCGCTATTGGTGCTGGATCTACCACCACCACTGACTACGGGAACTAACACCTACACCCCAACCACCAAATATCCACTGATTTTTTACCACTCCCTCATATTGAATAGTACTCCATGCACGAATCACCTAGAAAATACATAATTACTTGGCTCTACCAAGGCCATGTGACCATAGGTTTCAACCTTTTTTATGGCTTCCAAGTGTCTCTAAACCTATCGATATTTGATCTAGATGGCAGACCTTATAGCCAATTTAGTAAGGTACAAAGTATTTTTATAGCTTTTGAGAGGCTACATGGCCTCTTAGCCCTTCCAATTATGCTACCACCATTTGGGTGGCTCCCTATCATTATGTGACTCCCTGGTGAGCTTAAACACATGAAAATTTTTTTTGGGTAGCTAGCAATTAGATATTCCCACCATATAAATAAAACACTGGTGGTTTAAGTATATGTATATATATTACATTGGTGCGAATGATAGCCATATGGGTAAACACCCACTAGGCCTTGCCCTTCAAAAAGGAATTGCCCTATAAAATTATGGACTTGTGTCATGAAAAACTACCCTACATGTTAATGTTTTCCAAATTTTCACCATGAGCAATCCGTTTTCCCTACATTCAAAATGAATTTCCTTAGGTCCTAAAATTCTAAATTTTCATGTAATATTATTTTGGGTACCAATTTACATATTTTTGTGTGAAAATAAATTATTAGAAATTAGACCAATTTACAAAAAAAATATGACCATTTTGGTAGTTTCTCTTCAAAAATTAATAACAATTAATCTATAACTCTAAGAATTAATCCATGAAATGTAATAAAATCTTAGAGGATTTTTCTTTTCACTAAAATTAACTTAAGGAAATTTTGATCACTTTAATATTATAAAAAAATTATAAATTTGAAGTAGATCTTTAAGGACCTATCAAAATCATAATAAATGAAGCGTTAAAAAATAAAATTACTATTTTTTGTACCACTAATTCAAATAGAAAGATAACATTTTCATATGCATTTCAATTTTATCACAATGTTCTACAATGCATGAAAACTCATAATATTTTCATCTAATTTCTTTTCTTATCTCTCACAATAGATACAAAATGAATATTTCATACAAATGGATTTAAAACAACCCATAATCATTTGTTTTAACATTAACAACAAATGTAGGTAAATTAGTCTTCAAGCAAGCTCCAATATGCACCTGCAATGCCAAACGAAGGAGGGACTCACTTCCCATCATTTTTTAATCATCAGGTGGCTAACCTAGGCACCCTAGAGCCTAGGAATCCAAACTCCTAATATGAGTAACATCAATGGTCAAGGTAAGGTAAGTGTGATTAGAGGCAAGCTGACAAGGTCAATAATCAACTCTCATACAGTGAGGGCTCCCACTACACTTAAATAAAACCACCAAAACTAACTCAAAACAAGCATGTATAAGATGTATAAGAGATACATGGAAGCCATGGGAAGAATTTTGAACATGAATGTTCCCCTTTCCCAAACCTTATGCGTTGAAATCATGTAAGAGGACTTTGGAACCTAGTTCTCATGCCCAACCCTAGTTGATGAAAGCACATATCAAGAAAACAATCCAATCCCATTTGGGTAGCATAAAATTAAAATTTCACATCATAATTGAGCTATAAAAAAAACCAAAAAAATGTATGGATTGATCATCTTTAAGCCCAAAATAGGTAAAAAATACACATGATGGCCACAAGATCAACCATGGCAACCAACAAGGAAAATAGGGTAAGCCTAGTGGCCATACATCCTCTTGAAAATAAAAATCAAGAAGGGAAGAGGGATTTATTTTAAAATAATAAACCAAAACATCCATGGGTGATATGGAAGCCTACCTTAGCTCCATTACTTGTTTCTACCCAATGGAATCTCCTACAAGTTCTTGTGGTAAGTTATCTCCTTCCCAAACCAAACTCTCCTTCTCTTTATCTAAGTTCCTTCTCTCTCCTCAAGTTCTCCTTAACTCTCTAAAATTAAAAATTGGCCAAAAATTCCTTCCAAAGAAGACTTTTTATTTTCTTATAGAAAAGATAACTCAACTCACTAGCTAATGGGAAGGTGACACTTATCCCTTCCCATTCCATGGCTCTTTCCAAAATGTATTTTATAAGTATTAACTCACCTTACACAACCATATGGGCAAAAAATCCTTGCCCATACCCATGAATGTTCTCTCTTCCCCATGCCATAAATAGGCACATGGGTTGTCAAAAAACCTGTTCAACACTATAAAAAGGGTTTGAGTCCATCTCTTAGTCAAAAGGGATCTTAAACACATCTACACTCACCTCTATTTCAATTTTTATCAACTTACAAACATGGGTATAAATTCCCATCCAATTTTTTGGTTAAGGGGCCCCTTAAGTGGTTTACACATTTACCTTTATGATTCAATCTAAATGTAAGGTGACTCTTAAGGTAATGTAGAAAATTATAAATAGTGTTGGGATGGGTAAAAAGGCCAAAACACAATACCAGGTTACAATATTGAACTAGGACAAGGTTTTAACTACAGGTGTCATGAAAGACAATGTTCAAATAATTCCATTATTGCACCCATGTTTTCTATAGTTCTTATTTCCCTCACCTGGCCTCATGTCACCTGCACATCAGTTCACTCATAATATTACACACTACCCTAGGCAGTTGAAACAACTGAATGTAAATATATCAAATAATGGAAATACATATGTGGTAATATATCAAATCAAAAAATCATAATAAACATCACAAGGTAATTTTAACATTATAACATCAAAAATTCATATATTCAATCACATGCTAAAGAAGTATTAGTTCTAATAGCAAGATAATACAATAATCATCATAATGAACAATTGAGATCATTTACAACTAGTATATGAATAGTAATCATGTAATAAAACTAACATCATCACATACTTATAGTCTGCTATGTCAGTCATATTAATAGGTATCTCCTGCATTAAATATTATAAGAGTATGTCTCATCAAGGCATAAGCAAAGTAATGAAAGGTCCAAAACTAGGAATGTATTTGTTCTAAAATTCAACACACAAATTCCATAAGTGTCCAAGGCACTATATTTTAACCATCACAACATATATACATAAGTGCTCATTGATAATAGATTCACATTATATAGTGTTGTATTCTTATGATTGTTGGGACATGAAATTGATGAATTATTTTATCCATATCATGGTACATTCCTTGGACATATTAGTATAGCAATTGCTTGTGGACCAAAGGTTATTAATACACCCATATGGGTGACACCCTCTACCACTCAGTTGACATTTATATTAGGATAAAACTTGTTTTACCTAATGCAGGTCATAATGGATAGAATAAATCATTACATTTCCTTCTTACATGAAGGGAATCCAATCAGAATTCAACTTGATGGCAATGGTACTCATCAAAAGGAAAACAATTCAAATATAAATATAGGCACAAAACTTGAATAATAAAAGACCATAGAATAAAAGGCAATGCATCTACACAACCTTAAGGAAAAGCAAAGTGACACTAATCTATGTGATGATTAGGATGTCATATTGGATTTATATCTATGCACATCACTTCAAATATTACAAAAATAATGTGTGTGTGTGTGTGTGTGTGTGTGTGCACTCAAGACATGACATGATCACTAGTTTAAATTATTTACATATGTTATTTAACAAATGTCTGGTATATTTTTAACCCTAATTTAGATTAATGCATTCAAGGCTTAGTATCATTAGTTGATAATAACCTATGCAAATTTTAAAATATTAAGGGTAAGAGTATACCTATCTAATTATGAAAACCATGTTTCCTTTGCAACTTGTTGGAGATGATGCTTCCTTATCAAAGCATAGGAAAAAATTGTGTTTCCTTGATGAAGCACATAGAGAGTTTGGGTTACTTTGTATAACTATGTAAGTTGTTTTGTTGGGAAGAAAACATGTCACAACCCTCATGAATGTGGGAAAAATTATAAAATGTACTAACCCAAATAATTACACAAGTATAAGAGATAACTATCAATCTAGGTTTTCTCAAATAAACTAAATCAACCACTACATATGGCTTCTAGGCTCAATTGTATAGTTTTCCTCAAGTTTTCTCAGGGTCACTCCATGTAAATAAAAAACATGATCAAAATCTAATGAACAATGTTTATGCCCTAGCATGAACACATGTTTGATTGTATAATGTTGCTCAAGTTTTCTCAATGTAGAATAAAATGCATGATTGAAAGAGAATTAACAATGTTATTTATCTCATCATGATTGTATATTTGATAAGTATGAAGTGAAATGAGAACTATTTTTTATTCAACTTTAAAATATATTTATACATATGTTCATGAACTAGTATCATACATCATGGATCTAAAAGTGTGTATATGTGCATGAACCAATATCATTCCCACTGAATATGTACCAACTAATGTAGAATGCTATATGATTATATGTAGAATATGAGAACTTGTATCTCAAATGTATGTGTATGTGGAAACCTATAATTCTTGTTCAAGTAAACTTTGTGCACATGCCTGTTGACGCTGGAGATTGCACCCGGGGCAAGGAGGCCTAGCTCCTGCCTTCTCCTCGCAACATGGAAACTCTCCTCTCACCTGTGGGATAGGCGAAGCTAGAGGAGAGAGTCTCTAGATAAGGGCTAGCTCCCTTTGATGCATCGTGTTGTTTCCAGCAAAAGTAAAACACATATATATAGATATAAAAGGGGGGAATGAAAGAGAGAGAGAGAATGCAGGAAAAACAAGCCTACTCTAAAGAGGTAATGCACCAAAAAACAAGGTCAACCTTCACACATCCACTCTCAGAATCAGATAAATACATACATACTCTACACACTTGGCAGAAAAGACTAGGCTGCAAAAGACCGGCAGGGAGGCTTTCATGAAAACACAGGAGACAAAAAATCACTGAGGTGTTGTGAAATGCACACTATAAGTAACTCTTTCTATTCTGGTCTTCTCAAATGTCAGCTCTTCTCCTTTCAACTATAGAAATGGCACCTTGTAGATGACAGGTCTACTGGTGTTGAACCTATGAGAGCATCAAGAAACAATGACTAGACACAGACAAACATTCAAGGCATACTTTGAAACATCCTATCCAAATGGAGGTAAAAATTGCATTTTATTTGATTCAGGCAAAAAAATTAGCAGGGTTGCGCCTGGCTAAAACCATGAAAAGATGATTAAAAAATAACCAAGTTATGAATATATATGAGAAGCAAAGAGGCCCTTTTAGCACTCCCTCTTTTACAAGTGGCATACGTGTCCCTTCATGAAAAGAACAAGTCGCTCAAAATATTAATGAGCTATTCATTTTGTCTGCTCGAAGTTTGCATTTTTAATGTCAAAACGTAGTTTGTCCACCCATTAAATGTAAAATGAAGAAATCAGTTACATTACTTAGTTGTTGCATCATCTCATGATCCATTCGAAGGAACTATTTCACCTGTTGGAGTCACTTCTCAAATTGGTGCCACTTCTTGCCACTTGGACTGACTGTTTACTCTTTCCTTGTGTGTCGCTTTGTCAATTTTGGCGTAATTCTATCTCATCGGCCCCCTTGGGTGAACATACTGGCAGGTCGCTATATTCAGGCCCTTCTTTTCCATGGTTCACGCTTTTTCATTTGAAGGCAAATGGCTATTTCATACTTGTAAACTTGACGTCCACGTAGGACGTCATTGGGCTTGCTAGCTTCTCTGCGGCCTTCCTTTTCCTTTGTTATTGGTGGGTTGCGTGGGACTGCCGATGGCTCTTTGTTGCTTTGTGTCAGGCTTTTGACTTACGTTTTTTAATGCACCCGACCCTCTTATCATTTATAAATGCCTGCCTTTGTGTTTGCTTCGAGCGCACCTAAATTCCTTTGTTGTTGCGCCTACCCTTTGAAAGGGCTTTTGACTGAAGACTGCCCTTTGGTTCAAAGGCATCCCTTTGAACCATGCGTTGAACTAGCCTGCTGAACCATGGTTCAACCAAGCGCGCTGATGAACCTTGAACTGAAGCCGATGAACTTCTCGTTGAACCTTTCCCTTTTGAACCTGTTGAACCAGAAGCTGCCTAAACACTTAAACCAAGGCATGAAATGAACTCTCTGAACTCATTGAAATCGAAAATGACTGGCATTAAACAACAGGTGAAGAAGGTGACTGACATTTTCCCTGCGGGCAAAATGGGTCAACAATGCCCATGTATATGCGCCTAAGTGAGTATGAATATGTGCTCATATCTTTTTTAAGTGAGTAAATAGGCATGGCATATGACCTTATAATTTGTACGAATGTGCTAATGTCAGTCATTTAATTAAAGCATCTGATATCTGGACCATTCTTAATTTATAAAATCTTTACTCTGATTTGATTTTTGCTTATGGAGGAATATGTCTTCATGACAAGCCCACTATAAACCCCCCTTTTTGGATGAGGGATGTGTGTTTTAAGTCACTCATTTTAAAATAAGAGTTAATTGTACCGTGTCATTTATAAATATAACATTAGGTAATATCATGTAAACATGTGAAAATATGTCATCATAATATTGTATATTTTAATTGAAGCATTTATGTAACATATGTAATGCATGGCATATAAGTGTCATGTCTAGATATATGCACATAGTTTTGAGATAATTAAATAACATTATGTATTAAAAATACATGATATAGATAATGGCACCACTCAATGTCAACAATATAAAAAATCTCAAGTGTTAGTGTCACACATAAGGCCAAGGGATGAATATAAGGGACATAAATATGTCGCCACAAACAAGGACAAGGGTTAGACATAAGGGAAATAAAGATGTCTCAAACAAGGAACATTAGAGATGTTAGAAATAAGGGACATCAAAGATGTTTCATCACACAAGGCCAAGGGCCAGACTCAAGAGACATAAAGACCTTAAATTACAAATTAGTCTATCATGTAAGAGGGTAATAACATAGATAGAGTATAAAACAAGTAAAATAGTCCACACCATCCATATGTATCAATGTCATATCATAGTATAATAGCATATCCATGTAACACTCTAGATAACTCAACATGGTAGAAAGGTCATAGAAAGATATAACTTGTAATAGTGAAACCTATGGAATAAGATGCTCCCACTATCAACATGGCCACTAGGTAGAGGAAATTCAAACATCTATATGTCCATGTGTAACCTATATGTCCTGTATTGTACTCATATAACATGAAATTCATGTGTTTATGAAAATAATATGTCATTTATCAAACATGTGATAAATAACATATGTAAATTGTGAAATCTATAAATCATGTCATGCTTAGGTCTTGATTTTATATTTTTTGAATATTTTGTATTTTTAGAACATTTGAAAATTGGGTTCATAAATCTATAATTAGGTCATATTTGTCAGGATTGAAGTTAACGTATCCGATTTATCCTTGAGATTATGTGATCACATTACCTCTTCTTCATTTATTTTTTACTATATTTTCTATCAACCTTGAATATTGTTCTTTTTTATGGTAAACATCACTATCGTGTTGAATCATGATCACTCTTCCTACACATGAAAAATGAGATACTTGTTGCTTGGATCCTACATTTTTTAACCATTTCTCTCCCTATGTGAAAGGTGCTTGATAAGTAGGAGGTATTACCCATATGTGTGTATTGATCATTATTTTCCCATAAGCTATTAATAAAATAGTGTATCTAAGAGGTTCTTATCAATGTTTGTTATGTTACAATTCTTTGAGTCATGTCCCAACATTTGTAAACCTCAAATGTTGTAAATGGATTTTTGCATGTTGCCATCAACCTAAATGGTTTTATAATAGGCCCTTTCCATATATATTTTAATGGTCAACAACTCTTATTTAAGATGTTTTTGGTCGTTGTAGATGGTTTCTTTATATAGATTAATGTGAGTGGTTCCTATTGATGTTGTATTATCTTAATAATGCATTCATTCTTGTAATTTTAATTTTTTTTTTTTAATACCTCATAGTGATCTATGTCATGTCCCATGATCTATTATAACAATTATATGACTTGTTTTTTTCATGTCAAAGACATCCCACAGCTCAATGTCAAGTAGATGGTAGTGTGATGAGATTATGATTAGGTAATTTTTACAATAAAATTCTTGGTTTATATTGAAAACATGTTACTTGCAATGATGTTGGAGCCCTTGCATCTATCATTTCCACTTTAATTATTGATGTGTATGACTGCTTCTTTGTCTAGCTTAAGTTTGATTTAGATATTGCTTATGCCTAGTGTGAGATAGTATTGCAACTATTGTTTACATTTAGGATGTATTCACAGTCTATCATTGTTGCCTTTCCTTTTCCCCAAAATATTGTGCTTGAATAAAAGTTTTTTTTATTTTTCCGTTTTTATTGTATATGAATCATCTCAATATTGTCCAACTCCAATAGGTGTGAATAGTGTGAGATAAAAATTCCACTAAGGGATTGAATTTTAACTTATAAAATTGATCATTTGTCATATCTTCCATGTTGGTATCTTCATCATCACTATCATAATAATTTATTATTATGTAAATCTTGATATTCTAAATTTATTAGTAAAGGAAGATCAAGAATAGGTTTCAATTATTTTGTTTTAAATTGTGGCTCATGTTGTACAATTTCTTTGTATGTTATGATTTAATCCTTGTCATTTTTTGTACTCGATTCACTCACATCATACATGTGTAATTGAGTTATTATATGGGTTGTGATAGAGAATATGATCTTCCAAATATGATTGTGATTATTCCTCATCATTACATTAGGTCATTTTGTAATATCAGAAAGGGTCATCAAATTTTGGTTATGAATAAGAATAGCCTTATGCATACATTTAATACATCTATGTAATTTCAATGGTTACTACTTGCATAACATGTATGCATGGTCACCCCAAAATTTAGTTGTAATCTAACATATTAGGCAAGTAGTAGATACAATCTTGGGACCTATTTTTACATGTAATGATACGGTTCCAATTATCTAATGTGAAGTGTTACTAGATCCTTTTATGCTCTGATCTGATTTTTCAATGATAGCCATGTTGATCCCCAATAATTTTAAAATGGTAGTATTTTTTTTCCAAATCAGAATCATTATCTACTAGCACAAAATTGACTAATATGTTTTTTACTTGAACTTTAATGAACAATGGAAAATTTTAACTTATTATGTGTTGCATAGGTATGTATTGTTTGTCAAAATTTAGGACTTTTTGATATTGTCCTCGAATGTATTCATAATGAAGGTAAAAGATGCATGTTATGTATCATTGGGTAAATTTGTTTCTTGTAATGGATTTTATAATATGTCTTCATAGACCATTGATATCTTAAGTAAATCTAAGATATAAATCTCAGCATGGATATTATTTAGGTTATTGATGATATCATATCATTTAGGTTGGTTACATTACCTCGTGGGAGGTGGAGGGGGTAGAGGAGGCAAATTATGACTATCTTTATTCTACCATGCATGACGGGGCACCCTACCTTATCTAGCTAACAAAATGGACCATTAAATGAAAAATAAGCCATGTGTGAGTAATAGCATTGGGATGGTATCTATTGTAAACTTGAGGTCTTGGGAAAGGAGGGAAAAAATTATTCATGCATACCCTTTGGCATCTAGTGTTAATGAAAAGCATCTCAAATTGGGTGTTGCATCAATAGGATTAAAGAAAGGCTTGGCATAGTTTAATAGTAAATTTAGCCTTATTATTGTAGTTAGAGTTAATCCTTTGGACTCATTTGCTTACATAATTAATTCAAATAAGATACATTATTCACGTTGAATAATATGGAAAGAGTACCTTCATCATTTTAATAACCAATAATGTTCATTCAAAATGGTCATGATTAATGTGTATCATTATGGAATAATCAAGAATCAGGTATGAATATGAAACCCCAAGGCTAAAATCAGAAATTATAGAAGGATAAAACCCTAATGAAGATATAGGAAAAAGGTGATAATATTTTGTGTATTAAAAAAATGAAACCTAGAACAAAAAATCTAGAATTTTTTTGTGTATATAAATCACAAATGAGATTTGAAACCCTAGGAAAAAATCTTAAATCTTATAAGGATGAAACCCTAAGGGAAACCTAGGGTTTGAAACATTTCATTATGTGTATGAATTCACTAATATGTTTTTACTCTAATTTATATTAATGCAATCAAGACTAACCCTAATACGATATAAAATTGTAGGGTAATTCAAATATTAAGATATAACATTCAAGTATACATCTGAATGTAAAATATTAAAACTAGTTATAATCATTTTATAAATGGCATATGCTAAATATAAAAAGTACAACAAATGGATAAGTACTTATATTTTTTATATGTCTCTCTAACTATGATTGTATTCTAGAAGTGGATATCAACTAAAAGGAGGCATGTGGTTCATTTAGTTTAGATATTGTATTTCTATCTACACAGGGTTAGTTCCATTGATTTGGGTCAGTATCATCAATTGATACTAAAATGTGTTGTTCAGTACTGGCATGTATGTAAATGAGGTATTGTGACCATATGGTCACCTTCACTTATCTCTATATACTCTATATTTGTGATTTTGAATCTTAATGATGACTCTAGGAATTAGTCTCCTTTGCATTGAAATTCTAGGTGTACTCATGAGGATAAAAACCAATAAAAAATGGATATTTTTAATGGTTTGAGATAAACCCAATCACCCTCATTTGATGATTTACCATTTCCTACATATTGAATACTTTGAGGAGCAAAACCAAACCACACATGATTCTTCCACCTAGTGTGATTGTGTAACTGTACTCATTCATTATATGTATACAACTAATAATTTGGCTTTGATACTTGATAATATTGATTTGAATTGGATCTTATGTACTTAAAACTTGGCTTGTGACTCCTTATAGTGATAGGTTTAAAATTGGGGAATAATATGGAAACTTTACTCAATGTGCAATAACATATAGATGTGTACTAAATAAGTGTCAAGTCCCTTTTAATTGAGACCTTGATTTTTTTATTTATGATTTTAATTGGGTATTTATTATGTTATATAAATTTTAGTAAAATTGGTAAACCCTAATGAAAGGTTTGATTTTTAAAATTATCCATTGTTAGGAGAGGGGTAGTATCGACCAGACCATGTTAGTATAAACTGGTGATATTCACCAAATATGGAAAAATAACATGCATATAGGTGGACTAAACTAAAAGTCTAGATATGTTTATGTAGGCTATTTAGTATGTTTTAAAGATACAATGAGGTTCCCCATAGGTGTGTAACAATAATTGAAGGGTCAAACTCATAAGATAACATGCAAGCGTGAGAGAATGGAGGATTGGGATCTTGTTTATGCACTCAAGTCCTGTATGGCAAATTTGTGAAAGATTGTCATTATCAAGTACCAAGTACCATATTTTATTATATATATTAGATTACATATCCTTTTGCATACACACATTAATTTCATGGAATACATTATTTACATGCAAGACATAAAGATCTACATGATACCAAAATACATAGATGTTTGAAATTCATGTATCTAAGGGCCATGTGAATGTTGGGGCATCTTATTCCATAAGTTACATTAATATATGTCATATTTTTATATTAAATTTTCATTTTCTATGTTGATTTATAATGATTGCTAACAAATTTATTGTTATCATTCTTACTCTATATAATGTTACATGCATGCATTGCCTTACTATGAGTTATAAGGATTGCTTATAAATTTCATGGAATACATGAGTTACATGTAAGATATAAAGATCTACATGATACAAAAAGACATATATGCTTGAAATTCATTTACCTAGGGGCCATGTGAATGTTGGCACATCTTATTTCATAGGTTACATTAATATATGTTATATTTTTCTATGAAATTTTCATTTATCATGTTGAGTTATAATGATTTATTACAAATTTCTTGTTATCATTCATACTCTATACAATGCTACATGTATATGTTACCTTAATATTCTATGACATTAACATAATTTTATGGTGTTGACTATGTTAGTTATTCTATGCTTCATTGATGTTATTTCTCTTTCATAAAAATATAATCATTAGTTATTTTTTTGTTTACGACCCTTGGCCTTGCATGTGTGACATTTATTTTCCATTGATTATGGCCCTTAGCCTTGTGTGTATGACATTTATTATTCATTGATTGAAACACTTGGCCTTGTATGCAAGACATTTATTGTTCATTGATTTTGACCCTTGGCCTTGTGTGTGTGACATTTATTGTTCATTGTGTTTTTCCCTTGGCTTTTTTTATGACATTTATTTTCCATTGTTTACCATTATTGGCCTTATTTTCAAGATATTATTGTCCCTTCTATGTAACCCTTAGCATTGCACATGTGAAATTAAGTGTTATTGAGTGTGCTTCTATTGTGTTCATTATGGACATGATATTTTATATTGAGCTTACTATATTTGTTGAGTTTTAGGGTGTCATAACCCATATCATGTAGCTCCCAATTTGTGTACAACATCATGATACATATCATGAACCTTTACTGCATATTCTTATTTAGTTCTTGTATTAGTGATGGTTACTAATACATGTCTAATTTTTATATTCATCTTTACACGATACTTGTATGTCTTTCATTGCATATGCTTCATACATGCTTTGATGAAATATTCATTACTATGATGACATATTCTCCATATGTTGACATAATTATACATGATTACATCTTATACATAACATGAAATAATTAACTCTTTATTTTTAAATGTGTGACTCAAAGTAAATAACCCTCATCCCAAAAGGGGATTAATAGTAGGATTTTCATATATGCTTAAGCCTTCATAAGCATAAATTTTATATTTTGACATAATTTATAGGATTCATAGATTTTAGAGTGGTTAAGGTGTCATATTGGGACATATATTTATAGATTTTAGACACATTTTTGGGACATATGTACTCATATTACATGGGCATGAGTTATAGGGTTTCAAATATACACCTATTTAGATACATTTGTGGGCATATGCAATGCATATGCACAAATTTGTGGGCATATGTAATGCATATGCACACATTGACAAGATCATGAGATATAGGTTCTCAGATTTGACACTACATATGGAATATAAATTCATACCATTCTATATCATATTGGCACAAATTTATGGGGAATGAAATTTTTTCATGCACATACACACTTCTATAGTTTTTATTTTCAAACATATTTGATGGTAACTAACAATGAGCACCATTGAATTTATAATTACATTTGTATTGGTTGATTCATGTTTAAATGAGTAATGTGTTTGAGATTTAGTGCCTTCAATGGTATTAAAATTACTACACAAACACAAAGGAGGCCAGGTACCAAATAATGTTCTAAAGGTGTTACAAGATGAAAGTACCATTGTTTGAATAAGACATCATGTCATCACATGTGCAAAATATTTCTTTCAAGGGATGGTTTTTAAACATGATGATCCACCATTATGATCATATGAGGTGGTGTAATTGTTATTGGGTGATAATGGTAAGCTTCCCAAGTAATATTTAGATTGTTGAAACTCACTCTTTCCAAAACCATCCACCTGTTTGCCTCAGCTTTGTGGTCACTATATCAATGGGAGGAGATAGAGAATGACTTGATCATATCTCATGTGTGGAAGTGTGGGGGTATAAAAAAGTTTTTAAAAATCTTAGGTGCAGGGGTCTCATAGAGTTAATGGTGAGAATCACTGAGCATGACACTGATGTGGCCTAGGATTTTGTCACTATATGGAACAAATGCATGGTGGTAATTTGGGGCATAAATACCACTATCATATATGATTTTATTAGGGAGGATATTGGCATGTCTTGTGAGGGTACAAAGGCCTTCAAGGCCTAGCTAAGAAGTAAGATATCTTTTAACATTTTTTTTGCATGAATGAGTTTATGAAGATCGATAAGAATAGCTTCCATTAGGTGGACCTTCCTTGATATTGGCCAGAAATATGATACATGACCTTAGAGGGTAAATATACCCTGGCCTTTTCACATCATTTTTTATTATTAAATCACTTTTTTGGCTATAAGATCAACCTACTATTCTACCTTTTTAAGTCACTAGAATGAACTGCCTTGGCTTATCAAGTTAATGAGTCCAACCTAATCCTATAATAGGGGCTAATTATGTTGCTCATCAAGAATGGACAAACTCTACAAGGGAAGGAGGTCCCCTAGGGGGGATCCTCCATCAAGGAATACTCCCTGAAGGAGGACCCCACTTTCAGGTCCCACCAGCCATCTATGAGCACCCCTAGGCTAGTCTTTTTAAAACCCTTGTTGATGACCTTCCTCTCAAGCTCTTAATCACCAAACCCAAATTGATCACCCTTAATGAGGAAACTTATAAAGAAGTTGCTTGGAAGGGTAAATATATTTTGTTAGAGGAGTTGAAAAATAACAAGGAACAACTAGAGAAATTCAATACCAAGGTGCAAGAGGTAGGACTGGCCCTTACCAATCTCATATAAGAGTGAAATTCCCTACATAGGTAGGCTAATTATATAATGTAATCCTTCATCTAGTCCACTAATCTTGATTATACCCCTATCAAATAGCTCTCAAATATCACAAAAACCCCCTCACCTATTTCCCCCAAATTGGCCCCCATTAAGAAGACAACCATGTAAGTTCAAGGCTAGAAGAGGCCATGAATGATTCTTCTAGGACATGTAGTAGAAGGCCTTGGTAATTGCTCATGGGCAAAGATCTTAAAGTTCAATCAAGATATCCCAGAGAAGACTCTCGAGGAGGAGAAAAAAATAGAGGGCCCCTTCTCTTGATCTTTCATGTTGTTATTTTTCCTTGCTTTTAGTATGTTATAGTTAGTTTTTATTATTTATATTGGTTGACCATGGATGGGCTTGTTGATACTTATGTATAATACTTTTATGGTTCCAAGATCCCTGTAAAACCTAGTTTTTTTACCCAATCAAATAAAAAAACTACTACACAATCCCAATAAGTGGCTCCCACCTTCCATATTCATGATACAATATCGGTTACATGGGTTAGTACAATTGAGGATTTTGAGATGCTTAATGACTTTAGAACTACTCCATTTTTAATGAGGGTTTGGGTATTTAAATTCCCAACCCAAGGCCTTACTTTAGTTACACAAATTGGGACTTGATCACCCGAAATTATCTAAAGGGTTTAATACTAAGAATCATACTCCATGTAATTCAATGTAAATCACATTTATCCAATGCTTAAATGAGGAATCACCAACTCCAACAATGTATAGGATAACATTTTTCACCCACTTACAAATGTATTCCTTGCTTGCACTTAAGTTTGAAAGTTTTAATTAATTCATTTCATATTTTCATTTCATGGACATTGACCACTACATATTCATTGAGGTTTTATTGAATCCATTTGTACATTCATATCATCTCCCAAAGAAAAAGTGCATTGTACACAATCAAGGACATTTATTTATCCTTTTACTATAGTATTTATATTATATTCAATACTAGAATAAAAGGGTGAATTTGTAGATATTAAAATTTGGTATTAGATATTTGGTAATATCAATTTTAACCTACCTCCACCCTACATGAATTATGTATACATATATGGCTCTTAATCACCATTATCTCGTACCCACATTCCTTCTATGGGTCTGATCCTCTCTATTTTCTATCAATCACCTATAAAAATTCATGTGGTCTATGCCAAACTAGTCAATTATCATACTCAAACATCTCCAAATCATCATATCAATATTCTTGTCTCTTAGACATAAATTTCAAACTTAGATGGTACTATAATTCTAGTACCATCTAAATATAATGGTTTCATCCCAACCAAAAAATGTTCACATTTAAAACTTAAATCATTCCTGTATGCAATCAAAAATGCATCAGAACCACAAATCAATCCTAGTTCATGTTCCTCTAATCTTATTATCATGGTGAAATCTATGATGTAGATCAGCTCACACTTGATCCCAATATAAAAGGTGTTCTTTATGAGTATGCCACCATCGGGTAGTGGTACTATACAAAATGTGATCTAATGATCTCATTCGGTCATTCTTGGTATCATAGAACTCTTCAAGGTGCTAGACAAAGTCACGCACCTCTATTTGTCCTTGGTACTATGGGGCTTCATCAAGTCTTTCAAGTGGTGGTCCCACCAATGGTCTACTCATTGCTAAACCCATGAGGTGTACAAACTCGTGACATTTAGAAAGTTAGCATGGGATTCTTTCTCCCCTACTTATGGTGCTACACAACCTCCAATGAGATCATAGTCACCATGGGCCCAATAGTTGCAATCATTACTTGTAGTATTTGAGATAGATTGCTTGTCCATCCATTGAAGAACACTATCTAGTGTTGGATCATGTTGTTCATCATTTTGATCAATAACATTATAAAAATTGTTGATGTCTTCATTAACACTCATATGCTCAATATAGGGAGGTCCTTGTGCTTGGTCTAAAGGTATTATTATGCACTAATTGGTATTCTCAAAGCTAATGTATCATTTTTTGAAGCTCAAATATGCATCATTCTCATAGCACCAAGGCCTTCCCAGTAGGGCTAGATAATCAACTTTTGCTAACTCTAAGACCTCAAAATCTACTTTGAAGGGAACTCCAAGTATGTCAACAGTGGCACTCTTGAGGACCGCAATAAGATGCACTCGATTCTTAGTTTCCATAAACAAGACATGAGAAGAGGGCGATAGGGCTGGACTAGACATTTTTTTCCAAACATCTTTAGTAATAACATTAACTTCCATGCCAATATCTACTAGAATATCTTAGATTACCCATCTATTGATGAAAAAATTAACCAATATCTCTCCATTTTTTGAGGAAGAGGAACTGGAAGTTTCCTAACATTGAGCATGATTTTAATAGCGATCTTCACTTTTCTGACTAAGGTGAGGGTGGACTTCATTTGGTAAGCAGTCTTAACTTGTAAGCCACATGCTAAGTTAGATAATAATATCTTCATCTATCATATGTTTGCATATTTCTTAAAAATTATCCCACACCACTAGTTGAGGTTCAACTTCCCTTTGCATTGTAGTGTGTTGTGTCATGTCCTTGTCCTTGAGATATTGAATATCACCTTAGATATCTTGCATAAGTGTCATTATATCTTGAAATACATCCTTTATTGTTGTATCAAGGTACTTCCTTGCCTATGGTTCTTCTTGATGTACCTTTTTGACTGGGTAGGTTGTGGATTGAGTCTATCCCCCACTATGAATAGTGATATTTGCTTGTTCTACTATTAGTATGGTTGGTCGTGCACACCATTTTAGTTTTTCTATTTTAATCATGTCAATGCCTTTTTCATTACATTATTTTATAATGGATGCATATAGATCAGGACACTCTTCTAATTAATGGTCCTTTTTACAAAATACATAGGTTGGGTACTCTAGGTAATCCTTTTGATAGTGGTCTGATGACCCACATTTGTAACAAGTCCTTGGTGGAAACAAACCACTACCTCACCCTCATCCTCTCTCTCACCCATGGTATCCACCATTGTCTTGGGTATTAATGAATGAGGTTTGGCACGTATCATATGCTCAAGCTACATGAATATCATTAATCAATCAATAATCATTGGCATCATGGGTGTAGGCATCACAAATCTTAAAATAATCATATACCTTAGAGTTCATAGCTCATTGCAAAAGTGGACAATAATGGACATCATGTTCCTCATGACAAATCTCACATGTTTTTTTTCATACCATGTGGATGTTCTTGCATGGGTAGTTGTTCCTTATGCACGCTTTAATTTCATAGTCAGTACACTAGACACCACTGTTTGTCTCATGTGAATTGTTTGTCATTAACTTTTCAAGTTGTGATGCCATAGATGCTATCTATGCATTCATAAAGGGACTAATCCTAGTATCCATACTTCCAACTAATTTAGTGTGGATGGCACATTTCAATGCCTTGCACATGCTGGTGAAGGTTCTTTGTGATAGAGTTTGATGGAAAGGTAACAATAAGCCTCCCACAAACCATTATGCATGTTGAGTAAGATGTATTTCAAATGACAGTTTAGAAAGCAAGTTTTTGAATCATGCATCATAATCATGTACACTCTCATTAATTCCTTACTTTATGTCCTTCAATGTTGTTATACTCTAATACTTAAACTCAAGAATGTTGAATTCCTATAGGAAGGCTACTTTTAGTTGGTCATAGTTGACCACCACTTTTTGAGTTGAATTTTTGATACCACTTGTGCACGTGCTCTAAAATCATGGTTGCAAACTATGTAACCTTTCGTTTAGAAGATGTGATGTCACATGTTCACCAAATCAATTCTCACTTGTGGACATGCTCAGCTACATTCTCTACCCCTCTGTATTCAGGTAAATGTAATGTCATCTCATAGTAAAACATGGTGGTTTGTGGTTGGGTGGGTGGTTATTGGGAATATCTAGCTCTTGTCTCATGAGGAGGGAGCCTGGCTCTTTCAATGCCTCCTCCTAATCCTCCTCCAATGCCTCCAGTAATTTTCATGGGAAGAGGCATGGTAGAGGGATGGTTTCCCAAGTTTGGGCTTGTACTTTGGCCTTAAGGGCTAGATCCACCAAGCATCCCAAGTTGTGCCATATAATTCCATTGAAGAGGGAAAGATAATATAGATTATGAATGATAATCTAATGGCCTAGTTTCATTCTCCCATACCTATTTAGTTTCTAACTCTATACTATCTGTATCCCAATTAAGATAGTATCCCAATTATCTATTCATACAATTTTTGACTCAAAGGCATGAGCATGCACTATGGTGGGGTAGCCTAATTTATTTAGGCTTGGTTCCTCATCTCCTATAGTCTAGCTCATTTCTCTTTTAAAGGATAAAAGTGGCAAAGGATGTAGCTTGAAAGTGATGGGCTCCTCACATGCATCTACCTCCCTACAGCTCTTCACAGCACTCCTCAAGGTTTCTCGATCTCTTCCTACACTGCTAACTCCCATGATCCTCTATAAAGCTTCATCATACTTTTGTTTTCATAATGCTTGATGGCTTGCTACCATGTTGAACCCACAATATTCAATCAACCTCTCGTCTCCCCTCCCAAACGTGCAGCTCATGTACATCAAATTTTATCCTTCCATGGATAGAATCTTCAATCCAAAGTCAACAATTAGCTTCTTAATTTTGAAAGCAAACAATAAGAGATAGTGTCCCCTTAGCTCTCGTATGAATTATAACTTTGCTTCCTCAAGACATGAATAGGTGTTCAATGTGTATTCCAAAATGTAGCTATTTTGAATGCCTTTCCAACAAAAATTAACTGCTCCCATCCAGGGAACTCCAAGTCATGCTAAACTCATCTACCATTCAAATGTCCAAGATTGCCTTCTTCCAAGATTTCCAGATCATCTTTGAGCATATGTTAGAATCTAAGAAGGCAAGATAACTGGGACCTTGGAAAAGAAAGTCTCATACAAAGAGCTGTAGAGATTCTACTCTACCCACTATTGTGCAAAAACTCTTGGTTCAAGATACAGAACCACAAAGTTGTCTTCAACATTGGTAACCCATTCTTCAATATTATCTAGTGTGATGCACTCAAACATTTCCCATGATTATGCTCCAATTGCTTTGGGTCCTGGAAATGGAACCAAAATGTTGGGTTCTTTTAGTTAGTTTCACTTCGACATTGAAGCTTTCCCCCAACAAGCTAGCACATTGGTCCTTTCACATGAGAGGTAAGTCTTACGTTCTCACCCAAAGTGCATAATGAAAGTCTAATTCCCAAAGGCTTTGAATCATAATGTGTATTTATTCATCTTTTGAAATCACAAGTTTTAAAAGGTCATTCAACACCATAGATATACTACTATTATCCTTATTGCCCCTAATAAAACTATCAATATAACTAAGATTACCATTACTGACTAGTGATAAAATAAAAAGGTACCCATGACTTGGAAGTAAAACACATTCATCATTCAACACTTATAATATTTCATCATCCATAACACAATATGGTAAACATTGAATTCTCATTAATCATTTAACAGATTACAAGGCGATGTTTATATCTAATATCCAAAGGACCATTCACACAAATGATTACAATAGGGGTTTTTATACTTGTTTTACCTTGACCAAGTGTCATAATTCTAGTTGTTATGAATAGATAGCACATAGAATCTCAATAAATTGAGAGTTGTGGCTCTTATAATTAGTTATTCCTATAGACTCAAGGCTTTGCACCCCTAGATACTTGCTCTATTCTATACTCTGATGACCAAGTGTTTCATTCCTCACGCACTTGTACAAAACCTCCAATCAATGGGGTTAAAGTTTCCTACTTGAGTTGATTTTCTAACTGCTACCACATCCCTCACACTCTACTTCCCACACGCTTCCCTAGTCTTCTACTTTTGTTTTAAGCCCTCTATTATCAAGTTCCTCGTGACATGTTCTCTCTTGACTAGGTCCTCTCATGCTACTCCTATGCCATTGCCCTTTTGCACCCATCACCTTCCATGCCTATCATCTATGTGTCATGGTCCTCCTGCACCATGGTCCTTCTATGTCATGTTATTACTTGCATCAAAATGGGCAATGGTCCCTCTACACCACATGCCAAAAATAGAATAATACTTATTCAAATTTTAGGGGTCAACAATCATCCAAATCAATAAGAGTGACTTGTAAATCTGGATTGATGTTGATGAACTCAGGTAAGGGAGCCTTATTGATGGTAGGAATGGTAGGAATGGGATATTGAGATTTTCGATTAGGAATTTGAATACTCCAAGGGTTAGGATTAGCCTCATGCTTATATCGCTTATCATTATGTAAGAATTTGATGCATTGGCTACTGGAAGAAGTAATGGCCCTCATTTTGTGCATCCACGTGCGACCAAGGAGTATGTTATAAGATAATGTAAAATCAAGGACCATAAGTCTAGTTTGAATGGTCTTAGGTCTGACTATGATGTAGAGGTTCAATAAATTTACCTATTGTGCATGGAAAACATAAGTTATATATATACTTTCACTTTTGTAAAACCATCTAGCTATGATCCTTTGTTATGTCTTTATTCTTTATCTCCAAACTCTTTCTCTTAGCTTAAGCAATGCACAATTTGTCTCCTATGAGATACAATATTATCTATTCAGTCGAATAGCATCGAAACTCTCACTTATTCATATATGAACATAAGTCAAGGCCTTCAACTTTATAATCCATCTTCACACTCACACATGTCTTGATTTACATTACTCATTCTTTGATAAGAACTCACTAGTCATTTGGCTCCATTCTTGACTCAGATATCCTTAGATCCTATGATGTTTCATGATATCAATATCATGTTTAAACAAGCTCTAATGGCCCACCTTTTCAACCCACAACTCCTCAAATATCCTTTTATGACTTTCACTATTTTATTGTTTGAACAGGGTTCCTTTAGTAGCCTTTTTTAAAGCTAAATCACTTTATACGAATACGTACAAATGCACCCTGGGAAACTATTGGGATATGAATGCCGGAAGCACACAATTGATTACCAAATACAAGCAACTTAATATGCAGAAATAACCAGAATCAACAAGTTACTAGAATCCAAAAATAACACAAGATATGAGAGACAATACACAACTTGTATTAAAACTCTTGCAAAAAAGAATACAATAAAGAAGATGCCACTTCTTCTCCACCACCTCTTCAGAGGTTTCCCACACCTCAAGTGAACAATAATTCTCTCCTCAAAGCTCTCTCTCTTAGGTCCCAACACCCAACTCAAATACTGAGTTGGTGTTCACCTTACACCTGTGCTCCACGCACTCCACAAGTACACAAACATACTCCAAGTAGATCTCCCCTGAACCTGCAATAATCTACACCTCAATAGACCTTACTTATGGAAAGATCTTCCTTTCCTTCCTCTTTGCTCTATCTGAGTACACACTATACTCCAAGTAGATCCTGCCTGATTCTACTCCTTGTTGTGTTGTTGTCCTATCTGATCTTGCGCACCTGCAAATCAACCTAGTTTTGCACACCTGTGAACCTTGACCTTGCACACACATACACTTGCATATCAATGATCTTACTTAGCATGTAGATCTCCTATAAAATCCATGCTCACCTGATGACCAAGATCATACATACATGAAGAACCCTGCTGATTCTCCAATCCAGCACCCACCTTGGTACTATGGCACTAGGAGGAACACACCATGCTCACCTCACACACAGAAGGAGCTTATAATATTGCTCTCTTACTCTCTAGCACAAGTTTACAATACAACCATGAGTCTATTATATAGATCTCATCCAAACAATAATTAGACACCTAATACAATAATTAGATCCGTAGCTCTCAGTCTAAAATTAGCTCTAATCATGCAAACACTTGGTTCGTCAACCAACTGCCCATAATATACTCGCAGCTCGAACCACAGGTGACCGATGTCGGTCCCTGTTTGCTTGGGGTTGCCGACGCTGGCCGACTTTTGACCGACGTCAGTTGCTTCCTGTCTCCTACCTGTCGACGTCGATTGGCCTGACCGACGTCGATGCCTGACACACTCAGCAACCCTTTTGCAACCTCCTCCTCTGTTTGCATCAATGAAGCTTTTAGCTCCACAACCTAACAATCTCCCACTTAGAGATAAATAGCTACACTGTACCTGTACCTATACCCCATCTAATCTATTTCCTAGCTTGTATCCCTCTTCAAGCTCAATCCTGAAGACAACCCACCACACAACCTGTGGTGTACCTCCTGTCATCTGAGTACCCTGCCACATCCGCATCTACAAACACATGTAGTGAAGTCTTGACCCTGAATAGCATGAATCCCTGCTGCTGGTCCCTCTCAAATACCTGAGAACTCACTTCTTTGAATTGGCTCCTAACTCTCTCACAGCTCCCACTGCTTGGGAAAACTCAGGTCTATACCAGACCTCATGTGATTTCAGACACTAAACTGTCCAGCCTTTGGTGTGCTTCGATTCTGCATCCTGCATCTCACCAACACCTGATTCACATCAGCTCCCACTCGAGACAAAATCAACCTGTGATCTCCATGCCTCCCATGCCAAAGAATTTCGCTACTCTAAATTCTTCATAGCAAACTACTAAACTAATCTTACCCTTAGCTCAGCAAAACCCTGTATGTACACCCTTGCTAGCTAGCATACTATCCACATATAGCAACAGAATGATGTTGCAATCACCATCCACCTGGTAAGACAAACCACAGTAGTTACCCTGACATTGACTAAAGCCATGCTTCGTCCTCCACCTGTCAAAACCTGTACCACTGTCCTGCAACTCATCAAGACCATATGACCTGGCCTTCCGTCTCACGTGTCCATTCGCTCTATTCTTCAACTAAGGAATCCATTTGTCTATGTGTTTTTCATACCTGATGGCAACCCTACCAAATCTTCCATCTGGTTCTGCAATCTCTCCATGCCATGCTCCCACTGTTTCTTGGATCCTTCCTGCTCTACAGTAAGCAACGAGTGTAAAGAAGAGGAACAATGAATTTGAGGCCTACTTACGTCTTCAGTCCTCCATATGGGTGTTTGAGACTCCTTGACAGCTTGCTATCGACCCAAAATTTGTTACAGTGATTGATCTCGGCCACCACACAGTCTGCATCCAATCGACATCGATTCCTGCGCCTGTCCTGACTACCAACCCTATCGATGTCAATGTCCTCCTGCTGTCGACGTCTATCCTCATGACTGATGTCAGTCTTACCTCCTATCGACGTCAATTTTCCTGCTGATGCTGATACCTGTGTTTTCTATAAGTGATGAATTTTTACCCGTGAGCTCCTTTGAATCAATCCCCATGTCCAAACTGCCCTACTCAGAAGTATCCAGCCCCATCCACTGGTCTCTGTCCACCATCTCCTCCAAGAACACCAAGGCTTTCTAGTTCTTAAACCTGTCAAATATATCTGTCTTCCGCTTAAGAACATGCATCTCCTTCCTGCTCATGTGACCAAGCCTACGAAGCCACGTCTCTGCAATACAAGAAGAATCAGTAATATAAACAAGTAGATAAAGAGTACCTATTTTCTTACCACCAGCTAATTCAAGTGCATCCGCTGTGAGAGCTCTCGTGCATCTCTCATCACCCAACTCTTCTGAAGAAATTAGCCACATCTCCAAACCTGGGACCTGCATGACCTCCTTCAACACCCGTGTGTTGGCCGCCTGCAATTTCAGCTTCACTTCCCCTTTGCCAATTCTTTGGCAAGGCTCACCAGCTCCTCTATCTGGGGCTGCATGGAAAGAGGCAACCAAATCTATTATCCAAGATTCAACTTTATCCAAGAAACCTCCCAGAGCATCCTGTGCCACATCCCCTACAACATCTGCTTCTTCAGTTCCTTCTTGCTGATCTTCCACAAACCAACAATCTTCTTTTACCTGCTCTTTCTTTCCATCGGACCGTAAGTGACCATCTGTGCTTTTCAACTCCTCCATTCTTAGCTTACTTTGATCTGCCATTGCTCTACTCCCACTCAATCAAAAACCCCTGAGAGTGACCTGTAACCAAACACAAAACCGCTTCCTGCAACCTTAGCTCTGATACCACGTGTTGGGATATGAATGTCGAAAGCACACAATTAATTACCAACACAAGCAACTTAATATGCAGAAATAACCAGAATCAAAAAGTAACTAGAATCCAAAAATAACACAAGATATGAGAGACAATACACAACTTTTATTAAAACTCTTGCAAAAAAGAATACAATAAAGAAGATGCCACTTCTTCTCCACCACCTCTTTAGAGGCTTCCCACACCTTAAGTGAATAGTAATTCTCTCCTCAAAGCTCTCTCTCTTAGGTCCCAACACCCAACTCAAACACTGAGTTGGTGTTCACCTTACACCTATGCTCCACGCACTCCACAAGTGCTCCATGCACTCCACAAGTACACAAACGTACTCCAAGTAGATCTCCCCTGAACCTGTAATAATCTGCACCTCAATAGACCTTACTTATGGAAGGATCTTCCTTGCCTTCCTCTTTTCTCTATCTGAGTACACACTATACTCCAAGTAGATCCTGCCTAATTCTGCTCCTTGTTGTGTTGTTATCCTATCTGATCTTGCGCACCTGCAAATCAACCTAGTTCTGCACACCTGTGAACCTTGACCTTGCACACACATACACCTACATATCAATGATCTTACTTACCATGTAGATCTCCTATAAAATCCATGGTCACCTGATGACCAAGATCATACATACATGAAGAACCCTGCTGATTCTCCAATCCAGCACCCACCTTGGTACTGTGGCACTAGGAGGAACACACCATGCTCACCTCACACACAGAAGGAGCTTATAATATTGCTCTCTTACTCTCTAGCACAAGTTTACAATACAACCATGAGTCTATTATATAGATCTCATCCAAACAATAATTAGACACCTAATACAATAATTAGATCCATAGCTCTCAGTCTAAAATTAGCTCTAATCATGCAAACACTTGGTTCATCAACCAACTGCCCGTAATATACTCACAGCTCGAACCACAGGCGACCGACGTCGGTCCCTGTCTGCCTGGGGGTCACCGACGCCGGCCGAATTTTGATCGACATCGGTTGCTTCCTGTCTCCTACCTGCTGACGTCGGTTGGCCTGACCAATGCCGGTGCCTTACACACTCAGCAACCCTTCTGCAACCTCCTCCTCTGTTTGCATCAGTGAAGCTTTTGGCTCCACAACCTAATAGAAACTAGTGGAATTTTTAGATACCCTCTATTATATACTATCTATCCACCAAGTTTCATCCACAAAATTTCCCACTAGATCATTTTCCTAGGTAGTTTTTGCTCATTGTTTAGGCCTTTTAGGTCTCTCTTCCTCCTCTAGACACACAATCACTTCTAATTATATGGATTCATACCAAACCACAATATAAACCTACAAATACTTTAGGATGATTGAACATCCAACTAAATACCAATTTTTATAATTTTTTAATAGATAGAATACTTAGAAAACCAATTTTTGTTTGATACCCTAGAATAGGGTTAGATTGTGTCTACTCAAGCCTAAGATGAGAAATTTTGAAACTACGAGTACTTAAAAAAATTTCAAGAAACCTCAAATCATTTTTTGATTTTGTTCAACCTTCATGTTCACAAAACACTATATCTCCTTCCAGACAACTTTTTTCACCATTTGCACGAAGTTAGTATGTGATTGTGTACACAATGCCAGGTTAATGTAACCCGAAGGTTAATATTTGATGGTTTCAAGAATTTTTATGGTCTCCAAACTTACATATTGATTTAAATAAGTCCTCATAACCCTCATCTACCTCGCTTAAGTCTTAACACCTTATATATATGTCTGTGTTCACTTTTGAACACATCTCTAGACTCAATTATGTTTGAAAACATAGATTATATAAGGTTTGAACACATTAATTATGGAGATACTCCTCAAAATTAATATATATTAATTAATAACTTCAAAAACAAGTGAGTATAGACTTGCCACTCACAATTATAGTCCAAACAACTTCTTCATAATATGTCTTCTTACTCATATGATGTTTCCTCAGTCTCTCTATCTTCTCACACAGAGAATGTAAGGTTTTCTCTTGATCATATTTAAGTAATCCTCAAAAACATATCAAATCTAATTTAATAATCACACACACAAACACACTTCCAAATTTTTTTCTATTCAATCTTTCTTATGGTGGAAGTACACACAATGGTTGTCTCTAAATCACAAAATGCAAGAATACAAGAAATGCAAGTCTGTAGTATTGTATTTACACCAAAGAACATTGAGATTCACTAGGAAACAAACTTATAAACTTCATATAATAATATCAATCTTACCATAACAAATGGAAGTTCTGAAACATGTTTTCATTGAATATTTCCTTCATTGAACATGTACCTCCAATCACCCTTCATTACTTACATATAGAAAAATAGGGTATGCCTTGGATTGGTTATCAAAATCAAAAACTTCTCATTCTTTGGGGTTTTAATCTTCAATACATTTAAAATCAAGCCCCCAATCTGACTTCAATATACTTTTATACCTTATAACTATTATAACTAGCTTGTGACTCCCTTATGTATGTTGGGGAGAGTCTAACTTCCTAACCACTAACATGACCATTAAAATTATGAATCATGTGGTCCAAGAATGTATGAGAACAATATTGACCACCTTCAATAGTTTCACTAACCCAATTACAACATTGAAAACTTAGATAAACATGACTACATCCCAAAACCTTGTCAAAAGATTCAAATTTTCAAATAGAGCAAATTGGTAGGAATATGCCACTATTACTCTAATTCAAATTATAAATAATCCTAAGACTCCCAATCTAGAAAAAAACCTTCTAATTAAACTATACTAACTTAAAAAACTTAAAATGGAGACCATGAAGATACCCCTACATCATACTACCAAGGGGCAAAGAAACTTTCCCTGAAAGTTATAAACATTCTTACTTTGATGTGCTTCACTTGCTGATTTTGATCTTCATTGCTTGGCCTCCTAAATCCCAAGGCCTAATTGATTAATTTATACCTTATTCTCTCTTGTCTACTTCTGCAACCAATCTCTCATGAATATGTTCATGCTCTCTTGAGCCACACTTGTATTGGTTTCTTCCTCTTGATATCTTCCTCTATGCTATACCTACAACTAACAATAACTCATTATCAAAATCATGTTATTTCTCATGCCCTTGAGGAATTATCCAGCTCTCATTTTTCCTTGCATTTTGTTCTTACTCCCAATAACCTTCAAGTGTCTTTCATGGTTCATCCTTCTTCTTTGCATCAACCATCATTACACCTTGTTCTTCTCCTTGTATGGTTTCTCCCTCATCTACAACATGTACTTCAACCTCAATAGTTATAAATTCATAATGTAGAGTGCCTTTAAGCACTTGACTCCTCCTTATCTTCATTAATTCTCTTATTTTAGACACCACTGCTACATGCCATAAGTCTATATTCTCCTTGGTCACTTCCTAACCATCTCTCTATACATTTGATGAGGATCAAAGCCATATTTTCTCTTTAAAGATTCATACAAACTAGAATAATCCTCATACCTTTCCTTATGATGTTGTCCCAATGATTTTTTTCTTTATTTACATCCTCTTGAGTGAGCATCACTTCATGCTCCATGTCAACTTGCCTCATAGTTGGTTGACCTGCTTGTTCATCTTCCATCATCATGACTCTATCTTGAGTCTCTTCTTCTTCTTTGAGCCCATGCATTGGCCCACCTATATTATATCCTTATTCAACTCTCAAACTTGAATTCAAACATGTCAAAACAAGATTAGTTTCAAATCCATGAGGCTTTATTGCCTCCTTTTCCTTCATCTTTGGCTACTTTATCAATGCCTTCAATTGTTTCTTCACTCTACCAATCTCTTTTTGTCTTTTTATCTTCTTCATGATGTCTTTGAGAGGCCATCTCACTCTTGTTCTAATCCCAAATATAAACTTTGGTTTAAGTACTTCCAAATATTTTTCCAACTCTATCAAAATTGCCCTTAACTCAACAATCTCCCTCATATCATCTTTCTCTTTCTTCACTTCTTTATGGCCAACTTCTTGTCTCAAGCCCTTCATCTTCTTTGCATTATCTTCACTCTCTCTCTAGGTATCTCTTGACCTATCTCTTCCTCTTATTTTAAATCCTTCCCACTTGTACCCTTGACCTTCACTTGGTCTCTCTGCTATTCTCAATCTCTCTTCTTGAGCTTCTCTCTTGGGTCTCTCACTATCTCTCTTTCTCTATCTCTCTAAGCTTCTTATATTAAGGGATTTGCCACACCTCTCTTTCACTTTCATTCAACTAGTTATGCCTCTCTCTCTCTCACATATATTTTCACCCTCTTCACTCTTTCTTACAACCTTCATTAGTAGCATTTCCAATAATATCTCAACAACTTTCAACATGTAATTAACATAAAATTTATGCACAAGTAACTAGCATTTTTAAAATACAAACATACCTCCTTCCAAAATGAAATAGGCTTAGATACCAAATCATGTATAGATTCACTTAATTTACCTATTGTGCATGTAAAACATTATATACACACACACACACACACTTTCACCTCTACAAAACCATCTATCTATGATCTTTTGCTATGTCTTTATTCTTTGTCTCAAAACTCTATCTCTTAGCTTAAGCAATGCACAATTTGTCTCATATGAGATACAAGATTATCTAGTCACTCTAATAACATATAAACTCTCACTTATTCATACATGAAAATAAGTTAAGGCCTTCAACTTTATAATCCATCTTCACACTCACACATGTCTTGATTTACATTACTCATTCTTTGATAAGAAATCACTACTCATTTGGCTCCATTCTTGACTCAGATCTCCTCAGATCCTAATATGTTTCATGATATAAATATCATGCTTAAGGAGGCTCTAAGTTCCCACCTTTTCAACCCACAACTCCTCAAATATCCTTTTATGACTTTCATTAATTTCTTGCTTGAACAAGGTTCTTTTAGTAGCCTTTTTTAGGCTAAATCACTTTGTACAAATAAGTAAAAATGCACCTTGGGAAACTAATGGAAGTTTTAGATACCCTCTATTCTATATTTTCTATCCACCAAGTTTTATCCACAAAATTTCCCATTAGATCACTTTCCTAGGCAATTTTTACTCATTGTTTAGGCCTTTTAGGCCTCTCTTCCTCCTCCAGACACATAGTCACTTTTACTTGTATAAATTTGTACCAAACTATAATATAAGCATAAAAATCATTTAAAATTATTGAAAATCTAATTAAATACCAATTTTTATAATTTTTGTATGGTTAGAATGCTCAGAAAACCAATTTTTTTAAAACCCTAGAACAGGGTTAGACTATGTCTACTCAGGCCTAAGAAGAGAAATTATGAAACTATGAGTACTTAAACAAATTTAAATCACCCTCAATTCCTTGTTTGATTATTTTCAACCTTCTTTCATGTTCTCAAAACACTCGATCTCCTTTTATATAACTCTATTCACCATTTGCACGAAGTTAGAGTGTGACTGTGTACATAGTGCCAAGTTTGTATAATATGAGGGTTAATATTTGATGTTTTCAAGCCTTTTTATGGTCTCAAAAATTACCTATCAATTTAAA
Source organism: Torreya grandis (assembly GCA_037957365.1). Taxonomy (NCBI): domain Eukaryota; kingdom Viridiplantae; phylum Streptophyta; class Pinopsida; order Cupressales; family Taxaceae; genus Torreya; species Torreya grandis. Next base: position 3,392,055 of record JARHVA010001013.1, read on the forward strand.
TAGGTCCTCATAACTCTCCTCTACCTCTCTTAAGTCTTTACACCTTATATATATGCCTTTTTTCACTTTTTGAACATAGTTTTGGACTTGACTATGTTTAAAAACATAGATTATATAGGGTTTGAACACAATACTTATGGAGATAATCCTCCAAATTAATATAAATCAATAAATAAATTCAAAAAAAAATAAGTAAAAACTTACCACTCACAAGTATACTCCAAACAACCTCTTCACAAGATGCCTTCTTGCTCATATGATATTTCCTCGATCTCTCTGTCTTCTCACACAAGGAATGCAGGACTTTCATTTAATCTCTTCAATAAATATTTATTAAATAACATTGGATCATGTTTAAATAATCCTTAAAAACCTATCAAAACTAATTTACTAATCACATAAACACTTCCAAATTTATTTCTATTCAATCTTTCTTATGGTGGAAGCACACACAATGGTTGTCTCTAAATCACATAATGCAGGAATACAAGAAATACAGGTATGTAGTATTGTATTTACACCAAAGTACATTGAAATTCACTATGAAAAAACCTTATAAAATTCATAAAATCATATCAATCTTACCATAACAAATGGAAGTGTTGAAACATGATTTCATTGAATTTTTCCTTCATTGAACATCTACTTATAGTCACCCGTCATTGCTTACATACAAAAAAATGGGATTTGCCTTGGATTAGTTATCAAAATAAAAATATTATCATTATTTGGAGTTTTAATCTTTAATACATTTTTAATCCAACCTCGAATCTGACTTCAATATATATTTATACATACTTTTATACTTCATAACTATTCTAACTAACTCGTAACTCCCTTATGTATGTTGTGGATAGTCTAACTTCCTAACCACTAACATGACCACTAAAATGATGAATCATGTGGTCCAAGAATGTATGAGAATAATATTTACCACCTTCCATAGTTTAAATAACCCAATTACAACATTTAAAACTTCTACAAACATGACTACATCACAGAACCATGTCAAAAGATTCAAATTTCAAATAGAGCAAATTGGTGGGAAAATGCCACTATGACTCTAATTCAAATTCTAAAAACTCCTAATCTAGATAAACACCTTGTAATTGACCTATAATAACTTAAACATCTTAAAATGGATACCATGAATATGTCATTGCATCAGATTGTTAAGGGAAGCCAAATACAACCAAGTGGCTTTTGATTAATTTTATCAAATCCACGACAAGTAGGGTGGGTTTGCTTGAGATGATCCTTATTATAACCAAGTTGTTGGATAATCCATAAATATTTCATAATAATATCAGACCCTTCAACTAAGAACTTATGGATAAGGGTAGTAGTAATGACTATTTTAATGAATAGTGGTAGGTCATCAGCAAGAAAAAGGATTTCATCATTAATCATATCCTCTTCAAAAAATTCAATAGATGGTTTGGAAGAAGGACAAATAGTTTCAATGTTATACACGTTAGTAGGTTGAGGATCAATAGAAGGTGTTTTTTCATCTATATGAGATAGATCTTCACTTTATTTTAATTATTGTATAAGTAAAGTATGATGATAACAGGAAGTATGAACTAATTCCATAAGTGAAATCTTGAAAGGCATGGAGTTAAGTTCTTCAAGAAATTTCCAATGGGATTTAGAAGAACCTGTGCAAGGGTTAGAAGTTAAGTTAGATTTTGAAGGAATGGAAGTTGTTTGGGTTTCATAAGGAGGTTATTTTTCATGGGATTCCAAATCTAAATGAGTGGTCATATTATCTTTGAGAAGTTGTTCTTCTAAAGATGGTTTCTTAGGTTTTGTGACAGGTTCTTTGTGAGCTAGTTTGCGATGATAATTGACCTTAGGGGTGTTAACATATTGAGAATTGTTGTAATATTAGTCATAATCAACATCAATAACACAAACATCATTGGTAATTATTTATTATTAGTTGTGGAAAAATATTTTTGGTTATTGGAAGAATAAGCTTTTGAAGTTTGTCATTTTTTACAAGTAGTGTTGTACTCTTGATGATGAAGTTTGATCATGGATTCATGATTAAAGGAACAACCAAGCATGTAAGAGACAAAAAATTTAGTAATTGCTCTACACGATTCATGGGAATGACAATGTCAGTGTGAAACCAATAAAATTGATTAGGGTCATACCACTTAAGAGGATTATTAGGATAAGTAAAGGGTTTAGAGGGTAGTAAGAATTTTTTCATTTGTTGCACAGTGAGTGGTATGTGAGAGGATGAGGGAGTGTTATCTTTGGAAAATCCTAGTTTGGTTTGAGGAGTATTTTTAGTGATGGCATTATTAGAAGTTTGAAAAGACCCTTTAAGGAATTTAGGATTAGGTTTGAATTGCTTCATGAGAAAGTCTTGATGTTTAGCTTGGTCAAGAGCTTCATTAAGTGTTTGAGGACAAAAAGTGTGAACCTTATATTGAAGAGAAGGAGTTAAAGTAGTTATAAAGAGTTTAAACAAATTGGCACTAGTCATTTTATGATTGAATTTATGAGTTAGATATTTCCATTGTTTGATAAAATCATGAGTTGATTCAATGAGAGATTGCTTAGGATTGATGAAATGGCTAAGACAATTTTTTAGAAGATCATTATGTTGAAACTCCTTGATGAGAGGATTGAATAAATCCTCAAGTTTCCAAATGGAATGTTTGGGAAGTTGGTTATACCATTCCAATACATCGCCAGTGAAGGTTTTGACTAGAAGTTTAGTTGTGGCAAAAGTATTAGTTTGGATCCACTCTTTGTAAAGATTGCCAAAGGCTTTGAGAAAGGATGCAGGGTCTTTAGTCCCATCATACTTGATAGTTGGAGATATATTACCAATATCAATGGATATAATAAAGGGAGCTAAAGTCCCATTTTAGATGTTTTAAATAATTTTGTTATTCATAATAGGTTGACGAATAACATTTCCTAAGGCATCTCTAAGAGGTGGAGGAATAAAATTTGGGTTGGCTTGAGGATTGATAGATGGAGGTTGATTAGCCATATTGATCAAAATATATTGTAATTACAACATTTGAGAGGTGTTAGAGGTTTTCATTATGTTGATTTATTGTATGACTTGTACAAGAAGTTGAGTCATATCAATTGGTGGGTTGATGTTTGTTGGAGAATTCCCCAAATTGGTATTAGGGGGAGGGTTATTGGAAGATGGATGATTATTAGTGGGAGTATTGGATAGAATTGTGTCAATTACTCCCACATTATGTTGAAGAGTTTGAACATGAAAATTGTCTTGGTAGGTAAAAAAAGGATCAGATCCACCTACTTCATCTTAAAAGTGTGATTTGAATTATGTTATAATCCATAGATGGAGGGGAAGAGGTGCTCCAAGAGTGAGGGTTCTCTTGGGAGGAAAAGAGAGGGAGAAATGAACATCCCATATAGTATCTAAATGGATTTATATTGTCCAATAAGATTCTAATATAAGACTTCATGATGATTTAAGAAAAATGAATAGAATGTTAAGGAAGGAGAAACAAAGAATTGAGTCAAATAGACTAGACAGTAATAGGAGTATAGAGTTAACTGGGTTGACCTAATACTATAACCTGGGAAAAACAAATCTTGATAAGGTTAAAGGGATGAACGGATTGACCTAATACTGTGATCTGATTGGTAAAATAGATACAAAGTCAACTAGATCAATTTTAGGAATAAAATAGACTGTAAGAGATTGTGTCAAATAGATTGACAATGTATTTAAAATAGGGAAAGATTTTGCAATGTACTTAAAAGCAAGAAATGGAAGCAAAAACATAATCAATTGGGTCAATGAAAATAATCCAATTGAGGCATATATCATAAAACCTTGCACCAACATTGGCCAATGCAAATTTTTACAATATAACATACAATGAGAAAAGAGCAATCAATCAATTGAAAAGTAAATGTTAATTAAGTGGTCATCCTGAATATTGTTAGATTATTATGTGTTATTTTAAGTGTGATAGGGAAGTTGGCTAAAATTGGGGAACTATAAAGAAATTTATAGATGGTTTTAAGATATTTAGGCTGAAAAGGATCTATGTTGGTAATGGTACTAGCTTGGTATTGGGGCCTACTCCTCACTTTATAATCCCATAGTTATAAGGGTGTCAAGTGCTCTGCCAATATATACCATTAACCATGTGTTTATACTTAGCCAGAAAACCAAGTCAACTTCTTGTTGGTGATGAAATCCAAGTAGGTATGCCTTGAGTAGACAAATGTTTAAATGCATTTTGAAATTATGTGATTTGGTAGTGTGTGCAAGAGAGAGAAAAATAGTGCAACTAAATGGTATATTAAAAAACCGCCTAATTAGACTATGTGATATACTCTAAGCATACAAACAACTGATTTGAAAGTGTGAAGTAATTACTAACATATAATTATTAATTTCTAATTTGAAACATGATGTAGGGGCATCTTATAAATGCCCAAGAATTGGTCTAGTAGTCATGACCATGTGTGCAAATTTGAATTTGAGTCCTTCAAAGGTTTTCCCGCCTTTTCTAAATTTGAATTTTTAAATTGTCTAATGAGGGATTAAGAGTGGTTTAGTGGTTTAAATGAATGTTAATTATTTTTAATGGTGAATAAGGATGTAATAAACCCTTATATGGTCTCATGTAGATCTTAGGTTGGTTTTGAATGTCATAAGTCATGTTTATAGTGTGAGGTGGTAGTTTTGTTATACACGACCGTACATGAGTTTGGAGTTGATAGAGAGTTTCTTGATCCAAGAAACTATTATGAGTCTTGTCTAAGAGTATTTGAATGAGTAGAAAGCTTACATAGTGGTAAGTAGTTCGTAGCAAGGAGGACAGGTGAATAAAATAAGGCTGACAAGGTGAACAAAGTAGAAGGTCTACCAAAATGTATAAGGACTATATAAGTCCAATTTTGTATGAGTGAACATAAATGAAGAATTTGATCTTGAAGGAATGTTACATGATTACTATGTGTTCTCATCTTTGATAAATTATTTTGTGATCTTGATGCTAAAATTGCAATTCTGAGGTGATTCAAGTAGGTTGTTGGTTTGTTACACTTTGTCTTGATAGCTCAGTGCAATAATTTATGTGTATGCTTGTGTTAATCCAAGTTGGATGACATTATAAAAATAGACATTTTTTATATGTTCTTGATTTAAGATTGAACATGTTCAAGCTTATATATTCCAATAAGCAAGAAGGAGATTCTAGTTTTAAAACCTAGTTACATGGACCCCTATTTTGAGTGTTAATTTTTTGGAATGCAGACTATATTTATTGAGTCAATATGGAAATAAGGACTAAAAAAATGTAATAAATGTTACTCAAGGTATATAGAGTGTAAATAAGGCTTAATATTCAAATATATAATAAGGAACTCAATAATCATCAAGTATCTCTAATATGACCCCTGTATTCTGCTAATAAGCATGGAAAGATTGGTTTGCATGTTTGTTTAAAGAAAGGATAGACATTGAAATGGAAACCCAAGTGGTATGAAAATTTGAGGTAATAATATCATGTATGAAAGAAGCTATTTTTAATCTTTATATTTTAAGCTCAGGGTTTGTTCCACTTCTACAAGGTCACAAACTTGTAGACAATCATGCATTATGCATAGTCAAGTGCATTTAAAAGTATAAAGTGTAACAGAGGATAAGGGGAGGCCATTAAATGGTTGGAAGAGTTGATAGGGGTTAATACAGACCCATTAGAAGTGATTTGGGATTTTTAAATCCATTACAATAAAAGATATACATTTTTTAAGCCTCTTGACTGAGATAGAAGTCTGTAAACCCTAGAACTAGGGTTTTGAAGTTTATATGAGATTTGTCTAGTGGAAAAGTATGAATTTTGGCCATTTTTTATATGAAAGGTCATACTAAAGGATTTTAAAGTTTGTTATCTAGGTGGGTACATGTTTGTACTTATATAATCAAGTTTGTGTGAATGTAGTGTTAAAAGACCTAGCAGACCTAATACAAAGACAACAATGAGCTAGATTTGCAAATAAAGGTGGTTTAAAAGAAAAGTTAGGTTTTGTAAATTTGTGAATAGAAGATAAATGGAAATGGGTATCTATAAGTGAGGGGAGTTATGATATTTTATCCCGTACACCTCCATACAAGGAGGAAAACAACAAAATAAAGGCTACAAGGATTAAGGAAAAGATGGGGTAAAGTTGTAAGGAGATGGTTTATGCATTATGGAAGGTAAAAAAGGTGTTAAGAGGTCTAATTAGATTATTTATAAGCACATTTGAGGTGTCATAAAAAAATAATAACTATGAGGAATCCTTTGAGTATTGTGCATATTATCAAGGAAGAAAATTGTGAATCAAGAAAATGTGAGTGCTAGTTAATAAAGAGTGATGGGAGTAGAATGAGATGTTTTGTGTTAAGTATATTGTATGTTTTATGTGTTTATATATCTTGTTAATCAAAGAGTTTTTATTTTGACCAATTAGACAAATAGGTCTAATGTTGACCAACAAGAGTTACAAGTTTGTAATTAAGGTTTAAGAGGAGTTGTAGGCTAGGAAGAAAAGCTCTGCATCAAAACATAGCACAGAGTCAGTTCAGACGACAATGTATGCAAACATTATAAAATAGAGTTGATAGTTTTGATATTATACTATAGAAAAAACATTCCTTAATAACTAATCGACTAGGTTGACCTAGTCTTTCAGATAAAACTTAGAATACAGAACTAGGTCGAATAGGTCAACCTAGTTTGTTTTATGATTGCAATTTTAAACATTGTAAACTTTGTAAAATAGAATTGTAAGGAAGAATGAAATTGAAAGAGAGAGAAAGAATGGAACCTTGGTGGGTTAGAAGTTGTTGATGATTGTGATATTTTTGTTGAAGTGCCTTGAATGTTTCTTGCAAATTCTTCCAATTTTTGTCAAATGGGTCAACCTAGTTCTATAATTCCCTATTTATTGAAACCTGTTAAGATGACTATATCAGCCTAGTCAACCTAGTATGTTATCTAGAAGCTTTTTGTCTAGAGTATTATGTCAACCTATTTGACCTAGTTTGCTATTGTTAGGATAAATTAAAACCCATATTTATCCCCAAATTGCATACAAGAGAAACTATGAAATGAATTAATTAGATATTTTTAAAAAAAAATCATACACATAATAAGATACACCAGATTTAACTTGGTTCACCCAAAATGAGCTACATCTACCAAACTTGTCCAGTATAGTATTTCAAAAATATAATAGAGAAACAAAATCCTGTAACAAACCCTATTACACCCTTCTACATTTTTTTCCTCCACCCTGTGTTAATTTTTTTTCACTTCCTTCTCTCAGCCATATCTCAATACATTTTAGGGTGAAAAAACACCTAAACATAACCTCTACCATCAGATCTATAAACCTATAATCAATGGCCCAAATTGACTATGAAATTACAATTTAATAAGGCAATTTTAATAAAAAAAATTCTTCAAGGGCATTGCCCCCAAACCCTCATTAGGGCATGCAGCCCCTGGACCCCCCGTCAAGGGGTTATCCCCCCTAGACCCTGCAAGGGGGGTTCTCCCCTTTCAACCCCCCATTCCATCAGTGATACAAAGAATGGGATCCAAACTTGGCTGAAATAACATCAAAATTTTAATTGATGATCCTAGAAGATAATTAGGCTCCACACCTAATTGCTATCTAGAATTAAATAATATTATTATATTGACTTGTTTGATCTAATAACTTATATCTGATGAATACATGCATAGAAAGAACATAGTCATTTTTTATGTGACTATGTGTTAAATCTGTGCATAAAAGTTAGAAATTATATTGACCTTGTTGACCTAGTATCATAAATATAAAAAAATAATAAATTAAATGATAGAAATGAAAAACACAAAATCAAACTTGTAAGGGTTGAATTCACATTGGGTTCACTAGAATGTATGTAATCATAAATGCATCAGATCCACAAATCAATCCTAGCTCAAAGAAGATAGATCCTACTTACACTTTCAATTGGGGATACATTAGATAATCAAGAAAATGACCAATATGGGGATCCACTATACTCAATTAGGGGATCTCTTATCATAATAATATCACTAGGGAGGGTTCCAAAGCCTCTAATCAAGCAAAACCATACAATAACCCTAATTAAGTCTTATGTTTTCATATTCACTATACTAATAATAAGTAAAGCAAATAAATTTAATCAAGTGCTCACCAAAGCTTGTGTCACAATATGGGGGTTAGTAAACAAAAAAAATTAAACATGCATAGGAGAATCCTGATTAAGTTATGTATAGGTAAGACCCTAATACATGGAGAATAAGAGTAATATTATTCAAAATCCATTACTTATACTACTTCTATCTACTAAAGAGAGGAGCAAAGTTAGAGATACTTACTTGGAAGATGAACCCATCGAGGATCAATCTCTCCCTTAGCCAAAGGTGTTTTGATAGAGGTTGTTGTGGTTTTTTAAGATCATTAAGAAAGTCCAAAGTATCTAAGACTTCTCCACAAGACTAGATTCTCCAAGTAGAAACCCTAAGCTAAGACTCCTCAAGTAGAATGGTCGAAGAGTAGATTGTAAATAAATGCAAATGAATAATAACTCTTTATGTTTCTCTAAAAATGATGAAATAGATGTGTTTATATAGGTAGATCTAACCCCAAACCCTTCCAAAAATTTTGGCTGATAAGGTCAACAAAAACTCATTAGGTCATGGGCTAGGTTGGCCAAGAGCCAACCTAGACCCTAAATGAGTTTCACCAATAAGAGTACAAGGTTAACCCAATCGACCTAGTCATGTAAACTGTCAAAAGGGGTTTTAGGTTAGGAAAAGGCTCATGAGGGTGGTAAATGATTGGGGGAGTTTGAAAAAGAAGAGTAATAGCATAGGGGAATGTTTTTGAGAGCTAATTGGATTGGTAATAAGTATAAATAAGGGATAACAATTATGAAAATCACCAATGGTCTTCCCACCCCTTTCCTGGTGCACCCCTTAGGGCATGTACTTAGAGAGATTGAAACTTGATGGGTTATTTCAAGATAAAAAGCATCATTAATTGATAAAAGTGTGAAAATATTATGTGTATACAATTCCCATGGGTCCTCTCATATGTTTCATATGTCGTTGGCATGATAAAGTACCCAAAGAATCTCATATAAATACAAAATAGACATAAGCATGTTATTAATACAACAAACATCTATCAAACACTTGCACATTCAAAGGCATTGCCCTATTTTTAAAAAATTACCAATCAACCATAAGGAGTAGGTCATAGTTAAGTCTTACTCACCTCAAGCCCAAGTCAAAGTTTTCATTTACCAAGTATCTAAACCTAAAGTACAGGTTACATACATTCAAGGAGCATTATTTCACATAATTATTTAATTGGGATAACTACATGTGGTTTTCCTTTCCTCTTCAAAGTAGTTGATATGTAGGTAGCACACAGCCATTCAATAGAAAGTGTTTTGGGTCAGATCAACCCATATTTTTCCTAATTTTCTAGGCCTAAACCTAGTGTCAATAATGGACCTAGAGTTTCAAGAGAAGGATACAAATGCATGGGTATTGTGTGCACAATCAGACCTTGGGATCATACATACAAACATAAGATAAACATTTTTAATTACCTATATTGGAAAAAATTATCAAGATTTACATAGACAAAACCATCATGTTTAAAACATAGTGTTAGACGATAATGACAAGAGACTGGCATTAGTGTCTAGGTGAACCTAGAACTCTATTTCTTGATCTAAGTGACTCATAGTCCAATTTCCTACCTTTCCTATCACCTACCATCAATTTATTACATGCACAATACAATAAACTGATAAGTATCTTATCCCTAAGTACTTTTCATATTTAGTAAGTCTAAGTGTTAAATTTAATTTCTTTGTTTTAAATTCAAATTTATGCTTAATTGTAATGTTTCATACAATCTAAATAATACATTAGTTTCTATATTATTAAAGGTTTATAACTAAAATAGGAAAAAATAATAATTATATTAGTTAAATGATATGAATATTATGAATTACAATCAATGAAAAAATTATAAGTTACATTAAATATGAAAGGTGTCATATTTTATTATTAAATATAATTATTCAAAGACTACATTTCCCACTCCAAACATGGAATTATCTAGAGACCTATGACAAACATAGAAGGTTTTTTTCCTTATTTCCATTACAATTGTAATTTTTGTGATGACATCATTTATTCATTATCCTTTTTCTCATATCCCTTCTATCTAGATAAACTATTGTTAACAAGGTCATACAAGACTAATTTTCAGCAAAGGTAGTTTCTTCTTGGAGAAGTAGTTAGATTTTTCCATCAAAATATTAAGTATTGATAATGGTAGGGAGTATGTTAACAATAGGTTTGAGTAGTTTTGCACATGAGAGGTGATTTAGATGCGACACATAGTTCCATACAGTCCTCAGCATAATGGTGTGGTTGAATGTAAGAACCATACCTTGAAGGAAATGCCTAACTGCATGCTTCAATCAAAGTCTCTTACTCCTCAATTTTGGGCAAAAGCAATCAAATGTACATGTTATATTCAAAAATATATTCCACATAAATCCTTGAAAGGAATCACTCTTTTTGAATATTGGGATGGTCACAAGCCTGCAATGGATCACTTTTGAGTGTTTAGATCACCAGCAATGGCCTATATTCCCAAGAAGAAATGCAAGGCAATGGACCCTCAGAGTTAGTCTTGTATCTTTGTGGGGTATGTAGAGGGTACTAAGGGATACAATCTCCTACATCCTAAAACTCATGAGTTTTTCATTGAAAGGAGTGTCAAGTTTCATAAGGACCCACTTGAACTCACTACTGGCACTCTAAACTCTTCAAAAGTTTCACTAGACATTGATTCCACCTCAGATAGTGACTTGGATCCACCTCAAAATCCTCTTGATGGTCAGGATGACTCTTATTCTTCTTCAAGTTCAAGTGATGAGAGCAGTGATGAGGATTCTCCTCCATCTCACACTCACTCTTTAGATGATGATGACTCACCCCCTGATTCTCCAATCTCATACAATTTTGGTCTGACTTGGGCTAAACAAACACTTCAAAGTGTTGGGAAATGGGTTGAAAATCCATCAGATACAAGAAAAACATGTTCATAGTTTTAGGGGACTTCACATTCCTATCAAGTCATTGCCTCAGATTCACAAACCTTTCATGATGCATCTGGCATTCCAAAATGGGATTTTACTATGCAGGAGGAGTATAGTTCCCTAATCAGGAATAAAGCATGGGATCTGGTCCCACTTCCTAAAGGAAGAAAATTGGTCTGTTGTAAATGGGTTTATCAGACTAAGTGTGGTGCATATGGGTTTGTTGATAAGTACAAATCTCATCTAGTTAAAAAGGGGTTTTCTCAAGTGCCTAGCATAGACTACACTGATACATTTGCTCATGTAGCTAAGATGATGTCTATCAGACTCACTCTAGCCATCACAGCTATAAATAGATGGGATGTTCATCAAATGGACATCAAGAGTGCTTTTCTACATGGTGACCTCAAAGAAGATATCTATATGGAGTAACCACAAGGCTTTGTGGAATATTTCTATTTACTCTGGAGACTCAATAAAGTTATCTACAAACTCAAAAAAAACCCTCAAACATGGTATGCCAAGATGTACTCTTTTCTTCTCATAATTAGGTTCACCAAATGCCACTTAGATTGGAATGTCTACATCTTATGATAGGATGATTCTCTGTTAATCCTAGTTCTCTATGTGGAAAATTGATGATTACAAAGAGTGCATGATCATCCATCTCAGCAGTGAAAATTACACTTTTAGATAAATTTTCAATGACAGACATGAGATTGTTGCATTACTTTCTCAGGATTGAAATCATTCAGTCAAATTCTAGGATAACTTTATCATAATCCAAGTATTCTCTTGGTTTGCTTACAAAGTTTAACATGGTTGATTATAAGCCATCTCCTACTCCCTTCTTGTTTGGTGTGAAACTGGAGGCTGATTGTCCTATACCATTGGTTAATGCAACTCCATATCGACAACTTATGGGTAGTCTTATCTCACAGACACTAGACCTGACATATCTTATGTAGTTGGCATGGTCTCTTAGTTTATTTAGGAGCCACATAAATTGCATTAGAAATCAACTAAGTAGATTTTGCACTACATTCAGGGCTCACACAACTATGGGATACATTATGAAGCAAGAATAAAGATTGATTTGATCAAATACATAGATTCATATTAGGCTAGAGATATTCAAAGTTGAAAGTTTATTTTAGGCTACAATTTCTCACTTGGTTTAGGTCCCATAAGTTGGTCAAGCAAGAAGCAACATGTAATTGCTTTATCATCTATAGAGGCAGAATACAGAGGGGTTATCGATGCCACTACTGAGGCAATCTAGCTTTAGGGGATTCTCGCTGAGTTTGGTATCTAGTTTCATAAGCCAACAATCATCTATTGTGACAACCAAAGCACTATCTAGATTTACAAGAATTTAGTTCTCCATCAAAGGACCAAACACATATAGATTCATATGCATGTCATCAAAGAGCTTATCAATGAGCAAGTCATTGATCTTTGGTATTATCCAACATCAGATCAAATTACTTATATTCTAACCAAGCCCTTCATAGAGAGTAATTTTTTTCATTTACGAGGTCTCATTGGGGTTAGGGCTGCTCTACCGTCTTCTTCCTCCTATGGAGGTTCTTCACTATGTACTTTGGTACTTCATCATGCTTTTAATGTCAGGACCCAATTCTCATCTCACCTAAGCTACGCTTAAGGGAGGTTGTTAGTGCAATGATTTTTCCCATTGGGTTTTGCCTACATGACCTTATGGTCATTCTATGTCAATTAAGCTTCCTTAGTTTAGTTATAAAAGGGTCACATAGGCTAATTAAATTTCAATGTAATTATTTAATTAGAAAATTAGTGGCTTCCTCATGTTGTCATAATTTTCTCTATATGTACCCCACATTTCATTTTTGGAAGGTAAGACAAGTTAATGCGATTATATGCAAGTAGCCATATTTTGTAATATTATCGTGTGAAGACAAGCTTCTTCCTTATTTGCAATTTATCTCTGATTTCATTGATTTATACATAGATTTGCTCAATATTCTATGCAAGGATCCAAGATCATGGCCAATTTGACAGTTACAACCCTTAATTTATTTATAATATCAAAATAAATATTCCACTGGGGTGAATAGATTCCTTGTTGATTTTCATTTATTTCTCTAAGATTTTGCATAACAATTTCCAGCAAAAGATGCACACAAAACCTTCATATTTATTAGTGTAAGTTCTATTTTTATTCTTCTACAAAGGCATCTAGATATGATATTCTCATAAAAATCTAGAAAATGTTTGATAATTTTCCCTTATGCTCTTTCCAAATTTCATTCCTAATGTTTTTCCATGAAAACATCTCAAATTTTCCGACACAAACAAGCATATTTGAAACCCAAAGTTCAACATCTATTTTACCTAAATTTTACACAACTAGGGTGAGTTTTTGGGGGTTTCTACCATTAAAAATATGATAAAAATTATCATTTGGTTTCTTAATCTCATCTACAATTTAGAGAGACATTTATATGTAAAATTTAGCTAGCAAGAAATCTAGTTACAATTTCACATATGAATGCCTATGCCTTCTAACAGAAGAAGAAACAAATCTGAATTTAATTTTTGATTATGATAGCCATAAAAACTTCATAATTTATTAAAATAAAAAAATTTAAGATAAATAATGTACAACTTAAATAATGCAACATAAATTCTTCTTGCAAACCTTTCCTTCCTCCTTTCCCTCTTCTCTTCTTTCTCCTATTTATTATTTGGAAAATTTTGTTAGATTTTCATCATAAAAATTGCAAGTCTCTCCCAAACCCCGTGCCCCTCACTTAATATTTTCTCAATCTCTTCCATTCACCATGTGTCCCTTGCATGAGACACATGTCTCTTTTCCTTCTACTCCCCATGTTCTTTCTTATCTACTTTCCATGTTATTTTATTTTTATTTCATTTACTTGATTTTTATTATATTTTATTTAATATTTAATTATTTTATTCTCTATAAATTTACTTATGTATATATTTGTTTATAAACTTTAGATTATAAGTTTTACAAATTAAATAAACAACCCCTTATGATAACACAATTCAAATAATGATATATCATACAAATTCCAATCAAACACACAGTGATGCAAAATCTATGTGATTCTTATGCAACTGGTATATTTTTGAATTCAAAAGCCTAGGTTCACCTCATCATTTCCCCTTTTATTACTCTTATGTACTCTTGGTATGATACCTCACAAAACTGACATAAAATACCATTAGCAGTACATGTGTTGTATTTACAATAATCAATAATAACATCTCATCATGATTATTTATATGAAGATGATTAATTGTATCAATTTCAAAGTATCATAAATTACATTTAACATGATTTCATTATTCATCTATTGGATTAAAAATTCAAAGTTATATTAGTATCACAACATAATTCCAAGGTCATCACATAGTCCATCAAATCCAAATTACCACAAGACTCAATGAGTTACAAGGTTTTAAGTTTTTAAATATTTAAACATGAATCATTCTCAAAAAATGATAAGTTACACATGCATAGGCAAACATTTTAAAGCTTCTACATAAAGGGTTTTAACAATGGAAATAAATAATTATCCTATCCTTAGAATGAATGACCATTATATGCAGACATGTGCTTTCTTAAAATAAAGTTTGAGAAATAAAACATGTTTCTTAGAGGAATGAGCCCACCCATACCTTCCAAAAGAACATAATTTTATCAATAATAAATCTATTTTTGATGAAACATTTGGTTCAGTCTAATAATTATATTAAGAATCTATCATAAATGGAGTGCAAGGGACTTAGATATAATATTATAGGAAAACATTAGTAGGGTGATGGACCTACAAATGGAAATAAGATACATATCCCCTAATTTTGGAATAAACTTGATATTTCTTTGGTGAATATTGCTTCCTAGGGAAATAGATTCCATACCTTATTGTTTTAACTTATTTATAATTAATGAGCCTAAACAATTGTAAAACTATGAATATTTAGATTTCTAAGATATTTATAATTCAAAAACATTTGAATGTAAAATTAGATGTTCAATTGTAATCTTATATTTATATAAATAACCAAGAAGACTAGAATACTTAGCTTGTTGTTGTTTTATTCATGTTTGAGACTATGTGCAGGAGGTAGGAAGGATTGAAATTAGATCAAGAGTCTCTTCGATTTGGAAACTAATTGTTTAAAGTTACCAAGATAAATATAATAGAATATGGATGCCTTTATAAAATTAGAGTCATCTAATGTCTACCAAAAATGTCTCTATAATAGGTGCCAAGTTTATTGATGCAAATCACTATGCCTACTTCTAAATTGTTATTTTTTGTAATATCAGAAGCTTATTGGTGTGCATAGATCTATAATTATCTCTCCTTCACTTTTAAACCCTAGATACATTTTTTACATGAGGTTTACTTTAAAAATGGAATGAAAAATGTGGTTGAGATGACCCAAACCATCCCTTGCTAAGTGGTTGAGTGTTGCCTACATTTCCAATACTTTGAAGAGGGCTCAAACTACACATAGTTATCTCATTAGGTATATGTGTGCAATAATTCTCCCTTAGTATGGATGAAACATATAACTTGGATTTAGAAACTCAACAATATGCAAATTTTACTTGTCTTAGATGTTTTATACTTGGTTGGGGTCTGCTCTTGTGATGGGTTTCTAATTTTAAATATTTAGGATTGTTCCTCTCAATGTGTAAGTTTATAAATGTCCCATTGGTAGTTGATAGATATATTATTGATAGATAGGAATAGTTTAGGCCTAGTGTGTGTAAATAGCTAACTCTTTTGGTAATGTGTTCTACCATTGACATGCAAAATGTAAGGGCTAGCCCATAAAAATATTTAAATCTATAAAAATGTTCATTACAAGGTGCACAAATAATTTTGGTATAGGTGGATGGTTTAAAAAATTTGGAGCTCTCTCGGCATGACTAGAGACATCCAAAAAGAATGAAAAAATGATTTAAATAACATGAAAAGGTTTGATAAGGATAATAAGTAGATTAGGAATATACAAAGGAATTCTTGTAGGTGACTGATAGCAACTCAAGAAGGTTAGTCCCATAAAGGGTGAATGGATAAAAATAAGTGTGGGAAAGAGTCATATATGTATGCACAAGTCATGCATAATAAATATAGGTTAAAATTGACATGGTAATGTGTCTAATAAAAAAAATTATGTGTCTATAAATGACCCATTTTAATTCTAGTATTGACAATGCTAGAGTAAAAGGATTAAAATATTATGTACCTTAGTGTGTAACCACACTTTATCTTTGGGAGAAGGCATCAAGTGTCTAACCCACTCCATGTAAACCTAAAATAACACATGCAACAATCAATATCCATTAATGATATGAAATTTGAAGTAAAAGAAATATTTGAAATTTGAAGAAAAAGGAAGGAATATTTTAAGTAGGTGAATTATGTTGCTTTCTAAAGTATTAGATACTTGTGTGATTATGCCCCAAGGTGAGTTCCATTGTGTAAAACATTGGTTAGGATGATAAATTCCATGTCCCTCATGAAGATGGATAAGTGCTTAGTAATTGATCGATATAGAATCTCATATACAAACTCATTTAACTGATCTTGAATCTTTAATAGGTTCAATATGGAAAAGGTGGAGCCCCATACTAGGCTTGTATGTAAAATTGGAACCTAGTACTAAGTTCATAAGTAAATAGAAATAGACTAAATCAATAATTGTAGTCATATTTTATATTTAAATTTCCACTTTTAATGGCTTCAATACTAACTTGAAAATATAGATGAATAACACCCATGCCCCATAATTTGATCCCAATATGATAAAGAATGTCATAAATCTATAAGCCACTCTACCCCAAATCTAAAAAAATCTAATAACTTGTCACTCGCATATTTTTAAAATGTCTACATATGCCCCCAAATCTATCACTCTTGGTGTGTGTGTGTGTTTGTGAGATATATATATATATATATATATATATATATATATATATATATATATATATATATATATATATATATATATATATATCTTGAACTAATATTATAATTTGAATGAATATGAACCCTTGGAATCATTTAATATGTCCCAAAATCTGAATTATCTCTTTCTAGAGGCTTTAATCTCTATGAAATTCCCACTAATATGCCCCAATTTTGAGTTGAGGGATATAGCCTATGAATTACTAATCTGAAAATAAAATATTTAAATGCATCATGTTATATATAAATATGTAAGCATGAAAAACATGTGCTAACATGAAGATATTATGTCATCATAGTTGACTAGATCCTCAAAGCATTTTTGAAACATGTATCCTAAGGCATACAAGTGTCATGTTAAGATAGGTACAAAAATTAGGCATGCAATATTAACCATCACATATATTTGCACTAAATGGTAAGCCATGTAGAAATATACATGATGTAGATCATGGCACTACACATAGTAGAAATATGCACGATATGGATCACAACAACACAAGCTCAATAAACAATCCTATATTTATCCACACATATGAACACATAATTTCATGTCTATGACACACAGAATAAAATAATATACAAAGGCATTGAATGGCATGCTAAAAAAAGTCACACAACACACTAAATACACAAGCAATGTCACTCCTAATGAAAAATCAATGTCACAGTAGGTAAGAACCACATAAAATGTTATACACACACAAATATCACAACATACAAAAGGATAATAAAAAATATTCATGCAGGCATGTTATGTAACAAACAATGATCACTCAATTTAAAAATAAATAGTGACAAACATGTGTAGAACAAACAAATCCAATCTATAATATCAATGTATATAATTCTCACATATGGTAAAGTATAGTATGCATATAACACTATAAAAAGTATAAAAAATGGAAAGACATGCACAATCAATATAATGTAGAGCAATGTGATCAATAGAATGGTCGTAGAAAGATGTAACATGAATAGATGTGCCAAATATATGACCCCAATGTAGGAATGGTAGCCCAATAGGTGTAAGTGTGTCCTACATCTAAGCATCCATGTCATATGAAACATGTATATCCTACACTCACTCATTTATACCATGAATTGCATGTCTATATGAAAAATTATATTTAATTTATAATATAATGTGATAAACAACATAAATGAAATAGGTAAACTATTAATATATGTCATGCATAGGTACTATGTTTTTTAATATATATAGTATTCTTGAATATGATATTGTGAATTTACTATTCAAGCAAGGCCAAGAGGTATGGATTTGAAAATAGAAGAATAGAATGGATCAAATGATCCAAGGCATAGTAGGCACCAAATCAAGTAACAAATCAGTCTAGAGGAAATGAAAGGAACAACATGCCCCCATTATATATCTGAATTGCAACATTGTATCTCAATATTTTATATGGAGATAAGAGTAGGAATGCCCCTAATGGGCAAGAATTAGTGTATGTGCCAATGTCATGATATTTAGGCATAAATGTATGTTATCATGTAAGATCAATTTAAACCCTAATGGTAGCAAAGATATATATTCAATTTGTAAAAGTGAACAAGTAATATGTTTCAAGGAATTTGCACAATTATTAGAGTGATGTAAATGATGTGTCATCATAGGATAGATATCATGAATATCCTAATCAAGATTAAAAAAAATCAATGGCAAAGTGAAAATATCATAACAAAGTGAATGATGTAGAGCCTATGCCTACAACCTTTTACCTCATTACCTTCACTCTGATTTCTCACTTGAGTGCCTTCAATGATCTCTAATCTTACTTTTCATGTAGGTACCTTGCCTTGCTTCTTTGGTTTGATTGATGACACTAGTCTTGAATAGACCCCCAAACCTCCTTCTTAGCTAGCCCTTCTTGATGTGATTTAAGAATTATCATCCATCCCTCATCATTTTCTTCATTATCTCTGTCATCACCATCATTATCTCATTCACATCTTTCATCTCTACACTCTTGCTTCTTTGGTTTGATTGATGACACTAGTCTTGAATAGACCCCCGAACCTCCTTCTTAGCTATCCCTTCTTGATGTGATTTAAGAATTATCATCCATCCCTCATCATTTTATTCATTATCTCTATCATCACCATCATTATCTCATTCACATATTTCATCTCTACACTCTCCCTTCTTGGTTTCAACTTATCTTGCTTTCATGTAGATTAATAGGCTTGAAAACCTAAACATGCTATCATGGTTTTGGATTCCCTAACTGAGCCTCATATGGCCCTCAATATGATTATTTTAACTCCCAAAAGCTTATAATCATAAAAATCAATACCTAATTTTTCACTCTCAATCCAACTACTCTTTCTTGTATGAGACCTCATTTCCTTGTAGCCCTCTTTCCAAACAAAGCTCATAGGTTTGACCAATATACTCAACTTATATACAAATATATATATATATATATATATATATATATATATATATATATATATATATATATTAAAATACCCTTTATCCCCATTTTTCTTCACCCAAAGTTTTATTACATAGCTCCCAAGGGAAGTACCTTTTCTCTCACCACCTCTTAGGTAATTAGGTCTCATTTAGGCCTAGTTCAAGGCCACAACAATGTTTTTGTACAATGTTGTATTGTACCAATATAAAACCTTCTTAGTCCTTTATATCACATGAAATTACATGGGATCACATATTTATATGAATTTTGGCTGGTTAAGACTAAAGTTAATGGAGTTTCCTTTTTGGAACCCTAATCTAATCTTACACATGCCTATGTAGGATAAGAGGGATAAAAATAGGAAATTAAGAGTTTTAGGCCACATAAAACTCAAATAATACTTGTAATATGTCTTCCCTAACACTATCTACATTTTCTAATAATTGGTTATTCAAGATCAATCTTCCCAAGACTAATAAGCAATTATGCAAAATTTTGGGTTCTCAAACATGGAATGTGTGACAATCTAAGTGATCTTTTGGATTTAAATGGAATTATAAGACTTTAAAATAGATATGATTATTTTATAAGGTATTCCAAAGCTTAATACAAGTCCTCCCATATATGTTTTTATTTGATTCTTCCCAAAAACACTTCAATAAGCAACTAAACAAAGCTTTGACTGAAACAGGGGATTGTGTGCAATAAAATGCAAGATGAGTGTAACTTCAACTTATAAATGGATTATATTCTCCTTAAAAATACTTATTATCCTTATTAAAAAACCCTAAACTCCTATTTATGCTTTAAACCCTTCAATAACCCTCAAAATAATCCTTAACTATGCAAACTTGTTTGTTATATATGATTATGTGTACACATAATTTACTCTCAAAGGACTGTACTAGAGATTACCACCTTATCTATAGGAAAATTTATCATAAAACCTCAATATTGGTATGAATAAAAACATATAATAACACTATCCTTGATTTGAAACACTGAGATGAAAAAATTGTTCTACAAACATTGTGCTTTATTTAACTTTCTTGAACACATGTAAGGACTATGTACAGACTTTTGCAGGGTAGGTAGAGTTCCTTCAATTTTGGATATTTTTGGGACTCTACACCCCTGGTTCCTCAAAATTATAATCTCATCCAACTCTCTATCTCCTTTCTACAATCATTTCAATCTCTTATTATCCTCATATCTAAATTAATTCTCTATTTCTTGCCATTTCCCACATAGGAGTGGCAGTTAAAAAACACCTTTTCTTAGAATACATTATTCTTTTCCATCATATGAACGTGAAAACACTCTCATACACATTCCTATTACCTAATAATACACTCACCAACATTTACCAACACTTAAATTTCACCTAAGACTCCAAACACCTCTTAAAGCTTAATTCAACAATTCAAATTTTCAAATCTTGATTTTGGCAGGAAACTCTTTAGAGAGCTAAAACACACACATTCAAGACTAATAAATAATCTCAAACAACCTAAGGGACTCTATAATAACTCTAACACCTATCACAAACCAAAATATCTAAAATAAAACTACTTAATCACATTTACAACCTATGTCATCTAGTGATACTCTGCATCAGTGAAGGGCTAGAATAATTATGAATGTAACAACATATGTACACATGTATGTGAATATATAGGAAAATAGGGCATAATCAATGAAGCAAACATCAAGAAGTTGGGTATAATATATTATGTTTTGGATAATGAAGGAGCCAATCAATGGGATGTTCCATATAGATCTTGTATAATTTCATAATAATCTACTAAGTTCCTCTTTGTATCATCTTTTAGAATGGGGAGTTCTTGGATTATATCATTAATTTAATCATCTTAATATTTTATTTCATAATGACCTTCCATGTCAATATCATAATCATCATTGTATCCATATTTTGATAAAGCTAATTTATTAGGTTTTATTTGCTCTTCAATATATCCCTATTTATCATGATTTTTCATCTTATTTATAATTTTAGAATAATTTGATATCATTATGTGACTCTTAATAGAACACATAGTTGGCATTTGATCCTCTTGATTCTAAATTTTCCCATTTTTTTAAGTATAAATAATCTTACCTCCATAGTTAAAAGCAATATACTCATGATTCTTGTCAAGTGTTTCACCCATTGTCGTGACCCATGATTTTTATAATACAACATTGTATTAAACCAAAGTAGGATCAATTTAAATATAGTTGATCATAATTTGTTATGAAGATATATCCACTATGTAATAGCTCCCATGAAATGTTCAAATGTTGTAGTTGTATCTAAATGTTCAATATCATATATAAGATACTTGAGAAATGTCATACTACACATATATTGATTTTATAGGTGTTATTAGCCTTGAATTTTTTACTTTTCTTTCCATATATGTTAGGACTACTGATCATAGGCTTTAGATAAAAATAATACTTTATATTTGTCCCATTGGAAATCATTCGTGTGACATTAGTCTTCTTAGGTACATCTTTATTTTTTACATATTTATTAGGAACGTCTTTCTTAGCCAAATATTCTTGATGTATATGAATATTAACTTCCTTCTCAAGAACCTCTTGCTTAGTAAAATACAATTTCTTGGTTTTCTCTTTCTTATTCAAATATCATTTCTTAGGGGTCTCTTTCCTAAGTATACTTTCTTGTTTAGCCTGCACTTATTTTTGCAACCTTTCTTGTTGCAAATTTTTATTTGTAATTGTTCATTTGTAACTATTATTCATGAAAAAATTATTTATATATTTGATTATTTATGTAATTATTATTTTTATAATTATTATTTGTGTATCTTTTCTTTATGTCATTGTTCTTTAGAATATGTAACCACAATTTGAGGAGGTTGCTCAATTATAGAAGGTGTATTCAAGTCTAGTGGTACTTTAATAGATGTATCCAATGTAAGGTCACCACTACCACTAAGAGCTTGAGTTTTATTTTAAAATACTAAAACATATATGTATGATGTCCATGAATTCTATGATATGGACAATGGTACTTGGATCTCTTTAGAGGATGAATAGGAGGCAATGTGATCAATTTATTTTGAAACATATCCCTTAAAGTTTTACTTGGAGTATTGTTAACCTTATGCAAACTTATTAAACCATTAATCATGCATGTATTATGTTTTTTTTACCAATAATTGAGATGAAATATTTTGAGGCACAAAATTATTTATTGTAGACACATAAATGTAATTGACACTAATTTTCTCATGATTCTTGGTATGTATAATATTATCCTCAAGTAATGTAACCTTTAAGCATAAGGTTTGGATTTGGTTTTGTATCTTCTCTCCATTGAATTTATCATAATAATAATTTAATCATGGATGGCCTCATTATACATATTAATTTTCATATGTTTGGGAGATTTGATTCTCATACTATGTTTGCAAGAAGGATGTACCCTACCCCTTGGGATAGTGATAATATGGGCCTTCATGATAGGGGAGGGATGTTATCTATCAAAACCTTGAGGTTTAAAGGGGGAGGAAAAACTTAGATTTAAAACACACTACTTAATAAATCTAAAATCTTTAAGAAATTATAATTCACTTAAGGTGCATTTATGCAAAAAAGCTAACTTGACAAGGGCCAAAAAAAGAATTGATTACTCCATGAAACCATGAGAAATTTTAGGAAAAAAATGTTTTGATAAATTTTAATAGGTAAACAAAAACCCAATTTTTTATATATATATATATATATATATATATATATATATATATATATATATATATATATATATATATATATATATATATATATATATATATATATGTCCATTTCCCTCTAGGTTGAATCTACTAAAAATTATAAAACCCTAACTTTGAAAAAAGCATAATAAATTTACCCAAAAAAATAGTTTTTGATCCAACCAATATGTTTAACAAAAAACTCTAGGTGATTTGAAAATAAATTCATTTTGAATCAGATATGAGCCAAACAAGTCACAACCCTAACAGAGTAAGCCTTGATATAAGAATAAACATGAAATCCTAAGGAAAAAGAGAGAAATTTTAGATTTACATATATAATAAAGGGAACTAAGAAAGTGGGTCTAAAACCCCAATGCATAAGTATGAAATTATAATAAGGCATAATGAAACCCTAACTAGATTTTTTTCATGTTCAAGAAAAGGTTTGGGCTCACCAATATGTTTTACCTTGTTTTTTGTTAATGAACCTAAATAAGTGTAAAAATATGAATAGTCAGATCGTCTAAGATATGTCTAATTCAAGCTGATCTAAATGTAAAAGTAGATGTTTAATATTTATTTTCTTTCTATATAAATGAATAATAAGACTAGGGTACTTAGATTGTTATTGTTATATTTGAGTCTGAGATTGTCTGCAAGTGGTAGGAAGTATTGAAATTAGATCAAAACTCACTCAAATTTTTAAATTAGCTACCTAGACCTGCTTGGATGGCTATGATAGAATATGGATGATTTTAGAAAACTAGAGTTGTTTGGTGTCTACCAAAAATGTACCTTTAAGATGTGACAGACTATTTCAAAACATATTGATGTGCCTACTTCTAAACTATTTTTTGTGTAATTCATTGACATATTCAAGCCATAATTTTATCTACTTTATTTTAAAACCCTGTGTTAACTTTTGACACTAGGTTTACCAAATGGGTTGAGTTAACCCTAAGCATTGCCTACATTTATAATACTCCAAAAAGGCTCAAACTACATGTAGTTATCTTGGTTAGGTGTGTGTGTGTGTGTGTAATAAAAATTTATTTAGTATGGATGCAATGTGTAACTTGGATTTTGACAGTTGAAACTATATAAAATTGACTTGTATTGGGTGTTTTATACTTGGCTAAGGCTTGCTCTTGTGAGAGGTTTCTAATTTGGAAGCTTTTAGGTCATTCTTCTTAATGCACATATGTATAAATATCCTCTTCATAGGTAATAGATAGATGTTTGTTAAATAAAAATAGGATTATACCTAATGTCTATAAATAGTGGAATATTTGTGTAACTTATTCTACCACCAACATGTGAAACATGCGGGTTGACCCGTAGGAAAGATTGAATTTAATAAAATGATTATTGCAAAGTGTACAGATAGATCCAATATAGGTGGATGATTTCCATAAACCACGGCCATCTAAATATGATTAGAGATGTAAAGAAATTAGGAAATAATGATTTTATGATTAAGAGACAGTCTAATAAGTAGATCGTGCACATACTAGGATATTATTGTAAGCTACTGATAGAATATCAAGAAGGTCATGCCCATAGAAGATGAATGTCTAGGAAGAAGTGTGGGAAAATTCATTTATGTACACACAAGTCACATATGGTAAATATAAGTTAATAATGACATTTTTAAGTGTCTAATACTAAATTTATGTGCCTCAACTTATTTATAACCTTGAAATAAGTCTTACCTAAAAAATCCAAATGACCGTATAAAACTCACAAAGAAAGTCATCAAGAACATAAGTTTTATTATTATCCATTGGAATGAGTGCCACA
Organism: Torreya grandis; assembly: GCA_037957365.1. Lineage (NCBI taxonomy): Eukaryota > Viridiplantae > Streptophyta > Pinopsida > Cupressales > Taxaceae > Torreya > Torreya grandis. The sequence goes on from JARHVA010001013.1 coordinate 3,417,181, forward strand.
TGAAGATATTTAAGGGATAGTGATGTATCCTAAGTTCCTTGAGTGGAAGGTTTGAGCTTGCAAGGATCCATTTCAAGACACTCTTGTAAATCTTGAGTTCACTCTTGAGAATAAGTGTGCACCAAAAATAATATTTTATAGTGGTCCATAAATTATTTAAAAATATCAGGATGTGAATTGATCCAACTATGGGAAAGTTTAATGGATTTAATATGCTCTTTGGCTTACATAACTCATAGAGATTTATAAAATTATTTTAAAGCAATATCATCTATATTAAGCTAGCAAAGGTGGGCATATATTTGAGATCATTTAGCCTTATGTCACTCCAAAATTTTGAGGTTGTATTTAAGACAAGAAACTAAAGACTATAATTGAGTATCAAAAGGGTTAAGCTCAAGCTGGGAGGAGATCGAATGTTTTTTTTTTGTCATGGCATTGTCATGTATCTTATAGATTATTTCCACTTTCTTTCCATATTTATTGAGAAAGGTGGTAGTTCACATGATGGCATTGACACAAAAATAAATCTATCTAGCATCATATAGAGGATGTGGCTCTAAATTCTAAATTCTAGCAATAAGATAAATAGTGCCTTCATGAACAATAAAATAAGTGCACATGAAAAGTGTGTGCAAGGTAATTTCATGAAAAAGTGATGGAACTATGATTGGAAAAAGAATCTTAGGATGAATTGTGATAGTGTGTCCTTTACTCACCTTAAAATTGATCATGTTTTACTTAGTTGACATGACATGATCAAGATGTTTGAAAACATAATTAGGACCTACATGAAATTCAAACCACGTGAACCAATGATCCATGCTATCAAACCACCACCAAAATTTAGGGTCTAACAACCCACAATGTTTTTTAAAATAAAACAAAAATTCACACTCACCAACACACTATTACATCAATAGAGTTCCCTCCTTATCATTAAGAGCTTCAACCATATTAAATTAAATACAAATCAACCATTTATAAAAAGGAATTTTATCAATAACCTATCACCATAATATCATCCATTTTGGGTCATCATTAGGTGTATAGACATTAATAAGTCCTAAAGCTTGACCATGGATATGGAGCATGGCCCACACAACATGACGCATTAGATATTTCCCCAAGAAAATAATGGAAGAGTTAGTCTTGTGGAAGATCAAAATACTTATACTATAATGACCATCTTCATGAGAGGTGGTGTGATGCACAACGTCAAACCAAAGACTCATTAATGTAATATTGAGAAGAAATATAGAAAATATAAATTCTTGAAGGAAAATAATGTTAAATTTATATTTAAACTACTAAGTTTGATTGCTTAATGGAATTAAGAGAATCATAACATGTTTCCATACTTTGATTTTACTTCACAAAGAAGGTTTAGTATGTTTTATAGACTAATGATTGGTATTGTGTGTTATTGAAAACATAAAAAGAGATTGCATAATCATAAAATAAATGAAATCAACAATGAACACCAAGTATAAGCCATGAAAAATAAAGGACACAAGGATTTTGGTACAAAAAACCCTAATGTGGGGAAAAACTAGTTGGAAGTGGAAATTTCCTAGCTTCTTGATTGTTGGATGGACAAAGATAGATTAAAAAGAGACAAATAAAATAAAGAAAACAAGCATAATTCTCTCTTTATTACTAGCCTGATATTTCCTTCTATTACAACCAAATGACACCAAATTTATGACTCGCATAATCATCCCTTTAACTTTATTTATGCCTTTTTTTAATAATACTACAAGATTGTTCTTTTGTAGACTAAAGGACTCCTAACCACATAGAAACTAAAGAGACATCATTTTTTTTATTTACTCAGGTTGTATATTCAATGTGGGTGAAACCACCACTTTCATAACCAACAGTTACAAAACCTCTACTTTGCATGAAGAAAAATTTATTCATTATACAAGAAATATTCTATTTTGATTCCTACTACTGATTAAAACTATATTTGTTTTAGTTGGAAAATAAATTAATTGATTCTCACAATCCCTATGGATTATTAAAATTAAAATATTACTTTCTCTATGACTTTATAAGGTCACACACATTTCATGGAATAATATTCGTGCAAAGGAATCCTCTATATCCATTTCTCCTTGGCCATTTCCATTTGTGAGCACCATAAATTGGTTTTCCAAAAGTTTTTATTAGTCTAGATGAATAAATTCACCAAGAAAAATGGAGTGATGTTTTACCCCATTATATCCCCACAATGAATCATTTCCGATGATGTGGGATCCACTATCACCTAGAGGGAAGAAAAATTGGTGAAGATGTCCCAACAATCTATATATTTCATTGAATAGTTAAAAATTTTGAATCTTGGCTCTAAGATAGGGTTTTTAAGGACCAACAGACTCAACTTTAATAATGTATTGTTGTGATTTAAAATTTGGACTCACCCTCCCACTTTAAGGTTTTTGGATGTGATGTTGGTGCATGAGCATGGAAGGGTCACTTTTGTAAATTTAAGTCAAATTTGGTAATTTTTAGGTGTAGTTAGCCTTGTTACATCCTTTTTTAAGTGTGTCATCCTTCATTATTTGTAATTTTGGCCTCTAGATCTTGTTTAGTTTTCCCACCAAAACTTGCCTATTCAAAATTTGCAATTATAATGATCCTTTGTAGGTGTTTTCTCATCTTTCAAGGTAATGTAATGGTATAATTATATATGTAGGGGAATAAAAAGGGGGATTAGGTCATATTTTAAATTCCATTTTTTATTAACTCATGATTATTCATGTAAAGACTCCACCAATGCTAAAACCTAAGGTGAGTTTTTAAGTTGGTTATCCACACTTGGAAGGACTCCTAGGTTAGTTGATAAAAGAAAGGAAAGTGATTATTATTTAAAGGAGACATGAAAAGGATTTGGTGTGTGTGTGAGAAAATATAAGGGAATACCAAGAAATACCAAGTATTTTTAAGAAAAAGGAAAGAAAATCTTCTAAAAATAGGGTTTTGACAGTGTTGTTTTATACATGTACACAAAACTCAATGAAAGAATGTTTTTTTGAATTGAATGCTTCAACTTAAATCCTTTATGATATGTAAGTGTATTTTAATTTTAATTTTGAATCATATTTTTTGTATTGAATGGTATTCATGAATAATATAGGTTTTAAATCATAGTACAGAGGTTTATACAGTCAAGAAAGGTGGTTGAACAATCAATAAAAGTTGGGTTTATTTATCTTTTTGGGGTTGGTTTAATGATAAAATTAATTTAAAGAGTAATATAAAAATATTTAGGGTATCTTAAAATCATAAATACTTCAATTTATGTCTTATAATTTGAATTTTCCTTTGATTGTTCATTCTCTACCTGTACACAGTCTAAAAACATGAAAATATTGTTGAGAAAAGAATCATTTATTAATATTTTATGCTTGGTTAAGGATATAAATTGAATTAAAAGGTATATGTTTATTGTATAGACACTATAAATTTTAAATAATTTTAAAAATAATCAATAAAATTCAAACTATCCCTTTTTGAAGGCTCTTGGCCAATGTGCAGGCATGAAGTCCTAAAGGCTAGGGTTTCAAGACAAAAAAAACTTCATAAAAAGAAAACGAACCCTTAATAAATTATGAAAATTTGTAGAAAAAATTAAGAGGTTGTTTCTGAATATATTCAAATGGTTTAAAGGTTTTTTATCACCTACAAGATAAGATATTATTGATTCTCAAAAAATAAGCCTAGTTGTAAGTCTAGTAAACCCTTGTTTTACATTTTTATTGCATTTCAAGATTAATTAAAGGTGAAAGTGGGTAAATTGAGTTGAGATAAAATTATTTAAATGTGAAAAATAATTTTTTAAGAAATAAAATCCTTGTTTGGAATCAAAAGGCTTGTAGGCCTAGTTATCTACAAACCCTATTTTGTAAATTTTGAAGTTTTTTGATAAATACAAAGCTAAGGATAAGTTTGGATAAAATTTTATGAAAGCGATATATTATTTTCAAGCATAAGAAACCTTTTTTAAATTTTTTTCTCAACTTTTCATATAAGCCTATTGTTCTCTAAGAAGAAGGTTGTAGATAGACTCTCCTTATATCCATCACCATCATTTTTGGTATCAAAGCATAGAAGATGCCTAAGAAAGGAAGATAAAGAAAGGTTTGATTGTAATTTATAGGTGACCTAATAATAAATATCTCATTGATAAAATTTAAGAGCAAGTCATGAAAAATTAACTTGGAAGAAAGTGAAAGAATGACACTTAGAGGAGCAACTAGAGGTGGTGTTAGAGCAGGTCAAAGAAGATAACCAAGAAATGCTTTGCTATAGGAGATAATAAATTTGAAGTTACTCTTAGAGGTAATATAAGTCACTCTAAACTAACTCGTAAACACACGGTCGATAATAATTGTTAGAACTTTCATAATGTGAAGGTGTTATGTTTGAAAGAAGTCAAAATTTATGGTTTTTGTCTTTAATATCTTGCTCATACAATTTGGCTAAGTGATCTCTACTATTTGTCTAATAATGAGCCTAAACATGGAGGATTATTCATAATTCTCACATAACAGATTTTATAGAATATTATTTCTTGGGGATCTCGCTCCACCCATCGGGTAATTACTAACTCATTTTTATTTTGGCAGTTGACTCTTAGGTTGGCCAAACTATATGCTTTCAATGACACCATTGAAAGAGCCATGATTCACAGATGGTTGGATGAATCACTCCCTAATGCTAACTAGGTTCTTTATGGGGGTTTCAATATAGTGTACCCAAGGAAGATAAGGAAGGTCATATCCTTATGTGCTAGTGTGCATGGGAGTGAGAAGCATGGTTCTCATGCATAATAATCTTGGTTTATCTAATCCCAATCACCATAGGATAAGAGAGTTAGATTATTCTTGGTTCACTTAGTCCAAACACAAACAAGGCCATGGCAGAGTAATTAAAATATTGGATCAATAATTACTTATGGATCAATATTTGTTCTCCTTCTCTACTTTTGAGAATCATCCATTTTATGTTATTGATGATTTCATTCTCTCAAACTACCAACCCATTCACTTATGCATTGAATGAAGTTCCTCTTAAACCAAAAACTTTAATTCTTAGTTTTACCTCAACACATCTCATCTTAAACATGATAAAATTTTGGGTCATATCAAATAAATATGGAAATTGGTGCCCAAAACCTTTAGGGCCATGTGATGGATTGATTGGAGGGTTGATGCCATTACATGAACTACCATAATGTTTTGTTTGTATGATAAGTAAGAAACTATATTTAGACAATGGGCTCACAAAAAATCACACCATGAACTCAATAATATTTCATATTAACATGATTGTTTTATGCTCAATGTCATCCTACAAGCTTAAACCTGTTAAATGGATCTATAAGCTCAATATTAAGTAAGCATATAAGGCTTGGGGATTTTAGCTCTAAGATAAAATGTGATGGAATTGTCCAAGATCCAAGTGATAGAATCAAACACATGAACTACAAATGCAAATAAAATAGAAGTAGAACTCTGGTGTTAAGACTAAAATCAAAATAGAGTAGAATTATAATAATATTACATTCATAACTCATTAAAAAATAGCTTAGATGAGAGGTGTATGTATAGGTACAATGGAGGCATAGAGCCAAGACATTTGGTAATGTGAACATAAGACTTTTTCCAAATGGTTTGTGTGCTCCATATGTCAATATTGGTGGGTAAGGGTATCTTTACCCACCAATTTGACTACAATTTTCCAATGTGCATGTGCACCTTAATTACCTCATTTGTGACACCTAAGTGACCTTAAAATAACAGCTAAGCAAGAAAAATACAAGTGTAAGAATAATCCATAATAATAAATAAAAGTAAAATAATATCCTACACTAACACCCCCCATTAAGCGTAGCTTAGGTGGGAAAACAAAATTGGGTCCCAACAACATGGCCTGATGAGGTACCCAAGTACAAATCAACTCTCACAAAGTGGAGGAAAAGGAGAAAACCCATAGAAAAAAAACTCCCCCCCCAAAAAGAGAGAAAAGAAGAAGAGGACTAGAAGGCCCCCCTGAAGATGATGCTGATGTAGGCTATACCCTAAGAAGAGCACGCATGTCAATGAAGGGTTTAGTGAAGATATTAGCTATCTAATCCATAGTCTAATAAAATTTGAGATCAATGACTTGTCCATGAATGAGCTCTTGAATGAGGTTCATATGAATCTTGATGTGTTTAGTTTATTGATGTTGGACCAGATTCCTATAGATCTAAATGGTGATTTGGTTATCACAAAAGATGATTTTAGGTTGATTGAATTATATACCAAACTTAGTAAGAATCCCCTAAATCCAAATAGCTTTAATAGCATGATTGATAGCTCCTATGCATTCAGCCTCAGTAGATGATAAAGCAATAGCATTCTACTTCTTTCTAAACCAACTAATTGGCCCTAAACCAAGTGAGAAACTATATCCTAAAATGGACTTACAATGTTGAATATCGCTAGCCTAGTCTAAATCTGTGTATCCAATCAATTCAATATCAATGCTTGCTCCATAACGAATCATAAAACTGTGAGTACCTTGAATGTAGTGGATAATCCATTTGGTTGCTTTCTAATGCAACTCATGAGGTGTCTGCATAAACCTAGAGACCATGCCTACTACATATGAAATATCAGGTCTAGTGTGAGTCAAATAGATGAGGTTGTCAACTATTTGTCGATGCAAGGTAGCATCAACCAATGGAGAAGAACACTCAGCCTCAAGTTTGACTCTAGAAGGAAAGGGATTCAGAGTTGGCTTACAACCATCCATGTGAAATCATGCAAAAAAATCAAGAGAATACTTAGATTATGTAATGGTAATCCCTAAGTTAAACTATTAAATCTCAATACCAAGGAAATAATGTAACAAATCCAAGTTAGTCATAAAAAATCTATCATGTAGAGCAATTTTCACTGTTGCAATAGAGGATGAATAACTCCCTGTGATCAATAGGTCATCCACATATAGAACCAGAATCAAGATTGAATTATCTTGCCACAAGATGTAGACATTTAAATTAGAATTTCATCTATTGAACCCAATTATGATAATAAATGAATCCATCTTGCCATACTAAGCTCGAGGGGCATGTTTGAGGCCATAGATAGATTTTAAAAGTTTACACACTAAGGAAGAATCTTCCACAAAACCTTGTGGTTATTCCATATATATCTCCTCCTCAAGGTCACCATGAAGAAAGGCACTCTTCACATCCATCTGATGAACATCCCAATGATAAGTTGTGGCAATGGAAAGAGTGAGTCGAATAGAGTTCATTTTAGCGATTGGATCAATTGTTTCAATATAGTCTATACTAGGAACTTGTGAAAATACTTTGGCTACCAATCATGCTTTGAACTTATCTACCAAACCATCTACTACAAATTTTGTTTGATAGATCCACCTACATCTGGTAAGTTTGTTTCCCTTAGAAAGTGGTACTAGATCCCAAGTGTGGTTCCTAATTAAGGAACTATACTCTTCATGCATAGTTGTATTGTTGATGATGTGGATTGCACCCTTGAAAGAAGGTTGGGATTCTCTCTTCCACGTGGCACAATGGAGACTCCCCTCTTGCCATGGGTCTAGAAAAACTAAGGGGAGAATATCTAGATAAGGGTTAGCTCCCTTTGATGCATCTCTAAGGTCTTTTACAACTACTGCTAATAATGGGGTGGTGAAAAGAGAGAGAAAATACTAAAAATAGAACCTAAACTAAAGCAGTGATGCACCAAAATGGTTGGTCTACGTAGCTTTGACATACACTTTACACCAAGAAAAAGCCAATATACACTTCATTTGACATGAGAAACTCTTCTGCATCGGTTTTCAATAAGGGGTCCTCTAGAGATATAGGGAGGAAGCACTACCAAAGGTGTTCTAAGACACACTATGGTAGCCTATTCAGGTGCACCTATACTCTGTTGTAGACACTTCTTGATAACCTGCAAAAGAAGAACTCATAATACACTAGACATGTTGGAATCATTATGTGAAAGCATGAGGGAAAATGACTTAACACAAGACAAAATCATAGACATATTCAAAAGTGCAAACTCAAATGGGGTAAAAATGTTGTCTTGATTCAAGGTAAAATCCTGTAGGGCTTCACCATACAAGCTAAGAGATATCTTCCTCTCTTGTAGGTTATAATATATATAGCATGAAAAGGAAGACTCTGGTGCTTTCTAGAATAAGCAGTCCATGCTGCATTGAACACTTAGGGAAGAGGAAATTTGCTCATGCTGGTGTCATCCTTTTAGAAATGTCCTAAAAAAACCATGTTGTAGATGTTACAAGTCTTGACTTTGGTGCTTAAAGTGTATTAAATGTCACTAAAAAAGCATGGGTCATATTAATGTCACTGTGAAATCATGGGTCCCTGTAAATATCTTCTTGTGTCAACACTTTTTGTGCCACCTAGACTATTCTATTTGCCCCTGTACTTGGTTGGGTGCATCTTTTGGAATATTCCAAATGTTGTCATATGTGTGCATGGTCATGTTCTGGATTCTCTATTTTGTTCCCTCTTTCTTAGCTATTTCTTGTCTCTTTCTAGAAATTTTGAGCTCTTGAGCTATTCTTCTCATCTTTTTCAGGCTCCTTGGGATCCTTTCTCAATGGGTAATGCATCTTGTTAAAGTTGACGTCTGCGGGCCTGTCACCATTTGAAAACCAATGGCTATTTCACCACCTTAAATTTGACATTCACCCACCCATCACTGAACGTTTCAACCTCTAATGCCTAGTTCACCATGCTAAAATTGATGTGCTCAGGCCCGTCATTACTTTGGTAATTCCTTTGGCTTTCTTGAAACTGAACCTTCAGCCTTTTGCAATTGAACCTTCCCAAAAGGAAGGTGTCCCTTCGAAGCTTGGAAAAGGTCCCTTTTTGGTCACTAGGAGCCCTCCACAAGGGTACTTGCCCTTCGAGCTCCTTCAGACTTGCTTGTCTCCTCAATTCCTTCGAACAAAATGTTTGAAGGAATTCCTTCAGACATTTTGTCTGAAGGAAGTCTTTCCTTCAAAGCCTCGGCCTTTCTTCGGGTGAATTTCTTCAAACAAAATGTTTGAAGAAATCATTTGCTTCTTTCCTTTGAATTTCTTTGGATTTCCTTTAGAGGAAAATTTGATGGAATCCTTTACCCTTTTGCCTTGGATTTCCCTCGAATAAAAGTCTGAAAGAAATCATTTTTCTTTTGCATGGATCCTTTCTGAAGTAAAACTTACCTTTCGGCCTTCTGCCTTGTCATTCTTCCAAAGGAAAATCTGCCCTCCACAGCCTGCTAAAAAGGTCCAATTAGGCATCTTCCTGCCCTCTGTAAGGGCACTTACCCTTCAGAGTGTTTACACAAGACTTGAATTTATTAAAAACTGGCCTATTCCTTTGTAATAAAAGGCCTACCTAACATAATTTTCTAGAGTGAAACAAGCCTCAGATCAACCCAAAACCTACAGGACTCAAATCACTCAGTTCTTTCATAGAATAGGCCTATGACAAAGGGGAAAAACCATGATTATAACAATGGTGAAGGCATCAAAGACTAGGACTGCAAGGAAAGAAAGGGATACCAATTTTTTGGCCTACAAGACCAAAAAAGGTCAATAATTTGGTGATTCATAGGGGAAGCATGCATGTTATGCTAAAGAAGATTGGTAGCCTCAAATTCCATTGGGCATGGAGTTAGGATGTAGCTTGAAAAAGTTAGTAATAGCCTTTTAAAGACCTACTAAACAAGAAATCTTAACCTCAAACAACAGGGAAAAAACAACACATGACAAGGCTAAAAACCACTACACCTGTGCAAATAGCACTTAGGGAAAACAAAGATGACTGAAAGCAAACTAATATGTACAAATAACTAGATACATTTTCCTCCCTCCTGGATCAAAGGGAAAAATTTTGAAGTCTCCTTCATGGCAAGAAAACTTATGGTGCCAAATAAGTAGCTGAATGGAAAGGAGACTTGGTGACTTGTTCTTCTTATCTGCCACCTTGATTAGCTTGTATCCAAATGAATCAGGGTCAAACATGCTTCCAACATATAATTATTCATCTTACACCTAGAAGCTTTCCTCATGATGGCCCTTCATGCTAGTGTATCTCACCAAGAAGTCAATGGATGCTAGCTCATCGCCATAGGGATCATCTAGCTCATAACCCCCTTGATATGCATCATGGATTAACTTGTTCCCTTTTGCCTCATTGAAGAGATTGTCAAACTTATCTTCTATTTCATCATGGATTTCTTGAAGAAGGGTGACTATTGTGATGTTTGAAATGAGATCACAAACTGCTTGCTCATCCCACAGAACATCACCTTCTTTCTCAAGGTTCTCTTCTTCAAAGCTTTCATCAAGATGGATAGGCCTCTCCTTTTCTTGCTTAAATACCAGGGTCTCTAGTTGTTCAAAGACATCCTCCTCCAACTCGTGATATCCTCTTGGGTAGCTACAAATTGGATCCTCTCTTCTGTACTTACCTCTCTCAAAAAAGGTTCCTCCCTAAGAAGGGATGAAGTGGAAGGTTGATGGTTAAACTCATGTGGAAGAGGAGGCAGTCCTTGAGCTAGAATCAAATGATTCTCCTCCTTCCATTTGGCCAACACTTCATCTATATCAGATGTGGCCTGATAGCTCTCTTGAAGGAGTGTAGATGGGGTGTGTTCAGACATGGAATTTGTTGTTTGGTCTAAACCATCCATCACATCCTGGCTGAGGAATCTCATTTTAGACTCCAATTCTACAATTTACTTGGCTATATTCTCTTGGAAGAGCCTTTCTTGGAGGTCACAAACATCATCATGAGTAGGATTAGCTTCACCATTTCCAAGGCCCTTAATTGGTTCATGGTATTCCCTCCTCCAACTTGGAATCTTGACATCATGTTAAAGGACTTGAGGAGGTTGAGGAAGACTAGGAAGAGACTGTTGATGTACAGGAAGAATTTCCTAAAGAGAGATGTGTTGTTTCATGGTATTACCTTCAAATGAGGATTCACAACCTAAGGAATTGAGAAGGTTCATTTCCAAGGGAGGCTACTCTAATGCCCTTTGGTGTTGAAAAGCTAGGTGCAAGGGATTAAGAGCAAGAGTGATTAATGCATCAAATGAGCTAGAGTGAGCAAGTGTTATCTGGTAGAAAGGATTTGGTGCACAAAATGGGGATTTCTTTAGAATAGGACAGGGTTGCTTTGGAATGGGAGAAGGCACACAAGGCTAACTACCTTGAATGAATAGACTCTTCCATTTGATACTTCCTCCTTTATGGATTGCAAGGCTTGAGCTTGCCTAAACAAGCACTCCTCCTTATACATAAGCTCTTGCTGATATCTATCCTGCTCCTCCAATCTATTTATCTCCATCACATGCTTCTCAATCTCCAATGTTACTTCCTTTACACTAGGTGAAGGGCAATTAGGAGAGCTTCTTGAGGTGATGCCATGAACAACTTGAGCTTGATCAAAGTTATATGAAGAAAAACAAGGTCCATAGTACTGAGCAATGGGATTATACATACCAAAATGTGATTTCTTGATTGCACCAAGACTACTTAACCAGTTGATTCAACTTGGAGTCACCATTGGTATTGGTTAAAATTCCTCCAAAGGCTAATTGGTTGAAGAGCACACTAAAAATCCTTCAACTCCTTGGACAAATGGTCCCATCGGGTGTGCCAAAAACTATTGACATTATAGATTACACCGTTGAAAGAAGGTTGGGCTTCTCTCTTCCACGCAGCACAATGGAGACTCCCTTCTTGCTATGGGTCTAGCAAAACTAAGGGGAGAATCTCTAGATAAGGGCTAGATCCCTTTTATGCATTTCTAAAGTCTTTTACTACTACTATTAAAAATGGGGGGGTGAAAAGAGAGAGAAAATACTAAAAATAGAACCTAAACTAAAGCAGTGATGCACCAAAATGGTTGGTCTACTTAGCTTTGACATACACTTTACACCAAGAACAAGCTGATATACACTTCATTTGACATGAGAAACTCTTCTACATCAGTGTTCAATAAGGGGTCCTCTAGAGATATAGGGAGGAAGCACTACCAGAGGTGTTATAAGACACACTATGGCAGCCTATTCACATGTACCTATACTCTGCTATAGACACTTCTTGCTAACCTACAAAAGAAGAACTCACAATACACTAGACATGCTAGAATCATTCTATGAAATCATGAGTGAAAATGACTTAACACAAGACAAAACCATAGACATATTCAAAAGTGAAAACTCAAATGGAGGTAAAAATGCTATGTCTTGATTCCACGTAAAATCCTACAGGGCTTCGCCATACAAGCTGAGAGATATCTTCCTCTCTTGAAGGTTACAATATATATAGCATGAAAAGGAAGACTTTGGCACTTTCTAGAATAAGTATCCATGCTGCGTTGAACACCTAGGGAAGACAAAATTTGCTCATGCTGGTGTCATCTTTCTAGAAACATCTTGAAAAAACCATGATGTAGATGTCACAGGTCTTCACTTTGGTGCTTAAAGCGTATTAAATGTCACTATGAAATCATGGGTCATATTAATGTCACTATGAAATCATGAGTTACTAAAATTATCTTCTTGTGCTGATGCTTTTTGTGCCACTTGGACTATTCTATTTGCCCCTGCGCTTGGTTGGGTGCATCTTTTGGAACATTCCAAATGTTGTCATATGTGTGCATGGTTGTGTTCTAGATTCTCTATTTTGTTCACTCTTTCCTTGCTATTTCTTGTCTCTTTCTGGCAATTTTGAGCTCTCAGGCTATTCTTCTCATCTTTTTTAGGCTCCTTGGGCTCCTTTCTCAGCGGGTAATGCATTCCATTAAAGTTGACATCTGTGGGCATGTCTCCATTCGAAAACCAATAGCTATTTCACCACCTTGAATTTGACGTTTGTGTGCCCGTCACTAGACATTTATACCTTCAATGGCTAGTTTGCCATGCTAAAAATGATGTGCTCGGGCCCATCATTACTTTTGTAATTCCTTCAGCTTTTTTGGAACTAAACTTTTGGCCTTTTGCAATTGAACCTTCTCGAAGGGAATGTGTCCCTTTAGAGCTTGGAAAATGTCCCTTTTTGGTCACTGAGAGCCCTCTACAAGGGTACTTGCCCTTTGGGCTCCTTTAGACTTGCTTGTCTCCTCAATTCCTTTGGACAAAATGTCTAAAGGAAGTCTTTCCTTCAAATCCTCAACCTTTCTTCAGGTGAATTTCTTTGGACAAAATGTCTGAAGGAATTCACCTTTGGTTTTACATGGATTTTCTTCAGACAAAAAGTTTAAAGAAATCCTTTGCTCCTTTCCTTTGAACTTCTTTGGATTTCAATCAGAGGAAAATCTAAAGGAATCCTTTACACTTTTGCCTTAGATTTCCCTCAAACAAAAGTCTAAAAGAAAACATTTGTCTTTTGCATGGATCTTTTCTAAAGGAAAACTTACCTTTCAGCCTTCTGCCTTGTCATTCTTCTGAAGGAAAACTCTACCTTCCACAACCTGCTGCAACAATTTAGTTTGGCATCTTCCTACCCTCTACAAGGGCACTTACACTTTAGAGTGTTTATACAAGACTTGAAATTCTCTAAAACTGGCCTATTCCTTTGCAATAAAAGGCCTGTCTGATGTAATTTTTTGAAGTGAAACAAGCCTCAGATCAACCTGAAACCTACAGGACTCAAATCACTCAGTTCTTTCATGGAACAGGGCTATGAAAAGGGTAAAAAACCATGAAGGCATCAAAGACTAGGATAGCAAGGAAAGAAATGGAGACCAATTTTTTGGCCTACAAGACCAAAAATGGTCAACATGTATCCCACTCAAGAAAGCCAGATGCCTCATGAAATGATTGTGGATCAAAATCATAAGCAATGAAAACATGTGGAACACCCTAAAATTATGGATGAGTCCATCTGACATCTGATGGATTCCCAACCCAATCACCTGCACTCTGTAGAGTCTGTCTAGCCCAAAGAGGACCTAAACTTAGAGAATCAAGGAGAGACTCTTCAACTTTAGAAATGTGATTGTGAATGGAATGAGGTGAATCTCTATAACTATCCTCATCATCTAAACTAGAAGAAGAGTATTCATCAATAGGCATCTTATCTAGATGATCTGAATCATCTAAACTGTCATCATATCCCAAAGAGTCTAAAGAGGAGAGATAAATGTCATGTGTGGATTTTGATGGAACCTCTTGAAAGTGTATGCTCTTCTCAATGAAAAACTCATGTGTGATAGGATGAAGAAGCCTATATCCCTTAACACCTTCTACATACCCAACAAATATTCAAGTCCTACTCTGACGTTCCATGGCCTTATGTTTCTTTTTAGAAATACAGACCATAGCTAGAGATCCAAATACTCTAAAGTGCTTAACTTTAGGTTTTTGATTTCTTCAAGCTTCAAAAGGAGTGATCCCTTTCAATACTTTATGAGGAATATGATTTTGCATATAGCAAGCATAATTAATGGCCTATGCCCAATATTGTGGTGTAAGTGATTTGGAGTGTATCATACAGTTTGCCATTTCTTTCAAAGATCTATTCTTATGTTCTACAACACCATTCTACTAAGGACTATATGGAACTATTCATTGTAGATCAATCCCTTTTGAAGTACAAAACTACTCAAAGTGATGATGAACATACTCACCACCATTATCAGTGCACAAAATTCTAATGGTTTTCCTTGACTGTTTCTCAACAAGAGCCTTGAAATACTTAAAATGGTCAAAGACCTAAGACTTTTCTTGAATAAAATACACCCAAGTATACCTAGAGAATTCATCTATGAAGGTAATCATGTACCTAGCCTTGTTGAATGAAGGCTTTGGAAATGGTCCAAAAACATCACTATGAATTAGTTCCAAGATTTTAGTAGTTCTCCATGATTTGCCTTTGTCATATTTCTCTTTGGTATGTTTACCAAGCATGCAACCTTAACAAACACCATAAAAAAATAAACACAAGGCAACCCTATTACCATATCTTATTGACTGAGTTGTTCTAAGTAGCGATAGTTTAGATGGCCAAATTGCTCATGCCATAGTTTGCTCACTCCATCAAAATGAGTGAGTAATGTGGTAGAAGGGTAATCAAGAGAAAAATTTGAGAAGGTGTACAACCTTGATTGGTGATTTGTTTTCCCAATGGCCACTGTAGTATTATTGTTCAACTCTTTAATGACAACAGAATATGGAGTTAACTCAACTTTTTTCACTGATCCAATGTGGGTGATTTGATAAACAGATAGGAGATTAGTTGATAATGATGGAACACATAAGACATTTTCAAATGTTCCATCATTAATTTCAACATATCCTCTCCCACAAAATTCAATATAAGTATAATCACCTATTAGAATAGATGTCATAAAACATGGCTCTAAGGATGAAAACAAGTCTCATGAAGAAGCCATGTGATGTGAGGCACCAGAATCAATCACCCATGTGGATGGCTAAGATGCTACTACAAGAAGGGCCTTACCCTTACCTTTCCCCTTACTAATTTATTTTGCCTTAGAAGACTCTTGTGCTGAAGAGGTTGATTTGACTGTATCAGGGACATTGATGTTGTTTTTCTCAAGCATCTTTGTTAAATGATCAATTTATTTTTTCATACATTTTGTTTCATCATGCCCAGTTCTCTTATAATAGGCACATGTGATCCTCTCTTTCTTGGATTTCCCACCTAAATAGGAGGACTCATATGATAAGTTTAGCTTAGTATCTAATTTTTGACCCTTTCATTGCTCTTGGTCCTTCTTGTTTTGTTTCTTCTCCTTATTTATTGAAGTCTTCAGTTTGTCATGACTCAACAAAGCATGTGATTTGGAGGACTTTAATGTACCCATTTGGATGAGTTTGTCTTGATCCATAGTTAATTATTTGGCAAAATCATCTAAGGATGGCATACTCCATTGAGGTCTTAGGGCACGTTTCAAAGCATGAAAGGTAGAGACAAAAACTAAGTAGTCAAGACCTAACTTGGAAAGAATAGAGAGGATCAATTGTTCATCATTTTTCTCTATACCACACAATTTTAATTACAACCTAAGGGATTTAAGTTTGGTGAAAAAGTCTTTTATAGTGTCAAAATTGCCTGGACTCAAACTAATGAGCTCATTCTCTAGCTCATAACCCCTCATTACATCTTGCTTCCCAGAGAGTTATTCCAAAGTGTTCCAAATCTCATGTGGTGATTTAGTAGATTCAATGTGAAAGAGTAAGTCAGGAGAAATAGACAAACATAAAATACCATATGCTTCATCACACCTATTATACCACTTAATTTTATCTAGACCAAGTTCTGGTTTAGTTTCCATATTCATGGTTATGCTGTGTAAACCTCTGCTTCTTAGAAAAAAATTCACTTTAGATTTTCAATCATGATAATTGAATGTAGTGAGAAGTAGAACTAAATTGTGATCCATAATGCATTGTAAGCAGAAAATGAATGAGCAATAGAGAAGGCAAGGCACTCAACAACCCCCAGTATCAGAAAGAATCCCCCTAATTACAAAGGTTTTGCACTTTATGTTTTAATGTGTATACAATCAGCACTTTAGTGTGCATACAATTGGTACTTTTTGTTTTAGTGTGTATACAACCAGCACTTTAATGCATATATAATGGGTACCAATTTTTTTACACAATAAAACCCATCAAATCTTAAGATATCATGCAGGGCCAAAGATAACCATAAACATGAGTATAGAGTTGATTCTTGAGGATTCAACTCATGTACCAAGGATAGATGATACAGACACTACAAATAAGATACTACACAGTAGATATACACTTAGATACAATGAATTATAGGTGCAAATCCACACAATAAACCATAAAGATATAGTCAATGTTGTCAAATTACATGATTTGGTGTAGTATTCACCATCACGCAATACACACAATAACAAGGTGACTATCTAAGGTTGTGTAGACACCAATATTAGGTCGACTCCCCTTGGTCCCCTTCACACTTTATTAATTTAAAATAAATTACTTATTTTAAATTAATGACATCACCCTCCGACACCTCACCTTGGACACCTTGGACACCTCGCCCTTAGACCATTTCTCACCCTATGACTCACCTTGAGACTAAGTCATCTCAATCCTAACTACCTAAGACTTATTCTCAGTCCCTATTTATTCCCTAACCAACTCTCATGCTTAATAACCCCGTCATTTGACCATTATCCAACAGTAAAAGCTCTTGGCAAATGGAGAATGGGCTTCTTAACCCGTTTACTCATTTTTCAGCCGCCGACGTTGGTCAACTGTCGGTCGATGCTGGCGGGATCACCGACGTCAATTACATAAATTGACTTCTAACGTTGAGTTGGGCTCTTGGACCTTGGAATCAGTTGGGACTCTCTTCTAATCAGCTCTTGGACTCTCGAATCAACTTCCTCTCAGACTCTCTCTCTCTCTTCCACCTAGACTCTAAGACATCAATGCGCATCAAGCATCAGACTTCGACTAATGCCCCCTTGGCTTCAGAAACTCTGCACCAATCACTCCACACCAGACTGAAACATTGCACGAGAACTTCAACATTAGCCACAACAGGAACAAGCGTCCCAACACCTCTGGTTCTTCATCAAGCAAGAGCTAAGTATTCTTTTGCCTTTCATTTCAGTAATTTAGAATACTTTAGTAATTAGTTTCTATTTACTATTTCTAAATACTATCAGACTAGTCCCAGCTCCTTCCTAGAAAGGCTGAAAAGCCTTCCTCTTACCTTTACCCTTTTTGACAATCTACCCTCTATCTTTGTCCCTCTTAAGACCCTATTGACTTCCCTACAACCCTGCACGGACCTCCAAACTACCAGACTCCTTCTGTCGACCATAGACATAACCTTCAGACCCGTCCAAGGCCCATTGCCCCTACCGATGCCAGCAGCATAACCGACGTCAGCAACATTGACCAACTGACGACGGTAGACTAACCGACATCGACGACTGTGAGAGATTAACTATAGGAATCAGGTATGCATTATCTATTTCTCTTTCTTAGTCTTTCACCATTTCTTTTATACAACATTCCTTTTTGTAAATAAGTGGACTGTCATCCCTCAAAGAAGTCTTTGCACTTCTGGGATCGAGCATGTGCTTGGCAGTCCACCATATCTATCTCTAACATTTTTATGTTTAAGTCTTATTCTTATCTACAGGTGTCTTCCTCCACAGCCAAAGAGGAGCTCCTTCAATTGCTTGGAGACGGTGTGCAACTTAATCTGGGTAACGTACAAGCCCCTGACCATTATCTTTAGTTTCTCCCTTCTTCTGAATGTAATTAAAAAAAAATGAAGTAGAAACATTCTGGCACGCCCGGTGGGACCCCTGGAGTTTTCCTTGGGTTCATTTCTTCTAAAAGGCAAACTTTCATATAGATGCATTAGATTCTCTTCTTGCATCTTTCTTCTTTCTTTTTCTTTGGAAAAGACACCATAAGCACAAGTTAAAAAGATCAACATTTCTTTTTCTTCTTGTCATCTCTTCCCTGCATCTTCGAGTAGTGAAAATTCATGCTCTTAAACCTTTTCTCCACTTGTTTTCATCTGAATAAAACATTTCAATTTGGGCTTAAAACATATTGCATTTCACTCCTATTTGAATGCATATTTAGCTCATCTAGTAATTAAAACGCATTATGAATAAATCATAGTGCACATATGTTACACATCCAGACCACTATCACAAATCAAACATCTAAACATACCTGAGACAAGGCCCAACTAGGATTTCATCACCTAGCGGATACCTTACCCTTCCTGGTGATCCTACTTGGACTTCACAACCAAGGGGAGGACCCACTTTGTTCTCTGGCAGAGTATAAACTATAGGCGAAGTATATATTGGCTAAGTGGCCCATCTCGACTCTGGGTTCGTGAAGTGAAGGGAGCAAGCCCCAGCACCAAGCCACGTACAGAACCTAACACAGATCTTTGAGCACCAAAACATAACTCGAAACTAGCCTTAGACTTCCTCTTTAGGACCCGGTCTAAAAGCCCAATTCCCAAACACATTCTTCTAAGGCATAAGCCACCACGACTCTAAAATTTATTCTTAGAAATTTAACGTTTAGAGGTTGCTTGCCTTCATCTATTTTTCTGTTTTTATCTGGTTTTTTGAGCTAGTAAGGATGCATTATTATAAGGTCTTAAACAACTCAGAATTTTCTTTTTCTTCCAAAAACTTTTAGTTTTTTGAGTTTCTGGAAATACACAAACACCGACGTCGGTTTTTCCACTGACGTCGGCAACTTTTCTTCACCGACATTAGTTTTTCCACCGACGTCGGCAACTTTACTCACCAACATCAGTTTTTCCACCAACATCGGTAAATTATCTTCACTGACATCAATTTTTCCACCGACATCGGTCACTGTCAACAAATTTTCTTTCAAAATAGCAAGCTTAAAACCTGACTTTCTTGATGTCAAACACACATTCTGATTTTTTGAAACTGAAATACACAGTTTCTAGAACATGCACCTTTTTTCCTTAAATGGATTTGACACATAGTCAAGCCAAATCTCTTGTTGACCACGTGAGTCAATAGCGACTTCCACCTTCACCTTTCATATCAAGTCCCCAAATGGAGTATACTTCAAAAACTGAGCATACTCCTATCCAGCCTACCCCCGACCAACATCCAACAGTTCTCGAAGGGGACCAGGACATTGAGAGATTCCTTGACCTCAACGTCAAGGCTCTCCAACACTATCTTGCAAGAAGCCAAATGTGAGATCCTTCAGGTAATCTTGTTTATGGGATGCCAACTTCCCTGGCTAAAGTGGAAAGGATATCAACAACCTCTGCTACCCAACCCATAGTCACTCAGGTCATTGCCTCGACTAGTAACCCAACCATGGCTAATATTTAAAATTTAGCCTCTTTGTCCATTTTTGGACCTACCTCTATCGGGGTTTTCGTACCCCCTCAACGACAAACAATTTAACCAAGTTCGATGCCATTCCAGAACTTGATTGTCTCTAACCCACACACTCTTGCGCCCATAAATACAATAATGACTACCTACCCTTTAACCAGTGTCACCACTATTCAACCACCTTTGGTGACACCTAGTCAACTTGTGCCCCCTAATTTCATGGCATAAGCCCCCTTGGCCTCAACATCAGTCCCTATGACGAACTACAAATATGTTGTACCTATACAAATGCAACCAAGTATGTCATACGCCCCTCCTAATGCCTTCCAAGTACCCTACAACCTAGGGGGTGCCCCACTTGCTAATCCATCAGCTGATCTAATTAAGATGCTGATGGATAAGATGTCTAACCTTGAGACATCCATTTTTGGTTCAAGCAATGTTCTTTCATACGAACAAATATGCAACGAACCCATCCACCCTTCAGTCCCTATTCGACCATATCCTAACCAATGAGAACTCCCCAAATTTACTCACTTTCAGAGTAAAGAGGACCCATAGCAACATTTATGAGCATTTAGACATGCTTGCTACCTTATAGCCCACGATGATGCATTATTATTGTACACATTTCCCATGTCACTTGCTGGCACCACCCTTGACTGGTATAGCTCCATTACCAGTCATTCCCTCTTTTCTTTCACTCAACTATTCCTCGACCACTTTTCAATCAACATCACCAAGAAGGTCTCCATTACAGACCTATATTCTATTAAACAATTCGACGATGAGTCAATAGTTGACTTCATCACCCGTTGGAGAGGTTTGATTAACCAACTCTCCTTTTCATTACCTCAAACTGAGCTCATTGAGCTCTTTTCACGAGCATGTGCCAAGCACATCTCATCTATTTTACAGGTTCAAACATTCTGCACATTTGACGAAGCTTTCACTATGGCTCAAAAGCTTGAAGTCCGTGCAGTCGAAGAGGATAAGGTCAAATTGTGTAGTAAAAATAACAACACAAAATCCAATGACCCTTCATCTTCCAAACCTACTTCTTCCCTCTCCAAGTCCAAGGGGCTGGCAAATGTTGTGGTCCTTAGGCCATCATCTTCAACAATAACCAACCAATCTCAACCCTCCACATCAGAATACATCACAAGACAATTCTAACAACGATACATACAGCGTCAATACACTCCAATAGGAGAATCATACGCTTCCGTGTTGGATAAACTCGTCAAGTAGGGAGTCCTTAACCTCCCTCAAATTTGACCACCTCAATTTGACCCTTTAAAAGCCATCCCTACATGGTATAGGGAAAATGACTTTTGTAATTATCATCGTGTCAAGGGTTATGACATAGACAACTGCAAAACCTTCAAAAACATTATTCAAGACATGTTGGACAAGGGGGATCTTGTTTTGGATAACCCAAATGCGCCAGCTAACCAAAATATGGATGTCTTTAGACACCCATTCCCTAACCATCCCCCAAGTCAAAATAACATTAAGACCATGGCCAATGACCTTCAAGAGCGTAACATACGCACAGTCAACATGGTTTCTAACCAACCTCTCCCACAGTCTGAAGAGGTTAATCAAATTATTTATCCACCACAGGTAGGAGAGCCTTCTTCTCTTATTTTTCTATCACAAGTAGAAGAGCCTTCTTCTCCTATTTGTTCTCCACCAATAGAGGAAAGTCCTCCATCCAGTCCCCTTTCACACGTGGGAGAGTCTAATTTGACCTCTCCCATATTGGAGGATGCTTTGACGACACCAACACCAGCTGCCTCGCCTTTATCCTTCTTATCATCAATGGGGGATCATACTTTCCCCACTCCTCAACCACATGAGGAAGCCATGATCACCCCTACGCTCTATCCCCTAGAAGAGCCACATTCTCCAATCCCTTTTCTGTCGAGAGAGGAACTAGCCACCTCACCCACTTCGATCGAAGAAGATCTGGTGATGGTAGATTTGAGCCTCGCCCCGCACAATAGTTGTCCTCACACTAAACTAAAGAAGGCTACTAAACCACATCAGAGAATTCCTACCCCACCTTCACCATTGCCATCTATCTTGGGTCCACATCCTTTTACTTTAGCAGGATTGCTCCCTAATCCATCACCTCTCATCAACAAAGTCCCATCTACGCATGTGGCCACACCGCCAACTAAAAAGATGGTACAAAACACTCCTCAAACAACTTCTAAAAAGAAGTTGTCAACCTCTACTACAACAAAAAGCACAAAGCTATTAGTGGGTTCTTATGCTTCGATGTTATGCCAATTATTGCAGTCATCAAGCATCACTCTTCCGCCTATTAAGCCATACAAACCTTTCAGACCAAAACCATCTTGGTTCGATGACACTCAAATTTGTTGGTATCATCGCACACCTGGACATGATACTAAGCATTGTTGTGCCCATAAGGTTTCCATTCGTCAACACCTGAAAAAGGACACCCCTCACATTGAGGCTTCTTCTGACCACTTTTTTGATAAATCATCGACACCATCCCATGCCTCTCGAACCTCCTCACCTAAATTGGGATCTCCATACAAGACTATGGTCCCTCTACCACCTTCCACTCCTTTATTTCAAATCAACACAATTAATGTGGCCACCAGGGCCCAAACTGTGAAGAATAAAGGAAAAGACCAGGCTTCTACCCCTTTAACATATCCATTATTTGTCAAGACCTCTCAACCAACACAACCCAAGATTTCTATCTTGGGCACATCTCGACCATCATCTCTGGGGGAAATTCCTCCTAACATCTCTAGTCCACATGACGTTTGGTATAAATGACTTGTTGACTACTTAACTTATTCTATCATACCACCTAATCTCTCTAGCAATAAACGGCAGGCTTTTATCAAGAGTACTACTTGATATACCATGCTAGGGGGTCTTCTTTACAAATGAGGTCTTGATGGCCTCCTTCGATGCCCAACCTCCACTGAAACATCCCATGCCATCAAACAAGTCCATGACGTGACTTGTGGGGCACATTTCAGCGATAATGCAGTTGCCAAATGCATCCTCCCCCTGGGCTATTATTGGCCCACTCTTAACCAAGACTGCAATGACTATGTTCGATGTTATACCAAATGCCAACAACATACTAACCAACTTCACATCCAACATCGACCGAAATATGCCTACAACAATTTGAAAGAGCGAGATTTCAAAATCGAAGATCTCATCCTTAAAGAAGACCAACATGTGACCAATTTGGAATGAAGCAAACGGGGCAAGTTTGCTCCTAATTGACTCAGACCTTATATCATAATGCACAAGCATAGAGCAGGGACTTATCATCTGTCTTCTTTCGAAGGCCAGCCAGAACTTGAGCCCCTTAATGCCTTACATCTTTGACCATTCTATTGTTAATCAAGTAATCATTCACTTGACGTTTAACTTGAGCTCGTCCCTTGAGAAACTCCCATCATCCTCATTCATATGCCTTTCAACCCTTTTTCCCTATAAACATTAGTCAACCCTTTTGTCAAGCATGAATGCTTTGTCCTAATAAAAGGGAGACTCCTAAACCTCTATAGTCAAATCCATGACCAAAAGTTCAGTCAATAAACACATAAAACTGGGATGCCTATTCAAAAGTCATAAATTAAAAATGTAGACTGCTCCCTTAAAGGATAGCTGCATCATTGTTGTAATTAATAGACTATTCCCTTGAAGGACAACTATCCACAAACATCCAAACATACAGAGCAAACTAGAGACCACTCCCTCGAAAGATGGCTATACCTAAATTTTGCTACATACACAGCACAACATGACCATAAAACAAGACAACATCCCCAAGTGGACTTCTCGCATTGACCAATCTACCATAAAAAATAAAAAAAAATGACTGACAAACTCTTAAGTCATGGACTTGCCTATAGTCGTTCTCAGGGTCACCTATAAAAGGGGTAAAGTTGTTCCTGCCAAAAAGGGTTACCCCATCCATATCACATAATCATACCTATCACCCCAACATACTCAAGGAATTTCAAGCTCACTTAATGTCAAGTGCTTTGAATACTTCTCTAACATAAACCAATGGTCAACGACGTAATGCATGAACGGGGCTTTTGTTTGCAAAAGCCTTATCTATGCCACCATTATAGTCCTTGTCAATGAAAGAGCAACGCACCTTTCACTTCCTATACATCTTGGTCACATACAACCAAATCATCAACCTACCCAACCAAATCAAACCAAACCAAAATATTTTCAGACCACTAACATTATCATAGCCCATTCACACTAGTTTCTATGGAAAACAATACACATGGAGACTATCAATCATAACACAATTTATGTCAAGCATATACCATCATCAATATGGAAACTTGCTGAAGCATAAATATATACATTTCATTTTTAGCATACACCATCACCAATATGGAAAATTGCTAGGGATGAAAAACCACATAACCAATGTTACAGAATACACCATCACATAATATGGAAAAGGCTGTAACATCATCATACCTTCAACATTTCAAGCATGTACCATCACATATATGGGAAATGCTAAACACTAACCTGACCAAACCAATTATCAACCACTTTGACTCTTCATCCGAACTACATTGGCTTGAGGCCCTTTCAACAGGGGCTATGTAGGCAGCACTCAGTTGACATGGAGTCTTCTGGGGTTAGCTCGGCCATTCGCCCGTTCGTCTTCCTAAAGACGTCGGCCATCCGTTCATCTGTCTACTTGATGGACCAACCATATAACCTTTAACCATGACTTAACCTAGTCAAGACCAATCCATAACCGACCCTCTTCTTTCAAACTACATTGGCTTGAGGCCCTTTCAACAGGGGCTATGTAGGCAGCACTCAGTTGACATGGAGTCTTCTTGGGTTAGCTCAGTCATTCGTCCGTTCATCTTCCTAAAGACGTTAGCCATCCATTCATCTATCTACTTGATGGACCAATCATATAACCTTTAACCATGACTGAACCTAGTCAAGACCAATCCATAACCGACCCTCTTCTTCCGAACTACATTGGCTTGAGGCCCTTACAACAAGGGCTATGTAGGCAGCACTCAGTTGACATGGAGTCTTCTGGGGTTAGCTCAGCCGTTCGCCCATTTATCTTCCTAAAGACGTCGGCCATCCATTCATCCGTCTACTTGATGGACTAACCATATATCCCTTAACCATGACTTAACCTAGTCAAACTCAGTCCATAACCAACCCTCTTCTTCCCTTTTGGGGAGAACTACATTGGCCTGAGGCCCTCAAAATAAGGGCTATATAGGCATCACTCAATTGACACAGAGTCTTCTAGGGTTAGCTCAGCCATTCGCCCGTTCGTCTCCCTAATGACGACGGCTATTCATTCATTCGTCTACTTGACAGACCAACCATATAACCTTTAACCATGACTTAACCTAGTCCAACATCATGACCAAACAACCAGCCTTGACATTGTAGAAGTCACCTTTGGCTTCTCATGGGGCACATTGGAGATCACATACATCTCCCTGACCACAACAAATAACTAAACAACATTTGAGATCACTTATATCTCAACCCGACTCGACCAATGACCATGGAGATCACGTCTATCTCCTCAGACCACGACCACTTTTGAGACAACTTTGCCTTGGTTGTTTTGATTGCATGTATGCTACCTCACGAATAGTTAGCAAAATTATACGCACCTCACATTATGACCCTCACAAGTATTGGATCACGCCCAAGTTGATCCCTACTACTTGTGACATTTTTGTGTTTTCCAGGAGCACTTCCTAAGCCTAGGATACTTGGAACACGACGACCATTGGAGCTACAGCTTTGATCGATTAACCCAATTAGCTACGACTAAAAGCTGGGGACCAGTTACTTCAATTTAAGCACTCCTCAACCTTGCCTGTGATAATTTGACCTATCTATCACGTGAAGTGGTATACACGCAATCTCAATTACTGCAGCATTCACATTCCAACTTCACCATATCCATCCACTGCCTATCAAATCGGCACCTAATATTAGGTTACCTTCCCTTGACTCCCGCTTTGAGGGAGAATACCTCATCACCATATCTAGGGCAACCTAACACTTATGTTTGTCTTGCAGTTCATCAGAACAACCAATAGGACAAAAAAGGACCTCATCCCATACCTGGGACAACCTAACATATATTTTTGTCTTGCAGTTCGTCAGAACAACCAACAAGATAAAAAGGACCTCATCCCATACCTGGGGAAACTAACTCCTATTTTTGTCTTGCAGTTCGTCAGAACAACCAATAAGACAAAAAGGGGCAAATGTAGACACCAATATTGTGTTGACTCCCCTTGGTCCCCTTCACACTTTATTAATTTAAAATAAATTACTTATTTTAAATTAATGACATCACCCTCTAACACCTCACCTTGGACACCTTGACACCTCACCCTTAGACCATTTCTCACCCTATGACTCACCTTGAGACTAAGTCATCCCAATCCTAACTACCTAAGACTTATTCTTACTCCCTATTTATTCCCTAACCAACTCTCGTGCTTAATAACCCCGTCATTTGACTGTTCTCCAATGGCAAAAGCACTTGGCAAATGGAGAATGGGCTTCTTAGCCGGTTTACTCATTCTTCAACCACTGACGTCGGTCAACTGTTGATTGATGCCAGCGGGATCACTGACGTCAATTACATAAACTGACTTCTAATGTCGAGTTGGGCTCTTAGACCTTGGAATCAGTTGGGGCTCTCTTCTAATCAGCTCTTAGACTCTCGAATCGACTTCCTCTCGGACTCTCTCTCTCTTCCACCTAGACTCTGAGACATCGACACGCATCAAGCATTAGACTTCGACTAACGCCCCCTTGGCTTCAAAAACTCTGCACCAGTCACTCCACATCAGACTGAAACATTGCATGAGAACTTCAACATTAGCCACAACAGGAACAAGCGTCCTAACACCTCTGGTTCTTCATCAAGCAAGAGCTAAGTATTCTTCTGCCTTTCATTTCAGTAATTTAGAATACTTTAGTAATTAGTTTCTATTTACTATTTTTAAATACTATCAGACCAGTCCCGACTCCTTCCTGGAAAGGCTAAAAAGCCTTCCTCTTACCTTTACCATTTTTGACAATCTACCCTCTATCTTTGTCCCTCTTAAGACCCTATTGACTTCCCTGCAACCCTGTACGGACCTCCAAACTATCATACTCCTTTTGTCGACCATAGACATAACCCTCAAACCCATCCAAGGCCCATTGCCCCTACCGACGCCGACAGCATAATTGACATCGGCAACATTGACCAACTGATGACGACAGACTAACCGACATCAGTGATTGTGAGAGATTAACTGTAGGAATCAAGTACGCGTTATCTATTTCTCTTTCTTAGTCTTTCACCATTTCTTTTATACAATATTCCTTTTTGTAAATAAGTGGACTGTCATCCCTCAAGGAAGTCTTTGCACTTCTGGGACCGAGCGTGTGCTTGGCAGTCCACCATATCTATCTCTAACATTTTTTTGTTTAAGTCTTATTCTTATCTACAGGTGTCTTCCTCCACAACCAAAGAGGAGCTCCTTCAATCGCTTGGATACGGTGCACAACTTAATCCGGGTAACGTACAAACCCTTGACCATTATCTTTAGTTTCTCCCTTCTTCTGAATGTAATTAAAAAAATGAATTAGAAACAGGTTGTTGAATGTGTAGTACAATGTAGTACTTACTATCATGTAATACACATAGAAACAAAGTGATTGGCATAGAAATGAGTGAAAACTTTGCATTAAAGGCACAAATAACAATGCACACTCATAAAATGGATGTCAGACTCAGTCGAGAATGCATCCACAAATGAACAGTCTGTGCAATGATTACATAAGTGATAGTGCAAGATCATAAAAAAAAGATGTTGGGCTCAACCAAAAAAATGTCCATGAGGAGAACAAGAGTGTTAAATTGTGAGTTAAGTATAGGAGAATAAATTTTGTTTTGTTTGTGAGGGGGTTTGACCGCCTGCCAAAACTGGACCTCACCCTTCATCTTCATGAAATAAAGTGTTTCAAAATAATGATAAATAACTCCTTAAAATATGATTTCTCATAATAATATTGTTTTTATTAAAAAGAAATCCTTAAATTTTCTCCATCGTCAAAATATAATTTATTTTTTATTTTTGAATTGTATCATAGTCATTAAAACTATGATAACTTTCTCAATTCTTAATGAAATTATTAATTTCAAAATGATATAGAAAGAGGAAGCCAAGGTGCATAGAACCCAGAAATTTTTTAGAGCGATTATATACTTTTTTTGTAGTTGGTAAAATAATAGTCATTTTTAATCAAAAATGGATTTGCAAAACCAATAACTTGTAAATCTTGCCTCCTTATCAAAAAATAAATTAGTATTTTGTCCAAACATCTTGAATCCTCCTTTTAGATCAACAAAAGGTTATATATCCAAGACAATTGAAATAATTACAAATACTGATGAAGTTCACCAATTAGAAAAGAAAGGACTGTAGATATACACAGATCTACAAGTTTCTTCTTTACAATCTTAGAATACAAACTCAAAAAACTACTCAAGATTTCAAGAAATTAACAACAAAATGATGTTCGTTACCAGAAAAGAGATCGGATACCATGACGGAATTATCCAAGATCCAACTGATAGAATCAAACACACGAACTATAAATGCAAAGGAAATAGAAGTAGGACTTCATTGTTGAGAATGAAATCAAAATAGAGTACAATTATAATAATATTTCATTCATAAATCATTAAAAAATAGCTTATAAATGAGGTGTATTTATAGGTGCAATGGAGGAATAGAGCCAAGACATTTGGCAATGTGAACATAGGACTTTTGCCAAATCGTTTGTGTGCTCCATATGTCAATATTGGTGGGTAAGGGTATCTTTACACACCAATTTGACTATAATTTTCTCATGTGCATTTTCACCTTAATTATCTCATTTATGACACCTAAGTGACCTCAAAATAACGCTCAAGTAAGATAAATAAAAGTGTAGGAATAATCTATAATAATAAATACAAAGGAAAATAATATCCTACACTAACAAAATGCATTGGTTAAGAATAGGGGATAGGGTTACCAAAGAGTTATTTTCCCTTATCCATTCCAAACAAGTTGTATACTAGATTAAAAGCATTTAAAATGTTAATGGTAGGGTTACCAAACTCTTAGACATTTTTTGAGCCTTTGTTCATTACTACCAGGGTCTTTTGTCATTCAACCTTTTTGCTCAGCCCGTAACACTTTTCCAATGTCTTCAAGTGTTCCCTTGCAAGATGTCTGAACCAAAAAGAGTTGCCCATGATAGACCTATTTTTATAAATGACCTAAAGGAAGTGACCATGTATATGATTGTTGATAAAGCACCCAATATTAATGGGTTCCCTTGTGAATTTAATCAAGTCTTATGAGACATTATTGGTCCTGATCTCCATAAATTTTATTTTGAAGTTATTTTATTTAATTATGTGGTATCCCTCATTAATAAGAGTAATATTAAATTCATCCTTAAATCTATAAATTATGATTTTATTATGAATTAGATACCAATAACCCTTCTAATTCTATTTTATAAAATCATTATTAAAGCCCTTCCCCTCAGGTTGAGACATATTCTTTCCCTCATTGTTAGAAGTGAGAAAACAGGGTTCATCTGACACATATATAATGGAATGGGATAAATTCTCTAGTAAAAAAATTGTGTTTGTGAAAATTGACTTTGAGAAGGCCTTTATTAGGATTGAGTGGCCTTTTATCATTTCTATGCTACAAGTTTCAAGTTTTGGTCTTTATTTTCTCCATATTGTTTACATGTTTTTTAGGATGTTGTATCTTTCATTACCTTAATGGAGTTCAATCCCACAAGTTTGGGATTTTCAACTCTATCAGGAAATGTTTTCCATTAGCCCCTTAGCTTTATCTTCTGGTTGTAGAAGTATTCAACTACATTTTTGCCAACTACTCTTCTATAGGTTTGGTGAAAGGCATATCTCTCAATCATTGTGATTTATCGCTCATTAATGGACATTTTTTATATGATTCTTTTCTTACCCTTTTGGATAAAGAGGCCTCGGTTAAGAATGTTATGAAATGTCTCAATATTTTTTTCATGCATCAAGCTTCTCTATCTAATGGATAAAGGAGCCAATGGTAATAGATCATACTAGGAGTGTAATTTAATTTTCTAGGCATTCATTTTTCCTTTAGGTCCTCCCTAGATGATCTTTGGTCATATGTTATGTATAGGGTTGAGAAAAATATTACCTACTAGATCACCAAGCCACTCTCCTTAGCAAGGAAGTTTCAAGTTTTCTCTAAAGTGTTAGTTGTTACTCATGCATATGTAGACACTAAATCTGAATTATATAGCACCTTAGTCTTATATACTTGGCAAGTACTTCTAATGGATATACCCTTAAACTCTTAGACCTTCCTACTAATAAAGGGTTCACATTTGCTATCTCTTATGCCCATTGCTTTTCTCTTAGTCCAACCATATGTTATTCTATTGACCAAGCCTTATATATTGCTAAAAATAATTTAAACTTGTTTATTATCATCCTCTACAAGTTTTGGACCTATATCTATTTTTTAGCTTATCAAATAATTATGTC
Organism: Torreya grandis; assembly: GCA_037957365.1. Classification (NCBI taxonomy): domain Eukaryota; kingdom Viridiplantae; phylum Streptophyta; class Pinopsida; order Cupressales; family Taxaceae; genus Torreya; species Torreya grandis. Next base: position 3,447,771 of record JARHVA010001013.1, read on the forward strand.
CTATCCAGACACCTACATCAATGCTAGTGTTTTGTGCCAAATTAAATGTCCAATTCCCTATAGTCATAAAATTTACAAATAAAGTGTATCCTTATGGTTATCATAAGTGATTTAAGGCAAGATATTTCCAAAAGGGATTGGTATATATACAATATCAACCCTCATTCATTTCTCACCTAGTAAAGATATAATAAAGACCTAGAAAATACCTAGTAAAGACCTAATAACTCAGATAAGTTACCAAAATCACTCAATCAAACATTCAAGGGAGAAAATATTCCTTATTCTTTCTCATTTCAACATATTTCATAGGGAGAAACCATATATAGGTCTGAATTACTGAAGGAGCATCCCATGAGCCATATATGCTAAGTTACAAGCTAGGTCACTCTATGTACCTACTTATCACACATTGCATCTTTATGCACACACAAGTCAACATGTAGGAGATAACTACATAATTCTGAGGCTCTCTTTGGAGTATTAGATATGTAGGCATTATCCATTAATAGAGGGGTCATTGGTATAACTCGACACCATGTGCTCACTAACCTATTTTTCACAGTCACTCCAAGGGTGAGGAAGTTCAGGTTTTATCATTTGATAAAGAGTGACAACTTGTTTTTGAGTTATGAACACACCAAATAAAAGGTGATAGAAAAACCAAAAGGTTCTAGGTGGTGGTCACATCTAGATCTAGTCAATATTCTATATTGAACACCTCGATCTAATTCAGACACCAACATTGACACAAATGTATGGATCTGGCATAAGTGTTCAAGGTATCGATTGAAAGATTCTACATTCTAATGACTATTTTATAATCCTAATCTAGTCCAATTCTATTCTATTTCATCATAAATTTGTATGTGCAAAGTAAACTAGATAAGTACTCTTTTTTTCATTTATTATAATATCGATCAATAGATGTACTCACTATATTTAGCATATCTCAACATTTAAAATTTATAATATTGTTTATCTACATTTGTAATTAATTGGCTTTATATATATATATATATATATATATATATATCACCCTTGTGCTTATTCATTTATATATTTTTAACCCTATATTACATTGACCCATCTCAAGTTAGGGTTAAACATTTGGTTAACCCATCTCTTTATGCAAACCCTAACTTGTCTTAGGGTATTCAGCCTTCTAAGGTTTTTCATTTTTGTATTTTTTTCGATTTACTTTATCATTTATATGCAACCTAGGCATAACTTAGATTAACTTATGTTTATGTTGAACATCTAAAGCTTCCTCATTATCCAACTAATATGGCTCAAACTAATGAAGTAACCATGACTACTAATGAAATTGAATCGCATCCTAAATAAGTTATCATAGAAGATGATTTTGATTATGAAAATAATGGACATGAACAAATAGATCAAGAGTAAGTACAAGCTCTTGCTATGTTTTGACACCATATCTATAAAAACCCTAAAGATCTTGATGAGATCCTAAGAACCATATTAGAAACTAAAAAGTTAAAAATAATAGAGGAATAACTAGGTCCATCCATCGATCATGGTACTAGAGTTATTGGTCATCCCCATGTACCAATAACCCTTCCCTTGGTTGCATCATTGATTCATACCTCTAATGGGGGTATGGGATATGTGTTTACACCTAAATCCTATTATTGTTACATTTTACATGGGAAATATAAATACTTCAACTTAATTATCAGTTTCAATGCCTATATCAACTCAAACTATTGGTACACCTCCATTGGTGACTTCTCAAAATTCAAATCTTAATGACCAAGAGGTGAAAACTCTTTTCCAAACTATAAAAATTTTGCAAACTTAGGTTACAAATATTGAACAAAATTCTATAAAATCACCTTATGTTATTGATTCACAAAAGGTGTTGCATAATCCTCGTGTACCTAAAATATCTTTACAGCCTTTGCCAACTGGATTAGTTGCATCTAAGTTCATATTTTATGATGTCAAAGGTGATCCTAAACAAAATCTTTGATCTTTTTATTCGATATGCCTTGATTATGCCTATAATGATGAACTTTTGACTAAACTATTTCCAATAAGCCTCAATGGCTATGCTTTAAGATGGTTCTATGATTTACTAATCCAATTAGTAAAAGCATTCAAACCTCTCATGGATTAATTTTTGGCACACTTATCTATCAACATTACTGAAAAGGTTTCCTATGCCCAAATTTCAAAAATCAAACAAGGAACCTATGAACCTATCAATGAATATGTCTTAAGGTACAAGACAATGTTGGCTAAAATTACCAATACAATGGAGAGATAAAGAGCTTTAAGACATCTTCAAGTAAATCTTACTTTCCCCATTATATAAGTCCATTATTTTTACAAAGTTCAAATCTTTGATGAATTATGCCATATTATTCATGATCATGTAATGAAACTTGTCTCATTAAATAAATTTAAGTATGTAGCAAACACACTGACTACATCAAATACCACGTTTACTATCAAACCAAGTTATAAGGTGAAACCTATGGAGCCTAAAAAGGAAATAACTACTATGGTTAATGCAATGTCACAACAATCTAATCAACTTGTCTTATACAATGCACCAAGAAGATAATTTACACACTTACTTGAGTTTCCAACTTCATTAATTCCAATTCTTGTGGAGTGTCACCTCATATATCTCCCTCATCCTATAGAGGTTGATATGATTTGACTTCTACCCAAAGGACATGACATCAATGCTTATTGTGACTATCACAAAGGCCTTAGGATTTCTACAAATTGATTTTTTACCTTGAAACATAATATCCAAGACCTTATCAATGACAAAAAAATTAAATTTGATGATCTTCTAAAGGAATCAGGTTCACAATTTGGTGATCACTAGAATTGGAAAATATTTAAGAACCCTTTGTAAGACCATGCTAAAAAGGAACCAAAAGTACAAATGACATATAATGCATATCCTCTTCCACCATATTATGGACACCCATTAGATGGGATTATTGGTATTTATATGTGACATACATCTCTTATGGTTTAGAGACCTATTACTTTTGATGATAATGAGATTGTAGATGATGACTCAGCTATTCATTCTTTATTCATTTGAGCATACCTTGATCACTAGCCTATACACAATATTATGATTAATAATGGTGTAAACAAGAACATTTACACCATGACATTACTTATGTATTTGGTTATACACATGATTTAAATCCTTTGGATAAACCATTCAGAGCATTCGATGGGACCTCACAATAGGTTCTTGGTGAGATTGACTTACCTTGATAGGTTGGCCCAATACATATGGTCACTACATTCTTAGTTATGCCATAAATGGGTGTCTTTGGTATGTTATGGGGGTGATCTTGGATATATAAACTTCATGTAGTACATTCTATAGTGCATAGGTGTGTTAAATATATCCATACCAACAAGGTAATTATAGTTTTCAAAGTTCCATATGAACATCCACTTGAATAAAATAAACTTATACCCAGACAACTAATTATCAAACCTACTAAGTTTAATCCTCTGCAAAAGGGTAAGCAAAAATTAATCCCCTTTCCTAGGTGGTTATTACTCAAAATACCATTATATCAATGGCATGTAGTTGATTCCATGAAATCTTTATCTACTACACACCATATTCTAATATCTAGAAAACCTAAACATTTTCCTATTACTGCTACTTCAAAGAAACCACATACTATTTAATAATATGTTCCATGAACCCATATTCCTTCTATTATATCATCATAACCACATAGTCCTGTTATACATATGTAAAGAATTATAGATCCTACAATGCCATATATTATGTTTATACATTCCCTTGGCAGTACCACCAGTTTATTGCACCAGTTTCTAGTGGGGATATACTTATGAGCATCCTTTGGATGAGATCATAGGAGAGTCTTTTCTTTTCCAATATTCCCCAAAATACCCCAAAAAAATAAAATACCAAAAATATTTTCATAATTTACATATTCTATTGGATCCTTGGCATTTATGTTCTTCATTCCATGTTGGTATATAACATATCATTCTTTCTATATACATGTGTTTCACACATATTTTGAGTGTGATACAGGCATACCCAAGCACATGATATATGCACTTTCATATGTTGGGCCTTCCTCTGTTCATCTCATATGGACATTGGGGGCATTGTTTCTTTGATCATGATACACCTATGTTATTTCTTTCTATGATCATTTTTATTATCATGTTTGAGCCTATATACTCACACATGCCTTTATCCATGCTTATATATTTCGTAGTGTACTTGATATGCTATGTAATTAATATTTTTTGACAACACATATATCTAAGGACTAGTATGATATGTTTATGATGGTTGTTTATGTTCTATACTTTCCATTTATGCACTTCCTTAAGTGTGTTCCTTGTTTTTTATTGTCTTGCATTGTATTAATTATTCAAGCATTTGAATATGTTTCATTGTTGATGGCCCTAGTGCCTATGTTTGCCTATTGTAACATTTACATATGTCATATCTTTTTATAAGTAGAAATTTGAACATGTCTTTATATGCTTTGTGGACATTTAACTAAGTCATGTCCCTTTGATTGTGCAACATTTGAACATGCCCCTTGTATGTAGTCTCCTTGACCTTTGTCTTTTGATTTGCTTTTGAGTGTTCTTGTGTGTGTGTGTGATTGATTGTTGAGATTGTACTATTAATATCTAGATGTTTCCAAGATTTAAACCATGTATCTTAAAATTTTATGTGATCACATACTATATACCTCATTGTTATATCTATCTAAACATGCCACACCGATATGCTACATGATCCATGCACAAATTATACAATTATTGTATCCTTTTGAGGTAAAGTAACTACCAGTTTATAATTACCCTCACCTAAAAAAAAGGGGCATATAAATTAGGGCATGTCATAGAGGCATGGATTTCACACCTCCATAGTTTCATTCAGTGGGGGCATGCTAAAAAAAAGGCATAACCTCTACACTTACTTAGTACTCAGTATTTTCATATTACAGTGGGGGCATGTTATCCACACTTACACAAATTCTTATTTTTATATTTTAGTGGGGTCATGTCATGGGAACATGTACTCCACACTTGAAAAAAATTAAATTGGCCAAATTACACAATTTTATGATTTAAATACACATTTATGTCAACATTCTATATAATGGTACCATTATTATACCTAGGTTTCAAATTGAGACATAATTGAGGTGCATATGTCATGTAAAATATCACCTTAAATTTTAAAATCAAATCATCTTTCAGATTTCAAATACTTCTATGGACTTTATCCTACACAAGATGGACTTTTGCAAACTATTATTGAGCCAATCTACTGTAGTAATTGGTTCACTTTTGGTGAGGTTAAGGTGATTACATCACTCAATCTTACCAATTTTATAATATGGATTGATTAAATCATTCACCCTCAATATATTTATAGTGTGAGTTGACTTGGATCACTCACACTCACCAAGTTATAAGTACTATTGGGTTGCACAGTTGAGCTAATCTTAATTGTCAAGTGGCAACACTCCTTTTCTCCAAGTTTGGGAGCAAGTTTTCTTCATATATATATATATATATATATATATATATATATATATATATATATATATATATATATATATATATATATACACTTACGGGTTTTAAAATTGTCCTAATATCAACTCTAATACTTCATATTAAATAATTTATTCAAATTAAATTTCTAAAAGGCAAGATGGTTGCATCAATACACATGTCTAATCCTAACCTTGCTCTTTTGAATTTCAAGCATTTCAAATTATTTTGAATTCTAGATATATGCACTAATTATATATTGTAACACGCTCTTGGTTTTAGGTCAGTCACTAGAAAATCACTCAAGTGGAACTCATGCAAAGACAAGTTGTGTTATTCACACCTAGGTATGCATTTAATTTCCTTTAAACTAGCAATTTAATTACTAGATTAAGGGGGGGAGTGTAGACACTCAATCTAAATTATATAGAACCTCAATTTTGTATACATGGCAATTACTTCTAATGGTTTTACCCTTCAGCTCCTAGACCTTCCTTATACTAAAAGGCTTGCATCCTCTATTTTTTGTGCTTATTTTTTATCTCTGAGTTTGACCATATGTTATTATAATTACTAGGCCTTCTATACTACTCAAAAAGCTATAAACCTACTTATTATCATCCTCTACAAGTTTTAGACTTTTATTTGTTTTATATCTTCTTAGACACTTGCATCCTAACCAAATGCCTATGTCAATGCTAGTGTCATGTGCCAAACTAAGTGTTTAGTTCCCTAAAGTCATCAAATTTACAAATGAAACATACACTTATGGTTATCTTAATTGCTTTAATATGATATATTTCCAAAATAGATTAGTATATATAAAATATCAATCCTCATTCATTCTCCACCTAACAAAGACCTAACAATCACAAGTCAACCTACAAAAATCACTTAGTCAAGCATTCAAGTGAGCAAATATTCCCTATTATTTACTATTTCAACATTGGTCATAGGGATATTCCATATACTAGTCTGAAATACTGAAGGAGCATCCAATGAGCCATATTTTATAAGTTACAAGCTAGGTCACTCTATGTACTAGTTTATCACACATTGCATCCTTATGCACACACAATCTAGTATATAGGGGAGAACTACATAAGTATATGGCCCTCTTAAAAGTTTTGGTTATGTACGTAGCACCCATTGACAAAGGGGTCTTTGGGGTAGCTATACATCGTGTGCCCATAACCCATTTTTATATAGTCACTCCAAGGGTGAAAAAGCTAGGGTTATCATTTGATGAAGAGTGATAACTTATGCATCAGATCTAAACACACCAGATAAAAGTTAATATAAAACCTAAAAGTTTTCATGTGTTTGTATTTATATCTAGTTAATATTTCATATTGAACACTTAAAATTAATTGAGACATTAGCATCTACACAACTATCTAGATCTGACACAAGTATCTAAGGCATAAATTGTAAGATTCTAGAATCTAATGACTATTATAGAATCTTAATCTAGTCCACTTCTAGCTTGTTTCAGCTCATATCTACATGTGCATAGTAAACCAACTAAGTAATCTTATTTTTGTATATTATAATATCAAACAATAGTTGTACTTCTTATTTTTAGCAAATCTCAACATTTAAATTTAAAATATTATTTACTTAAGTTATAATTACTCAGCCTACTATAGATCTATTTATCACCCTTGTTCTTATTCATTTATATATTCTTAACCCTTTACCACATTGACCCACCTCAATTTAGGTTTAAATAATATACTATTCTTGTTGGGATCATTCTAATTTGTCTATGCTAAAATGGAGAAATTATTGAAGGATTTCCTTTGGACCAACTCAGAAGGCCATAAGGGTTTTCACAAGGTGTACTGGGATATTTTTTGTAGGCCTAAAGAATTTGAGGGCCTTGGGCTTATTGACATTAGACTTCAAGGCTATGCTCTAAGTGTGAACTGGATCATCAAAAGCCTAGATGGGAATGAAGATTAGAATATTTTATTGAAGCATTATATTACCTAAGGAACCCCTCTTGGCCAAAAGGCTTGGAAAGGTCATAAGTTACAAAATATTCTTCTTTCTCTTTTGTTAGTTCAAGTTGGTGGCACCTTTGTTATTAAAATCATATGGAAATCCTAGGAGATTCTCAACCTAACTTTATCTAGGCTAGGGATGGCTTCATAATTAGTCTCTCAGTTAATTCTCAGTCTCTCTAGTGGTCTCTATATACACATTATATTTTCACCTTTCATCAAATGCTGACGCTTTACATCTTGTAAGAACCCATCAAGACTAAATCTGTCTAAGTGCACACCCTAAGGGGTGGATAGACCTTTGGTGATTTGTAGGATTGTTTTCCTTTATTGTCATATTATTACCAATCCAACAAGATCTTAAAACCATTACCTAAGCTATTACTCCTCTCTTGCACACTCCTCTAGTATTTTTCCTCTTTCCATCCCTCTTTTCCTCACCTTGATCCCTTTTCACAAGTTAACTATACTAGGTCAACTAGGTCAACCCTGTGTAGTTTTTAGCCTCTGATTATTATACAAGGTCAACTAGGTCAACCCTATACTATTTAGGGTGTTTTTCACTTGGATTTTCATCTACCCTTCAACCAACCTAGCTTGAGACATAGTGATTTATCTCCTGAAAACATACAGGGTCAACTAGGTTGACCTCGTATAACCAACATATTCGAAAGGATTTAGGGTGAGATCCACATATAAATACAATATTATTTTATCATTATTTCAATATGCAATCAAGATTTATTATTCGCTCCCACTTCTTTACAAGCTTCTATTCCACCATTCTACTTAAAGAGTCTTAGCTTAAGGTTTCTACTTGGAAAATCTAGTCTTGTAGATAAGTCTTAGATGCTTTGGCCTTGCTTAGTGATCCTTACAAACCATAACAACCTCTTGTGATGCCCATTTGGCCAAGGGAGAGATTAAGTCTCAATGGGTTCACATTCAAGTAAGTATATTCTAACTTTGTTCTCCTCTCTTTTAGCAGATAGAAGTAGCATAAGTTTTGGCTTGAATAATATTACTCTTCATATTCCATGTATTAAGGATTTACTCATACATAACCTAATTGAGAATCTCTTATACATGTTTTGATTGTTTTACTAACCCCCACTTTGTGCCACAAGCTTTGGTGAGCATTAGATTAGATTTACTTTCTTGTTTATTAAAATAGAGTGAACATTAAACCTAAGACTCTTTTAGGGTTGTTTCATGATTGTGTTAGATTGTAGGCTTTAGAACCCTAACTATCATGGTGTATTGTGATAAGTAATCCCCTAATTGGGTTTAGCAAATCCCCATATTGGTCATGCCCTGATTAACAAATGTATTCTCAATCAGAAGTGTAGGTATGCTCTATCTTCTCTGAGATAGGATTGATTTATAGACATGATGCTTTTATGATTGCATACATTCTGGTGAACCTGACCTGAACAAACTCTTTAAGGATTTGTTCACCTTATTTCATTTTTTTCATCATTATTTTTACCATAAATTTGTCATACTAGATCGACTCTGTCGACTCAGTACCTAATTTTTGTGCACAAGATTTAAGGTATAGGCTACTATATTGACCTTATCAACCCAATACAAATTTTTAGACTTACAAACAACTAATCCAAACTACTAGGTTGACCTAGTCAACCCTGTACATTTTCAAGCACTCAATGGCAAGTTTCTATAAAGCTTGATTGACTCAGTCGACCTAGTTAGTAGAATTTGCAAGCATATATCAAGGTTATTGAATAGAAATATTCATTCTCTACATCTATGATCAACCAAGTTTCCTTTCTATCTCTCTATCTCTTTCTTTACAATCTTTCCTTTTATAGTTTGCAGACCTTAAAACTGCACTTGCATAGTCAACTAGATTGACCATGCCAACCCAATTTTGTGTTTTGTCAACCCTATTCAATTTCAAACCTTGCTTTCACAGTACAAGTTTGACCTTGTCGACCCTATTTTGTATTAAATGCATATAATGTTGACTATATCAACATTATACCTTGTTTCAAAGTTGGAATTAACCTTATATGCTAGTAATTAATTCACACTTGCATTTTTTGTTATGTGCATGTTTATAATAGATCACATAGCTTAATTAGGTGGTTTTTAATTAATTGTTTAGTTTTATTATTTTTTATTCTATGCACACATGGCCAAATTAGAAAATCTAAATAAGCATTTTAACATTTGTCTACATAAGGCCAACCTACTTGGATTTCATCACCAAGGGAGAAGCTAACTTGATTATTTTAGTCAAATATAAAGCGTGATTAATGGTATATTATGGCTAAGCACCTGACACCCTTATTGTTACAGTGTGAAATGAGGGGGTAGGCCTCAATACTAAGCCTATATCATTACCATTATAGATCTCTTTTAACCCAAACTACCTGAAACCATCCTTAGATTACCAGTCTAGTTCCTTGCTTATAGCTAACTTCCCATCACATTTAAAATCATATCTTAATATTATAATAAACATTTAGGTTGACCAATTAGTTATCTCTTTACTTTTAAATTTGATTACTTGCTCTTTACTCGATTATATTTTTTAGTACAAAAACTTGCATTATCCAATGTTGGTGCAAGGTTTTGTGATGTGTGACTCAATTAGATTGGCCAGCGTTAATCTAATTAATTGTTTATTTTATTTTATTTATTTATTTTCAAATTACTTACAAAATTTATCTTGTTTCATTTCACAATCTATTATAGGCTTCTTAAATTTACCTATCTAATGTATTGGGTCAACCTAATTGACCCTGTATCTTTTTTCAGCCTCTATTCACTATATTAGATTGACCTAGTTGACTCTATACTATTTTCAAGCCCTATTTTTTTCTAGATCAACCCATTTTATCTTGTACTTCTTTTTTCCTTCCCTGTTTATCAATCTAGTTCTCTATTTTTCCTTCTTTGCATTTTGTTCATCTCTCTTCAGTCATAATGAAGTATTCTATTAGAATCTTCTTGGATAGCTTGAATCCATTTAGATACTATATGGGATGTTCATTTTTCCCTCTCTTTTTATCCCAAGAGCACTGCCACTCTTGGGGAACCTCTTCTCATCCTTCATCCATGAACTGCAATATGGTTCGGATAACACTTCAAGATAAAGTTAATGGATCTAATCCTTTCCTTTCTTACCAATAAACTTCTCATCTTCAAAATATTCAAACTAATGTGGGAGTAATTGATATAAGTTTACCTAACATTCCCACTAATAATCCTTCTTCTATTAATCCTCCCCCTAACACCAATTTGGAGAGTACTCCTACCAACACCAACCCACCTCCTAATACAACTCAAATTTTAGCCCAAGTTATCCAAAAAATGAACATAATGAAAAATTATAACACCAACCAAATGATTCAATTTCAACAACATTTAATCAATGTGGTTGCCTCCAACTATTCATCCTCAAGCTAATCCCAATTTCACTCCTCCACCTATTTGGGATGCCTCAAGTAATGTTATTCCTCAAATCATAATGAATAAAAAGATGCTTAAACTATTCAAAATGAGCCTTTATATCCCTTCATTATTTCCATTGATATTGCTAATATATCTCCAACTATCAATTATGATGGGACTAAAGACCCTGCCTCATTTCTCAAAGCCTTTGGCAACCTTTACAAGGAGTGGATCCAAACTAATACATTCACTAATACTAAAATATTAGTAAAAAACTTCACTAGTGATGTATTATAATGGTATAATCAACTTCCCCAATATTCTATTTGACAACTTAAAGATTTGGTTAATCCCTTAGTTAAAGAGTTTCAACACAATGATCTTCTCAAAAATTGTCTTAGCCACTTCATCAATGTTAAGCAGTCTCCTACTGAATAAATTCGTGACTTTATCAAAAGATGGAAATAATTGGCCTATAAATTTGACTTAACATGACTGATGATAACTTATTCAAACTATTTATCATTGTTTTAACTCCCACTCTCCAATATAAGGTTCAAACCTTTGCTCCCCAAACACTTAATGAAGCTCTTGATCAAGCTAAACATCAAGACTTTCTTATGAAGCAATTCGAACCTAATCCTAAAATTCTTAAAGAATCTTTCTAAACATATTATTTTATCACTAATAATACTCTTCAAACCAAACCAAGAGTTTCCAAAACTGATATTCCTTCACCTTCTCATACACCTCTTTCAGTTTAGCAAATGAAATAAATTTTACCGCCCTCAAAACCTTTCATTTATCCTGATGCTCCTCCTAAGTGGTATGACCCCAATTTATTTTGTTGGTTCCATGCCAACATTGGTCATTCTCATGAATCTTGTAAATGGCTCACTAAATTTGGTGTCTCATATATACTTGGTGATTCATTCAATCATGAAGTTATGATCAATCTTCACCATCAAGAATATACAACTACTTTTCAAAAATCACAAGCTTCTAAAGATTTTACTTCAAATAACCAAAAATATTCTTCAAAAAATCAACCAAATATCAAGGATGTTTGTGTCATTGATGCTGATTATGACCAATATTTTAACAATTATCAATATGTCAATACTTCTAAGGTGAATTATTATCATAAACTAGCTCACAAAGATCCCATTACCAAGCCTAAGAAGCCATATTTGGAGGAACAACTTCTTAAAGATAATACCACTACTAATATTGCTTCAAAAGCTCAAGAGGAACCATCTCCTCTTTTTGATGCTCCAACTGCATCTATTCCTCCAAAGTCTAATTTACCTTTTAAACCTCATCCTGGTTCTTCTAAGTCTTATTGGAACTTTCTTAAAGAACTCAACTCTATGCCTTGTAAGATTCCACTTATGGAGTTGGTCATACTTATCCCTATCATCATAAATTCCTTATCCAAAAGCTCCAATAATTTTATGATCCATCCTCCTTAGATGAATAACCACCTTCTATTGAATCTCAACCTACCAACATAAATTCCATTAAAACTATGTGTCCTTCCAAGCCCTCTATTGAATTCCTTGAAGAGGACATGATAAATGATAAAATTATCTTTTGTGCTAATGATCCACCACTTTTCATCAAATTAGCCATTAATACCACTCTTATCCATAAAGTTCTAGTTGATGAAGGTTCTGGTATTAATGTAACATCTTTATGGCTCATCCAATAACTCAGTTATAACAAGGATCATCTCAAGCAAACCCATCTTATTTTTCATGGTATTGATAAGACTAATCAAAATCTACTTGGTTGCATTTGGCTTCCATTAATCATTGGACCTAAGACCATTCAAACCAAGATTATGGTCCTTCATCTTCCTTTATCTTATACATACTCATTGGTCATCCATGGACTCATCATATGAGGGCCATTACTTCTTTTGGTAGCCAATGCATTAAATTTTTACATACTGGAAAACGATACAAGCATGAAGCTGATCCCAACCCATGAAGCATTCAACTTCATAATTATAAATGACAATATCATATTCCTACCATTCGTAAGGTCAATAGTGTTCTCTTATCTAAGTTTATCAACATGAATCCTGATTTACAAGTTACTCTTATGGATTTTGATGATGATAAACCCAATGATTTGCAACATACTTACAATAATACCAAGTTACCTCCCTATATTTTGCAATAGATTCCTCCTCTATTACCCAGGGATTGTACTATTCCTCTTATTTATAAGATTATCAATTTCCCCCCTCTATGAAATGCTCAGGAGCCTTATTTACCTAAATATGCCTTCACTTGAAATGATAGTCAAGTGGTCAAATTATTTTAAGATCCTCTCATCATGTCTCCTCGTACATTTAATAATATCAAATTTTCACCCTCTAAAACTCCCCCTGATTCTCAAGCATGTACAATTTCTCTAACATACGATGATAACTATATAATGGCCCAAGCTCAATTTAGAGACTTGGATGTCCAGCATTATCATAAAACCTTAGCCTAAATTCATGTTTTTAATTAGGATGTTCATACCATTTTTGTGGATCATAACTTAGATCTTGAGGGTCATGTGCCTCCTACCAATTCTCCTCTTATCGATACTCCTTGGGTGGTAGAGAAAATTATACCTTCTGAACCTCCAAAATTTTCTACATCTCCTTCACCACCTATTGATCCAATCATGGCATCTAATCCTTCTCCCATCACTGAACCCACTGGTATTCTAACCCCTTTTAATCCATCTACTTTTTCTAGTCTTAAAATTACACTAGATGCTAAGGCAACCGATGTTCATCAGATACATTTTGAGTATGATCACCATGGCAATAAAATTTTATATCTTGAAGTAGTTGTCAAGTATTATGGTCCTCTTCCTATCTTTCCTAGTGATGAAACTATCCTTGAGTTACTTTATGCTCGAGAACCTCAACTTCATTAGCAGCATCATAAACTTGGAAATTTTAAGACTAAAAATCCTTGATTCAACAAGTCATTACTAACATTGAACCTAAAACAAATCCAATTTTTACCTTAACTAATGCACCATACCACTTTCAAGATAGCAATGCCATGCTAATTAAAGAAACCACTCACATCTAATATGGTACTCCATCTTGTCCTTGACCAATTATTGTCTCTCATGAACTCTTGCCTATTGAACATGATAATTTGAGCTTATTATTTGACAAATATCATGAGGATTTTGCTTGGTCTTATGAGGACATGCCTAACATTGACCCTAGCATTATGGTGCATAGCATCATTACATATCCTGATGCTGAGCCTATGTATCAAAAATAAAGAAAATTTCCTCTTGAATTTTCTACTTTATGTCATAAGTAAATCATCAAATTACTTGATGCTAAATTTATTAAACTAGTGGATTATTCTAAATGGGTCTCCAACATTGTTCCTATTCAAAAGAAAGTCACTATGGTCATTCACATTTGTATTGATTTTTGTAATCTTAATCTTGCTTATCCCAAGGATAACTTCCCTTTACATTTAATAGATGCCATTGTTGATTCCATAGTTGGTTATGAAATGTTATCTCTTATGGATGGCTTTTTAGGATATAATCAGATTCACACTGCCCCTGAGGACCAACATAAGACTAGTTTCACCACATAATGAGGCACCTATTACTATGTCAAAATGCCTTTCAGCCTCAAAAATGCTAGAGCCACTTACCAACAAGCAATGACTCACATCTTTCATGATCTCATCCACAAAATTGTTGAAACCTATGTGGATGATCTCATTGTTAAATCTAAACATCATCAGAATCATTTTTCTAATCTTATTATCATCTTTGATCATCTCCTTAAATATAAAGTTAGACTTAATCCTTATAAATGTGTCTTTGGAGTCACATCTAAAAAATTGTTAGGATTCTCAGTTTGTCTCTATGACATCAATGTTGTCCCTGCCAAAATTAGTTATATCATCAACATGCTCACTCCTCACTTTATTCCTAACATTCATACTTATTTAGGCAAACTTGGGGCAATTAGAGGATTTATCCCCAAAATGGCATATCGAATTCACTTCATCAATTCACATCTGAAGAAAGGTACTACTTTAAAATGGACAGATCCATGTCAAAAAGCCTTTGATAATACGAAAGAGTCATTGCTTCATCCACCTATACTTCATCCTCCTTCCAATGATAAACCTTTGATTCTATATACTTCTTCCACACCTATTTCAATTGGGGCAATGCTTGGCTAACAAGATTCTATGGGAAGAGAGTATGCTATATAGTGCATTAGCCAAGGCCTCATCAATTATGAAAAACATTATACCAAAATTAAGCATGATTGCCTCACCATCTATTTCATAGCTTAAAAGCTTCACCACTATATGTTTTACCAAACTACTTATGTATTTGTTTATTTTGACCCCCTTCACCAATTTTTATCCAAAACATTTCTTCCTGGAGATAGAATTGGTAAATGGATGGTCATCCTTATGAAATTTGGTCTCCGCATCATCACTCAAAAAGTTGTCAAAGGGGAAATCATAGTTGATCAACTTGTTGCAACTCCCATACCAGCCACTTCTTCTCTTCAAGATAAATTTCCAAATGACAATATCCTTTACATCAAAGGTCTTAATCAAGCTATTTCTCTGAAATATTATTTTCATAGCTTTACCATCGATCTTAAAGCCAATTATCTTGATGAATCCACTACTCCCTCCGGTACTACTGAACCAAAACTAGTTATCGAGGAGCTTCTTGAAATTAATGTTGACTTCCATGAGGATACTTGGACCCTTCACTTTGATGGTTCCAAATGCCTTCAAGGAGCCAGGGTAAGTTGCATTCTCACAATTCCTCTTGGCAAGATCATTCCTTTAGCTTTTCACTTCACCTTTGATGTCACCAACAATATGACCGAGTATGAAGCTCTTATGTTAGGCATGAGAGATGCTCTTGATTTAGACATTCAATACCTTCATGCTTTAGGTGATTTTTAGCTTATCTACCACCAAGTCAATGGTGATTATCATTGTAAAAGTGAGAACCTCATCACATATCATCAAATTACAACCACTCTTGCTAAGGATTTCATGTCTTTCACTATTGAACCTATTCCTAGAGATCAAAATTCCATTGTTGATTCTCTTGCCTCTTCATCATCTCTCTTTCATCCCCACCAAGTTCTTTCTGATCCTACTTTTCTTATACAAATAAGAAAATATCCATCTTATACTCAACCACCAAATTCAATTATCTATCATATCGAGGTTGTTACCATTCAATAAAGCCCATGGTACCAAGACATTATCTAATTCTTATAAAACCAAATGTTTCCTCCTAATTTAGACTCTCATGAAAATACACATATTCATAAACAAGTTTTCAAGTATGCATTTCAACACAACAACATTTATTATCACAATGCTAAAGGTACCTTGTTCCATTATGTTATGCAAGATGAGGTCCCTCCTCTTATTGAACAAAAATGTGGGGAAATTTGTGGTGTCCACTGTAGCATACATGCTACAACCCACAAATGCCTACGTATGGGTTACTTTTAGCCTACTCTTGAAAAGGATGCAATAAAATATGCTAAAAAGTGTAGTCCTTGTTAGATTCATGATGATATAATTCATTCACCTCTAACCAAACTTCAAACTATCAAATCTCTTTGGATATTTTACACATGGGGATTTGATCTCATTGGCAAACTACCTCACTCCCAAGATGGGCATGTCTTTATCATCACCACTACGAAATATTTTACCAAGTGGGTAGAAGCTATGCCCCTTGTTAACATCACCAGTCCTACCATTTGCAAATTTATTCTTAATCAAATCATTTTCTGATTTGGTGTTCCCCATACCATCATTTTAGACAATGGTGGTAATTTCAAAAACAAACATGTTAAACAACTTTGTAACAAATTCAATATCAATCACAAATTTTCCATGCCTTATCATTTATAATACAATGGCCAAGATGAGGCCACTAATAAAATTATCAAAAAAATTTCCAAAAGACAATTCATGAAACCCGCATGGAGTGGCATCTTCATCTTTACTCTGTACTTTGGGCTTATCAGACTAGCATACATACTATGACTGGGACAACTCCATTTTTGTTAATCTATGGTTTTAAGTCAATTTTTCTATTGGAAATTGAGCTTCCTTCTCTTCTTATATCTCTTCATGGTATTATTTTTGATGAATAATTATGTGAATCTCATATTCATGCCCTTTATCTACTTGATGGATGCCATATTTCTCCCTTACAACATAACTGCCAATACAAAACTTGCATTACCAGGTAGCATAACAAATGTGTTAAAGTCTACATATTTAATGTTGGTGATCTTGTCCTTAGATTAGACTCCACCCATGACAAAGAAGGTAAATATGTCCAAAAATTGTGGGGCCATATTTAGTCAAAGATATTACTTGTCCAAGCACCTACCGTCTTCAAACCAATGAAGGCCATGTTTTCAAAGAGCTCACCAATGCACAATTCCTTAAAAAGTACTTTGCCTAAACATTTCCTTATTTTCATGCTTTCTATCTACATCTATCTAAAAAATTTTGTAGGTTACTTACATGGGTCTTTCCCTCTGCAGCAAGTTCTTTCCTTTCACAAACTTTTAGTCCTCCCTTTTTAGTCTTCAGGTTTCTTGATGTACCATAGTCTTATTTATCTTCTTGAATTTTCTATTTTTTTGACACCCCTTGGGTTTTTATTTTGTGAGTTGATTCACAAGATCATGGATAAGACCTAACATTCCTAAAAAAACTAGCATCTTTTTCTTATCTCACTTTATCTTTTACTTACTTGTTGGCACCCCTTGGGTTTCTCTTTTATGAAGTTGGAATGTAAGACCATGGATAGAACCTGGCCCTCCTCATAAAATTGCCATATTTTCATGTTTTTATATGATCCTTGTTCTCAACTTTAGATTTTTGCTTCTTTTGTTAGATGGAATTTGCACAAATAATTTATGTTAGCATGTTTTCCCCCATTTCCCTCATTGATACAGAATCACACTTTACTATCATTGTCTCCCTTTTTCCCCTTTGTCACATTTTTTTGCAATTTGAAGCAATTTAAATTGTTTCGTGTGTCACTCCTCTTGATTTCCCCTTTATTTCACTCCACATTGGATAAAACAAGGTCAAAGTCAAGATAGCACTTTTATTTTACTTATATTTACGAGACTCTTAGATCCCATGCTCTTTGAAGTTCTCTCTCTCTGCAACCAAGTCCCAGGTATTCAAATGAAAGTCATTTTTAGCACCCATGTTTGGTCTTCCAAATCCATATGGAGGAGGAATATAAAAATGCATCAAGAATTTTAAAAGACAAATCATTTGAATCAAAAGGCAATGATATCTGAAAATCAACATACAAATATCAAAAGTCATCATCACACCAAAATACATGATTACAAGCACATCTCCTATCTTTAATCGAATCTCAAACTCCATAGTTGGCCTACCATAGAGTTGATGTTCTTTGGGGTACAATAGGCCAGTAGATTGGAATAGGGGAATTCAACAAACTCTATGGTTCTACCTACTTTCTCATATAAGTATCCAATCTTATTAGTAGATCGATGGCTCTGTAAGGGGTCCTGAAGAATGAGGAAAACATTGTGGGAAGGTAGGTTCATTTTAATTTTCATGTATATAGCCTTCATGGGATGATCTATATACTTTATTTGTTGACATAAGACTTATGTAGCTAAGAGAAGTTATTCAGAGTCCTTAAGGTTGAAAGTCCTCTTGTTTCAATAAACCTAATTTGGGTTTCTTGACTTTGATAAAGAGTTCTTATACCTTGGTTTTTACTTAATTCTCCCCTCCACCCATTTCATTTCCCCCCTTAATAGATAAATTGTGATTCTAAATCTATTTTCCTTTCTTCTTTAATTCCTTTTTCTTCACCTCTTAAAAAAATGCTAGCACTACTTTGTTTCAATTTGATATATCCTTAGAGTGAAACATGTTTGAGCAACTATGTATTACTTCTTTCTTTACACCATGATTCACATTTATACACTTGTTTTAATTTCTTTTTACTATTTGTCATTGTTGTATTATCCTACTATTATGGACACCTGAGTTCATACCTTTTTTCATTATTGAGTGAGGTTGGCTTGTTACTTCTCACTCATCAATGTTGTTTTCTCTTTTTATGCACCTCTTTCCATTATTGAGTGAGATAAAGATTGTTATTGCTCACTCATCAATATTGTTTTACCATTTTGTTTCTTATTTTACCATTGATTTGTTTGATTACCATCCTCATTGACATGTATCCTTGGTTTGACTTGGTGAGTTTACCTTTCTTACTCAAGGATAGCTTATTTGAGTTTTTTGGTCTTTAGTAGCCTTGGCTTTTTAGATACCCAATTTACTCTTATTTTTTAATCAATCATTTGTTCTAACATATCACCTATCACCCTAGCTTGCCAAATTTCCCAAGTATGTCCTGTCCTCATAGCACTAGCTATCTTGGCTTTTCTTGCGTTTATTTCTTTTTACTCTTTAGTTTTGTATTCTTGGGTTTGTCAAAAGCAATATTTGTGCCCTACACAATCAAAACTAATGACACAGCAGACAACCATCCTTAAAAAAAGGTAAGTCAAAGTATGCATTGTATTTAATTTTTAATCAATTACTTTCAGTGATATTTGCTTTAAAATACAACTTTTTTTTAGCCTCAACAGTATGTGTCCTTTTGTTCTTTCTCAAAGCACCATCCCCTATTGCACCTTACTAACACATGATGAGCTTCTTATTGGGCATATGTATACACATAATATTTTCACCTTTCATCATATATTGATGCTTTACATCTTTTAGAAACCTGTTGAGACTCAATCTCTTTGAGTGCATGCCCTAAGGGGTGCATTGGAAAAGGAGTGGGCAGACCTTTGGTGCTTCACAAGATTTTTGTCTTTTATTTCCACATTATTACCAATCTAACCAGATCTTAAAACCATTACCTAAGCTATTACTCCTCCCTTGTACACTCCTCTATACGTTTTCCTCTTTCCATCCCTCTTTTCCTCATCTTGATCCCCCTTCACCAGTTGATTGTAATAGGTCGACTGGGTAAAACCTTTATAGTTTTCAACCTTTAATTACTATATAGGGTCAACTAGGTTGACCCTATACTATTTAGGATATTTTTCACTTGGAGTTTCATCATCCCTTCGACTGACCTAGCTTGAGACCTAGTGATTTATTTCTTAAAAACATACAGGGTCAATTGGGTCGACCCTATATAGCTAACATAATTGAAAGGATTTAGGGTGAGATACACCTATAAATACAAGATTATTTCATCATTATTTCAATATGTAATCAATATTTATTATTCACTCACACTTCTTTACAATCTGCTCTTTCATCATTCTACTTGAGGAGTTTTAGCTTAGGGTTCCTACTTTGAGAATTTAGTCTTGTGGATAATTATTAAATGCTTTAGCCTTTCTTAGTGATCCTTAAAAACCACAATAACCTCTTGAGAATCCCCTTTGGATAAGGGAGAGATTGAGTCTTGATGGGTTCACCTTCAGGTAAGTATATTCTAACTTTATTATTCTCTCTTTTAGTAGATAGAAATAGCATAAGTATTGGCTTGAATAATATTACTCTTCATATTCCATGCATTGGGGTCTTACTCATACTTAGATTAATTGAGATTCTTTTATACATTTTTTGATTTCTTTACTAACCCCCACTTTGTGCCACAAGCTGTAGTGAGCACTAGATTAGATTTACTTTCATGTTTATTAGAATAGAGTGAACATTAAACCTATGACTCTTTTAGGGTCATTGCATGATTATTTTTTAGACTATAGGCTTTGGAACCCCTATTATCATGGTATACATTGAAAAGTGATCCCCTAATCAGGTCTAATGGATCCCCATATTTTCCATGCTCCCGCTTAACAAATGTATTCCCAATCAAAAGTGTAGGTATGTTCTATCTTCTCTAAGCTAGGATTAATTTATAGACATGATGCAATTATGATTGCATACAATCTCGCATTGCCAACTATTATAACATTCCATTTTCTATGGTTCCATATATTAAGAGTCTTAGGCTCTTCAAAAATGGAATCAAAACCATTAGGGACATTTTCAGCAAATCTTCTTAAGGGTGACTCTCATGCGATATGTTGAGAAATAAACTATAACTAAAACCTAAGGATACATATTGGATTAAGGAAATTTAAAAATCTATACTTGATGATTACCTCCATAAAATGGGTGTTTATACTAGCATATTATGGTGGAGATATTGACATTAGCCTATGACTACTCCTTTTTGCTAATGCAAACTCGATATTGGTTATCATCTCTTAGCTACCCAACATATACAAATTGAAATCCTTAACCACCTATGGAAGTTAAGGTATTTGGATTTCATTTGAACTAGAAGGTTTTCCAATCTATGTAAATCCCATATTGAGCCCACAAATTTTCATTTTCTCTAGTGCATTCTTTACTAAGGCCTATTTGTTGGAGATGGAATTAAGCACATGGGGGTCTCAAATCCCATATGTCTTGTTTGTCATCAAGTTGAGACCATGAAACACCTATATGGTTTTGTCCTCATGCTTAGTTAGCCTGGAAATGGACCCATGCCCTTTTTCAACCCTTTCTTGTAGAGTTCATTACCTATAAAATTAGAACTTAGCCTTGTTACTTGTAATATACAATATTTTTGGCAAAAGTTTCATGTTGATATTCTTTTTCATTTATGAAAAGCTAGGAACTATGTTATTTTTAATAATGAAGCTATGGAAAGTATTTTATTGATGACTAATAAAGTTATTGTCATCTCTAATATTTTGATTCATATTCAAGTTTAGACAGATAAAGTCCACCTAGAGGAGCACCTTTAGACCCTTCTAGACCACTAAGAAAGTGCTTGGTGTGTTATTAGTCATAAGCCTCTAGATCTTCAACATGATTAGTCTACCCCTTAGGTTTAGGTTCAAAGATTTTGGCATCATCATTCAAGAAGTAGTCAGAGCTTGTATTCTCATTCCCCATGGCCATCACCTCTCCATGGGTGAAACATATTTTATCTACTTAGGCACAATGGTGGTAGTGGTTAGGGGTTTCTCCTAGAATAAGCTTCCTGCATGGCTCTTTTTATTTCCCCCTCTTGACAAGCTATAGATTATAAATAAAAGTAGAAAATAGATGGGTGGGAGCTTTTACCTAACATAACATATCCTCCAAGCACCAATGGCTAGGGGTTAAACTAGATAGTTCCCCCCTCTACCTCCTTTAGCTATCATGTTTGTTGTTATTACCTAATGACTTTAGTCTTTATATTTCTTAGTACTTTTTTTTTATCTTTTTGTATTGAACCACACCTATGAAATTTATAGTATAGATTTATTTTTTATGTTTTGATGTAATTACTCCCTCAAAGCTTACCTCGATCTGATTTTTTATTTAAGAGATGTGACATTTTTACCCATTTTTTATATGATCAGTATTGTTTTATACCATTTATTGATAGAAGTGTGTTTTTCAATTAAAAAAGGAGAAACTTTAAAATACAAATTTGGTGCAAAGTAAATTTAGACATGAGTTGTGAAAGAGTATCATTATTTAAAATATCATTATTTTTAGATTTTAGAGATCAAAAATAATGGAAACATTATAAAGGAATAGAAGCTTTGAAATTTTTAAATAAATAAAGTGGTTTTGAATTTTAGTTTTTGTATGAACTACTCAACTATTGGGGTACTAATTCTTGTATTATGACAAGAGTCTCTCTAGACGTCTCATTATAGGGTTATCCTCTATTGACACCTAAACAATGATAGAGCCAATTGCGTAGTTATTTCTCTACCCCTCCTCCTCAATACATAGGTTGGAGTCTTCAATGATGTGAAAAATTGTTGTTAGATCATCTTGTTATATTTCTCCTATGTGTGATGGTGATGTTGGGTTATTCTTTCCTTCACCCCCTGGGTGGGGAGTCCTTGTGCCTCTAGCTATGCAATATGATTCTCAAGATGGTTGGGTAGTAATATATCTACCATCAAGAGATCCCTCTTCTTGGGTTGTTTTTCGTTCCAAAGATGATCCATCATTGCCTTTTCCATATAGTATTGTTATGTGTGTAAGTAATTTCTTATTGTTTGTTATGTGTTTTGATATTTATTAGTTATATGTTTTAATAAATTTCAACCATGTTTTTTTATCAATTATCATTTGTTTCAGATTGTGAATACTAACCTATTATCTTTTATTGTAAACCACCTTCTACTATATCTATATATCATGTTTATTAATAGATACATTTCCAATAAAAAATTTCAATCATAATTACTTAAACATTGGTAAGAGTTGGGGCTCAAATGTCGACCATGTTTATTACTTTTGGAAGGAATTTAAGCTTTCACTTTCTGTTAATTATTGATTATACAAAAAATATTTCACTCAAAAAGTTTTAATTTTTATGTAAGATTACTTTGTGTTATTTAAAATATTAAAATTGCTTAATTTTTAATAAAGAATTAAAATAAATTATACTTTGCATTATAATTGGTTAATTCTTTTAGGATTTACTGTTAGAGGAAAATAACTCACATAACCATGAGTAATCTTGGAATTAATCAATTGATACATGCTTCACTATATACCTACTAGCAATTTTCCTTAAGGTGAAAAGTACGCTAGGAGGGATGTGATTTTATCAGTAGAAGCTCATCCAATCCTAATAGTAAACCAAGAAAGTTTTTATGGTTTGATAATAATGTTGTAATCAAATCTAAATTTAATAATGATATGATAAATACTGTTAAAATTATACGAACATATTCAAATGGTTGTTATGTGTTCAACAACATTGTCTTAACACATATGACTCATGCAACATTGGACATGAGAAAACAAGTTAAACATGTAATCCAAATTTATTTTGACAATAAATATGTCAATGTACCTGAATATGTGTGTTCATCGAATAAGCTTATATCAAGTTTGATTGGAGTTTAATGTCTTACTTTTAATCTAAAATAGCTCACGTATTAAGTTTGATTGGGGTTTAATATTTTAAATTTTATTTCAATGGATGTTATTTGTGTTGAGAACATTTGCACGTCCATCAATTATTTTAGTTGGGAATGGAATTTGTATTCATAAATATCGTAATGGAAGCATTAGTGTTGTGTTGGCTATAATATTGACATATTTAAATTGAATATAATTTATATGCTTGAGTGTACTTTATGACGGAGATAGTAACTATATTTTATAATAATTCTATGAAGTGTTTGGAATAAATGATTATTGAAAATTTTAATGCATTTATCTTAACACTTGTAATGATAAATAACATATACCTATCACACCATTTTTTTAGGTGCTTAATATGCTAATATATTATTCTATATATTTTATAGAAATAATACAATTTTATTAAATTAATTTTCATTCTATAATATAATCTAATTTTGAGGTATGTTTATATCATATTTAATTGGGTAGTTAGATTTGTAGGCTTGAAAATGATAAGGAGAACAATGTGTTTTGGGGCCTACATTACACTATAGAATAACACAACTTTCTTTATATGTGTCAACACCCTCAACGATATACAATATTTAAAAACTACCTCCAATAATTGCAATGTAAACAAGTGCAATGTGTTGCTAGTATGAATTTCTATGTTTAATGAATTCTCTCTAAATATTTTCTTGATTTATCTAGAATGCTTGTAAATGATTAACAGATCATTATGAATAATAAGTGATAGATGTTTTTCAGATGATTTATAGATGCTTAAATGCATTAAGGTGCACATGTACATTTTATAGATAACTTGAATTAAAATTAGGACCTATTTGGTGTGTAAATTGACATTTTACATTAAAAAAATGAACAAAATGAGACTACAAGACCCGGGTGTGCATCCGACTGTGCACCCTATTGGACAAAGCCCACCAAATACCCCATAAAAGTATTAAGTATGTTTTTTAGGGGAACACCACTAGTTAAAAAAAAACTTGGGGAGATAGAAAGGGGTGTGAACATAACCAAAAACAACAAATCACACCAATAGCACTTAATATGGACCAATAACTAACAAATATACAAGTACCTTAGAATTATGAAATTTAGTGACTAATAAATACATGGGGATATCCTCCACCTATAAATGTATTAAAATTATATATAATTTTTTTTAAGTTCAGTTTTTTATAAGTTAAGTGCATGGAGGTGGCGATTAACACATGAAGCTAAAATTTATAATTTTTTCTTTATTTTTTGTATGGGAAGATTAAAAACATATTTCAATGAACAAGATGGGTGAGGATCCATATATGATGATCATCTCTATTTTTTAATAAACTAGTGCATATATAATAGATACATTTATTTGAATTATGCCAAGAGATATTAATCTTTAGGTTCTTATCTTAGATTTTTCACATACCACATTTATTAATGAATTCATTACCTTCTCCTCCAATTTCACACTTACTAGTCAAAATGGTATCTATCTAGATACAATAATGTATTGGGCTTGAAAAATGATTTCCAAGAAGAAAAAAAAGAGCTCCAAACTCCACCATATGGAGAAGATATTATGATTTTTTGATTGAATTCTCCAAGAAAAAATAAAAAATTCTAAGTGATAGCTAAATAGATGTTAAATTTAAGGTTGAAACTGATATGTGGCAGTCAAATAAATGTTAAATTTAAGGTCAAACATAAAAGTGAACAACTCACTCCATTGTACTCCACCCAGAACTACCCTTAAAGAATGCCTATCAACATAATAAATACAAATTTTAGTTAGACTCTTAATGATAATAAACATGACCATTGATATCTTTGAGGTAAATGAGATTGGATTCATGATCGCAAATAATTGACATGTGTCCAGCAAATTTTTTTGAAAGAACATGGAAAATGGTTGCGTAGGGTGCCCTTCACATGCTATTATGTCTTTATGACTTTGAAGTGACATCATTTGTAGTTGCATATTTATTTTGCTAGCCACTAAATTTGAATTATGAAATACTTTATAATTTTTCTATGGTCCATCACCTCAAACCTCTTCTATTTAGTTTTCTTCAATGCAACACTTGTTTAATGCCATAAAGCATATAGTAGATTATAATAATTATATTATGGCCTCAGAAATAAGACATTGTATATATTTTATATTAGGTGTCCTCACAATGATTCAAATGTCTTTTATAATCCAAAAATGACCTTCCACCACTTAAATTAATTATATTACAACACTCCAATATGTCATTTTTAAAAATTTTCTTATGATAGATGGCTTGTAAGAAGCCTAAAAAAAGTTCACTCTCATAATAGTAGAGGCAAAGAGGAATAAGTGTCACTCTGATTATGGTAAATTAATGGGAAAATGAAATTATAATTATGAGAATGGATATTGTTAAGATATTTAAGATTGAATTTTTGGAGGTGTCAATTCTATGAGCAAGATCCTTTATGCAAGTGATCAGCTTAGACATGCACTACATTAGCTTCTATGAAGGGCACTTCCTCTTTATTAGGGGGAAGGACTGATTATTATATAGGGTCAAATAGTTGTGTTAGGACATGTGAAAAGCCCAATTTTAAAATAAAAAGGGACTACTAGTAATTTTAGAAGCATCACATTGTAGTACAATTTATATTTAACGATAATTTGTAAGATCCAATCAAAACATGCCACATAAGATGTCCAATAATTGGTCACCTATTTACAACTACTAGTTTTTTAATAAATCAATTTGAAATTAAAATTTCCTTTAATTAAACACACCAAATGAAAATGGTGATGTGGCAAGATCATATTTTACATACTTTAGTAAATTATATGTGACAACAAAGCACCTGCATGGTTCTACATTCCCATAAAGTTAGGGTGCATGACTATTGGCCACTCTCCCCTCATATTTAAATTTCATTGTTTGACATATGTACATTTAAACCAATCAAACATTATATTAAAAAAATCTCCTATGGATAAGGATTTTCTATTTGAATTCAATTGTTTAACCTATGTAGCTTTGAACTAATCTAGCATTCAATTAAAAAATCCCTTATCTTATAGGTATTAACCGCACAATGACTCTTTTTAATTATATTTTTGTAGATACTAAACCCCCCTTAGAATTGATTTCACGTTATATTATATGTTTTATGCACAATTATACTTGTCAAATAAAATAAAATAATTTTATTGCTTATGAATGTCTTGTGCATGATTTGATTTCCAAGTTTGATGAGTTTGAAATTTATATCATTCCTAAAAATGACATTATATATGTTGATGTGATGGCTAATGTTGTTTATTTAGTTCCTATTGATATCGTTGATGAGCATGTTATTTTGACTATCATGATATTTTAATATCCTACTACTGAGTAGAAAGCCTCAAGTCTTTTTATGTATTTGCAATATAAAGTAATTCAAAATGGTATACAACGATTTATAATTAGTTTGTCAAAAGATATTCTACTTACATATTACTAAAGGAATGATAGAAAGAGGCTAAGAAAAAAAATTTAAATGTGTCATTATTAAGGATGTACCATATAGAACATCTTTTGATGGTAATTCATATTTAGGGCATGAAGAATTTAGAATTACATTATACAAGGCATATGATAGTATTTTTTTCTCAATTCAATGTAAAAAAAATTATGTGAATGTTAATTAGAAAGGGATATTCATTAGAATACAATGGAAAGTTATTGTCATGAGTATGTCAAACATGTTAAAAACATTCTGAGCTTAAGTGTGCTTCCTCAATATAATTATATCTTATTCTTTCACCATGGCCATTTCCTATATGGATTTTTGATTTCATTGGAAAGATAAATTTAGAAGCTCTATAAGGTCATATTTTTATTATTACAATCATAAAATACTTAAAAATATGGGTATAGACAACTCCTCTCATAAAGAGTATAGGTGGGAATATTTGTAGGTTCATTATAGAGTATATTATTTCAAGTTTTGGATTGCCTTCTACCATCATCTCAAATAATGGTACTTATTTCAATAACAAAGATGTCAAAAGGCTTTATGACAAGGATAAAATAGAGCATACATTTTTTTTGAATAAAAGAGGGGTAAAAACTTTATTAAAGCCAAGAAAACCAAAGTACAAAATACCCTGAGGCCAACACCTCAAGAATCAACAAAATCACAAAAAACAACAAGAACAATACAATTACACTCCAATACCACTCATCCTCCACAATAATCCTTTCCAAATTCTGACGAAGTGCATAGGGCATCTGCTCCCACCCATCTAACCTCCAGCCTTCAACTGCTTCTGATCCCCATCTTGCCAGACAATTGGCTACCCTATTCCATTCCCTAAGAATATGGGCAAAAATCATAGAATCCATACAAGAACTAACCTGAAGAATCTGCTGGACAATCAATGACAGCTGCCAGCACACGTCGGATGTCTTCTTCTCAAGAAGCAAATTGACCAGAACTTGAGAATCAGCCTCACAGATTACTTTTCTCCATCCTAAATCATAAGCTCTCCATAGAGCATGTAAAATTGCACACCCTTCCATCTGGTTAACTGTCTGCACACCTTTGTTAACCACAAAAATCAAAACCATGGAACTAGTAGAATCATTGCCGAGCCCGCCAATCCCAGCCGAGCCTAGATTCCCACGGGACAAACCATGCATATTAAGTTTCAAAAAACTTGTAGGAGGTGGCGTCCATTTCCCTGTCCTTTGTACTCTCTGTGTCACATGTCTACCTCTCCTGACACTAGCTGAGATCAGAGAAAAACCATGAACACCCAACCTCACCGCAATCTCAGCATCACTCTTACCCAGTGGCAGGGTAATCTCACTCTTAACCCCAACAATTTATTGGACCATACCCAATATTCTAAACCAAACCTGTTGGATTCCCAAATTTTCTCCTCAAAAAATCCTATGATTTCTTTCAAGCCAGACCTGCCATAAAAGGAAGATGGGACCTGCGTACCAAACATCATGCAAAAACGAAGTCGGTGAGGGTGGTCAACCCAATCTCACCCAAAAATCAGCTAAGGAAGATGCGTGAACGCATTGGCACTTCCATGCTTCCCACCAAAAGTGCCATAATTATGTTGAGAAAGGGCATCAGAAGAATAAATGTTGAGAATCCTCCTCCTCGCTGCTACATAATGCACAACTCGAGGGGCCAACAAATCCTCTCTTTCAGATATTATCCCACATCAAGCATTTATTCCAGGCCAAGATCCAGGAGAAGCAATTACACTTCAACCAAGAGAAACTATTCCAGACTTTTTTCCACCAAGAAACTTCCCTTCCGTCATCTATCTGCTGAGAAATCAATGCCTAGTACCCTGAAGACACCGTGTATGATCCCTTCAGATTGGGGGCCCATGCCAGAACATCCCTTTCCAAAAGGGCACTACAACTACATCGAGCTAGAATGGAATGTAGTTCAGTGCATTCCTCTTCCAAACCCACAATCGGCCATTCCTCTAGTGTTTTCCACCTCATTGTCATCATCTGCCCCTAATAGGAAAACTCCTTAAAATCACCCACCCTCGATCATCCAGCTTCACCAAATCTTTACACTAGTATATTTAACTGTGGGTATTGATTTGCTAGGGGCGAAAAACCATCCCAGGAGTCCTGCCAGAACCACGCCTCCATCCCGTCCTTGCATATCTAGAACAAACCATGCTTAATAAGTGTAGCCCCTTTCTGGAGCGTAGACCAAATTGTTGACCCCTTTCCAGTCAAGCTATGCCTTAGAATATCACTCTGAGGAACTCCTATCAAGTACTTATGGGATAAGATTCTAGCCCATAGCCATTCAGGTTCAATACACCATCTCCAATAAAGTTTCACTACCAAAGAGTAACGATTGTCTTAGTCTAAGGCCTCCTAGCCTTTTTGGACTACAAACTACCTCCCATTTGATGAGACTCCATTTTGTCACTACTAAATTGCCAGCCCAAAGAAATTGCCTTGCTAAGGAATCAATTTCTCTCACAAAACACACCGGTGTGACCTAAACCATACACCTGTATATAGGGAGTGCCTGCACCACTGATTGAAGCAGTTGCATCCAACCAGTAAAGGATAGCCATCGATGAGTCCAATGATTGACCTTAGCACAAAACTTGTCCAGAAGTCCCTGCCACATCTCCCTAGACTGTCTCCCAGTCAAGATGGGAATGCCAAGGTAAAGTAGAGGAAGACTTCCAATTTGGAACCTGAATAAATTAGCAATTCTTTGTTGAATTGGAAGAGGGGTGTTGAAGAAACAAATTAAAGACTTACCCTCATTAATTAGTTGTCCTAACACCTCCAGATAAACATCCAAATCTCTACGCATATAAGATGCCTCTCTCATAGTTGCCATACCCATCAAAGCTACATCATCCACAAACTGAAGGTGAGAGAGTGCCAGGAGACCTCCACCCACTGCCTGCCCTGAATATGTCCCCCTTCCACATTCCTTTTGATCAGCCATCCCAGCCCTTCAACCAGAAGAAGAAATAGATAAGGGGAGAGAGGATCGCCTTACCTTAGGCCTCGAGAGGCTCCAAATAAATTAGAATGCTCTCCATTGATCAGAACTGAGAAGGAGGTTGAATTCACATAGCTCATGACCCAGCAAATCCAGTCCTCACTGAATCCAAAAGCACTCAAGACCTTTTTGAGGAAGGACCACCGAGCTCTATCATAAGCTTTACTCATGTCCAACTTAATGAACATGGCCTTTTCTTTTGACTTGGCCATTGAATGAATCACCTCAGTAGTCACCACCATGCCATTCAAGATTTGACACCCTTCCATGAATCCACTTTGCTCTCTAGAGATAAATTATGTAAGCCACCTTTTCAATTTTTCCACAATCAGCTTGGAGATGATTTTATAAATCACATTACACAGGGAAATGGGACAAAATTGACTTAACCGATCAGCTCCCTCCCCCTTAGGGATAAGAGCTAGGAAAGTCAAGTTCAAATCCCTAAGCATCTGTTTATTCATTTGAGATTTGTGATCAGCAGCCAAGAGATCGACTTTTATAATGTCCCAAAACTCTTGGAAAAATTCAATCGAAAATCCATCCAACCCAGGCACTTTACCTTTTTGCATCTAGAAAACTATCGTCTCAACCTCCTCCATAGAAATGTCACTCATAAGATGCTCGTTCATCTTCGAAGAGACCAAAGAGGGAATACATGAAAGAACCTGAGTCTCAACCACCAAGTCCCCCTACGCTTCCTCCCGAAATAGAGAAGCAAAGTAAAGTTCTGCCTCCTTGAAAATACCCTGGGTGGAATGAATGGTCTCCCCTATCTGTCACCAATAAGGAAATAATATTTCTGTGCTACCTGGCTTTCACTGAGTTGAAGAAGAATGCAGTATTCCTATCCCCCTCCTGAAGCCATACATTCCTCGCTTTCTGCTTCTAGAAGATTTCCTCCCTCAACTCCCATTCCTCCACTACTTTAAGGGCCTTAGCTTCCTCTCTTAGTAGAAATTCAGATGCCCCCTCTTCCCTAATAATCCTGGTCACTTCATTCAGTTGAGTTTGCACCGCATCTTTCGCATGGTGAATGTTGTCGAAACACTGCCTGTTCCAGCGCTTGAGCTGATATTTGGTAAATTGTAAGAGCTTGGCAAAAGTATACATTTTAGTTCCATATCTCAGTCTACCTCTTCTCCACCAATCCGCAATATAACTATACAGGTTTGGATCCCTGAGCCACATGAGTTGGAATTTAAAAGGCAGTCTTTGAGGAGTCCTGGCCGAGGAAATAGTTAGCTTAATGGGCCAATGATCTGAGCCCCATCAATTAAGAATCTCAAAGTTGGAAGACCATGACCCCCCCACCCAAAAACATGACACCATAAAATGGTCAAGGCGCTCAGCAATATTGGTGTCCCCCAACCTTCTATTGTTCCACGTGAAGCGGCCATTACTGGGTTTGATATCAACAAGATTAAGAGCTAAAATATTGTCTCTAAGCAAAATGGAAGAGGGCTCAGTTTTCATAATACCTCCTTGTTTATCAGATAAATCTAGAATGGCATTGAAGTCTCTAGCAATAATCTAAGGCAAATAGGGAGACAAACTACGCACCTCATGAATGTTGTTCCATACCTCGAGCTTGCCTCAAAAATCCATCAGAGCATAGACATTAGAGAAAATAATAGATTTCCCTGATTCCATGCACCAAACAACCATAGATAAGGAGGACCTGAAAGAAATCCAGGACATAGGCTGGATCGTGCATGGGTTCCATAGGCATGCCACACCCCCCAAAGATCCTTGGGCTCCAACACACTGATAAAGGCCTTGTCTCCATATCTTGGGCGCCATAGTCATCATACAATCAACAGAAAATTTAGTCTCTTGCAAAAAGAGAACATCTAGAGAATGCCTACTCACTAATTCCTGAACAGCTTTTTGTCTGGGGCCGTTGTTCAAACCCCTTGCATTCCAATAGAACAATCATTTGGGAGGAGTCAAGAAATGGGTGTCCAGGGTCTTAACCGCTCTTAACTCCACCAAGTTCTCCCTAATCATCTTAATCCTCTCCATGTCCTTTTTACGTCCTATCTTAGAATTTTTCTCCGTAGCCCCTTTCTTCCCATCCTTCTGAAGGATGCCAAGATGGGAGGTAGATTTCCCTCTTTTATGTGCTTCTACAGCCACAGCCTGTATCATAGGTTCTACTTCTTCTGCTCCCTGACCCATATTCACATTTGGCACCACCACCACTTGCACTCCTGTCTGTCCATCCATGAGCATAGACATAGTAGAATCTTCTTGCAAAACACATGGAGGCTTGGCAGATCCAATCACCAATCCCAAATCTTCCTCAGGATGATCTACAATGTTCATATCCAGATTAATTGCTTGCTACCCCAACTCATCTAAGATCTCAACCCTGTTGAATGTATCCTCCTCTTGTCATTCCCTTAAAGTTCTTTTCTATCCTCTGCTAAAGGACCAGCTTTTTACCTGGACAAAGCCCTCTGCATCCTTATTCTCCTTTGCTGCAGGCTTCTTTCCTTTGTCAGTATTAGGCAAGGTACTCGCCTGAGGCTTAGTCTGTTGTTCCATTGGCTTGGCTTTTGGACATCTTCTCACCAGGTGGCCATATTCATGGCAGAGGCGGCATCTGAATAGAAGAGTCTCATAGTCCAATTTTTGTACCCAAGAATATGAGCCAGCACTCATCTCTATTGCATCTGGCAATGGTTTACTTAAATCAATTTCCACACAACTATGAGCAAAAGTCATCACCTTCTTACTCAAGGTTTATGTAGAAGATCCAACAGGTCTTCCAAGCATTGATGCCAACATATGAAGTACGCCCTCCTGGCAACATTCTATTGGGAATCGAGGTAACCGGACCCACACTGGCACTATATTAGGAAGCTCCTCGGAGGGGTTAAAGCCAACATGCCATGGTTTTACAAATAAACCCACTTGGTTGTAAAAATAAGGCCCTCCTTCAAAGACCCTATTGCGGTCAGCCAGGCATACAAATGTCACCATGAAGTAATTGTTTGCAAGCATGGTGACTTCCATTTCACCTTCAGGTTCCCACACTCTACGAGCCTAGCTTTCTAGGAACTGAAGGGAGACTTTTAAACCTAGGAACTTGCAATACAAGGAATGATTAGAATAATATTCTACATCCTTAGCAATCATTTCAAAGGGGATTACCAATTTTGTTCTTTCTTTACATCTTTCAAGACATCTGTTTACCTTCATGATCCTGGATCCTCCAGGCATATTCGAATCCTTAGCAACTGTATTCTAAGAAAAAAGGGCATTTTCATACCCCTGCACATCCTATCCTGGCAAATCCATGCCCACCACTTCACTGAAACTAGCACCAGTACCAGTCATGGAAGGCATACCCCTATCCATGACTGCACCTACCTAAATGTTCTTCTCCAGCTGTGGGTTTGTGCCAGTGAACACCACTAGCCCATCACAAACCCTGCCCAGTAGTATTACGTAGCCCACAGCACAAAAGACAAGAGAAAAACAACAAAAAATTATTACCTGAACTGGCCAATGTTGTGCCCCACCCCCTTCTTCTAGACCGATGCCCTTCCCCTACCAATGCAGAGACACCCACATCAGAAAATGGGCTAGGGCACGGCTGCCCTAGCTCATCGCCAAGCTCCTGTCCGTCGCCATCTCATCATCAAGCATACCAAAATAGAGCATACATTGTCTACCTAATCCTATTACATTTTTTATTGGGAAAAAAAATCAAATAAGCATGGAGATGATTGACTTAAGAGTTTTTATGTGCACATAAATAAGTATTAGAATATATAGATTGATTATTAGAACACCTATATGGGAGAATCTTTAGTCACTTATGTGTGGGTTATAAGCAGTCATGCCACTTGAGCATGTGATTTTGTCATTATAGTATCATTAAAATGTATCATAAATGATGATATTTATATGGAATAAAGTTTACATAAACTTGAAATGATTTATGATAAAAGGATTAATGTTATTGAGTGCTTGAGATTATATCAACACTACCATAAGAAATTTTATTACAATAAGATAAGACCAATAGAATTTTATATGGGTGAATAATTTCTTAACAAAAATCATAAAAATATTAATGCAAATTGTGATATGAAAAGAAGGTTTCATCCAAATTGGCTTGGGTTGTTTTTCATCACTGTGAAATTTGGATCGAGAGGCATATTGCCTTTGTACTTTATAAGAAAGCCTTTGAAGGACCCAATTAACATTATGCATCTGTCATGGTTTTATACATAAACCTCATTTTATTCCATGTTTCCATGTTATTTCATGCTTACGTTAGGGAAAACATGGGGAAAGGATTTACTTTTGTACAAGTTAGTCATTATTTTATCTTCATGTGTTATGTTTTAATAATTTTATTCTTAACACTCTTTATATAATACAAGGTTGTCACACTCAGTGTATTTGTCATAACTAACAGTGCCCATGATGTAATATTTATATGACATGTGATTGTTATAAAAGTTTTCTATAATCCAATGTCTAAATATGATGTTATTTATAACTTGTTTTACATGTTCCATGATTTATATAATACATAATTATTGTATTATACATGTTGATATTCATCAAGATTAGGATTTTACTATGATGTCATGATTTTTATCATGTATATATATTGAGTGAAATTCATATTCCTTACCCATGCTATTGATTGATACATATGTTTGTGGACTAACGACCACCTACAACTCATTGTTATTACAAATTAAATGACATTCTTATTATCATTTATATAGTCTATGTTAGAATGACTCTATTTTGATTATATCTTGGGACAACATGAGGAGTGTGATCATAAACATTATTACAATGTGGTTTATTATAGAAATATCTACTCTTACTTCATGTATTGTGGAAATTTTATCTCTATAAGAAGAATATCTTGTTTAAATTGTGCATCTTTCTCAAATTATGCATAATTGTGAATTATACAATTTCATAAAATGTTATATTTCTCAGTTGTGCATATTTACGTAAATCTTTGAAAAATATAAATGTAAAATATCTAGATATATTCCCCCATTTTGAGGTGGGGGATTATAAAACTTGCTCCTAAAATCACTCATCTCAAAAGAAAGATTTTATTGATAGGTCGTTTGGCACACCAACTTAGGCAGGGTGAGGATTCACCCATCCTCTCTTAAAAGGAGATGAAATCTCTCCAAGGTTTATATCACTAGATCTTGGTATTACTGGATAACCTAGTGGTTGATGTGTAATTATTCCATTTGAAGGGGCATGTTTCTAAACTTTAAACAAAATGAAGCAAATTATTATGTAAATAGCTCAAAATTAGAATGTATTTTTTTTGGATCTTTGAAGTAACTATAAATGAAAATATGTCTTTCATTGCATACATAAATGATTTTTGAAGACAATAATGCGCATGAATTATGATAAATAAATTTAACCTTACAATTCAGATTAAAAGTCTTTCTTTATATTCTAAACCTAACCTAACATATTATAAAATAAAATAAAAGATAAGGGTAAAGAGGAAAGAAACGATCTTATTTTGTCATGAAAATAAAAATGATTTCATTGATTAATTAAATCCCATAAAACCAATTTTTAGCTTGATTAGTATGCATACAACCACAACAAAAGATGATGCAAAATTCTGAGTAAATTTCAGCTATGAAAAAGATAGAAATAAAATCACCATATACATGCATAGATAATGAATTTCATCTTTCAGTGTATTTCAATTTGATAGATATTGCATAGAAAATACTTGTTGAAATTCACCATAACTAGTTGAGTACAAATTTCAACAGCATGATAACAAATCTCATGTTTGGAAGAGGATGAAAACATAGATTAAAACTAAGTAAATTAAAAAAATATTATATTTATAATAAATACTCCAACAAACTATTCTAACCTTATTACAAGTCTTATATAGACTCTTTGTCTAAATGAAGACAATCCTTCCACTCATCAGGTGGATGAAAATTATTAAATATTAGGGTCAATATCAATGGCCCATATTGAGTGTGAAAAAGATCATCTCAAGAAAATTAATTCCAAGAACAAGACAAGAGGCCCAACATTTAATTTTAGTAACAAGAGATAAGTGGAATAATCTCACATCATATATGCACATCTCCAAGACAAGATCTTCCTCCTTGATGTATTTTTTGGACTTCATTAAATGTTCACAACAAGTTTTGTCTTCAAGTAGAATATTCCTTTTGAGTGGGTTCATCCTTTTTTTCTTCAGTTTATATAAAAACAAAACATAAAACATTGCATCTCCTTGCATAAGCAATAAAATATTAAAATTAATAATTATGCCATGTATTATTGAAAAACATTTAAACCATGAATTTTATGGGTTTACAATTTGTATTTTAGCCATATAAAATGTATTTCATTACAAATATGATAGAACCAAATTTCCAATGCAATTGAAAACATCAAAAATGGAGCCATAGATTAAAATATATGAACTAAATATCATTTTAAAGTGTTTCCTAATTAAAAGTTGGCTATGTAATGAATCTTCCAAAAAGGGTTATTTTGCACAGTCATATCTTTCTATTGGCTAAATAAATAACTACAAAAATGAATTCTTTTCATTTTCATATCATTTGTCTACCCACCATATAAAATTTCAAATAAATTTTAATTCATTTCACTATGCA
>JARHVA010001013.1:3490000-3495000 GCA_037957365.1 Torreya grandis
TTAAAAGAGTGTTAATCACAAATATGACATCCATCCTCAACATGGCTTAAAGACTCTTAATGTCCCTCTTGAAACTACCTTTTGGTGATGACGAGTCATCTCAACTATCTAGAACTTCTATAGGGATATTTGACACATCTTCACTATCATGAGAGGATGACAACAAGGTTGTAATAGCCTTAACATGCTCCTCAACTGATGTTCTCTCTTGCACCACTTGTGATTCACTGTTTATGACTACTCACTACCACAATGACTTATAGTTGCTTTTGGAAACATGTTGCAAAGGTTTTAGGACACTTATTGAAGACATATTTGTCCTCTATTCTATCAAATACACCTCCAAAGCTTCATTGTCACACTTCTCACTTTTCACACCAAGTAGTCATTTCATTCTCATTGTTTTGTTTAGGACTACCTATAGTAGATGAGATAAAAAAGATATTTTCATGAACAACTATGATGAGATATGAATATTATGGATTGGGTTAAGTCCCCATATATCTCCTACAATGATTCTCACTTAACAACTCTCCTCTGTATCTGTAGAACACTTTGAATCCTGCAAGAAACTCAGGTTTTAGTTTTCTTGTACAAGTGATAGCATGACCAAAGTTGATGGTGAAGATCTTGAGAGAGTTATAAACAATGTCCAAACACTTTCTTGACTAATTGACTCATTTTGAATGCATTACCATTCATTTCTTCTTCATCAGGTCTAAGTAAGGGTTTTGAGAGGGTTTTAGGTGTCATGGACTATTAAGGATTATTCATAAAATACTGACATATAAACCCCAAAAAAGATCCATTGAAATCAAGCTAAGGATCCCCTTCAACAATTCCCAACTCCTTGGGACACCATGCATAGTGTTTGTATCAGTATGACCAGATGAAAGTGACCTTTGAGCTCTTTCAGTGCATTTTGAGTAGGCCTGAAAAGGAATTAAGCCTAAATGAACAACCTTGTGTTTCTTATTGCAAACTAGTGATTCCAATTGGTCTTTTATCTTCCCATGAAGGCTCTCTAATGTATTATAAATTCATGTAGTCATCTAGAACAAGATAGAGGCCATGAGGTTTTTAGGCCTACTCATGGCCTAATAGGCCTAACTATATCTAACTGTGTGTTTGGCCCTATATAGATTTATAATGATTATAGGGCTTCCTCTATGTTTGGTTCATCTTTATACCAACCCTATATAATGTCCCACCATATATATAAGACTATTTCATTCATCCATTTACCCTTTAGGCACCCTGCTTGTAATTTTGTAGCTCATGTAGTGCTCTCTATCTGAGATAGAACATGGAGCATCACTCATGTTCCATTGACCATAAGGATACTATGAAAAAAAAAATTAGGTCATGGTGACTATATGTATATAATATCAAATCTCTTTCATGCTCCTAAAGCATTCTACACCTCAAACTCCTCAAGACTAGTCATTGAGTCTGCAGACTGCAAGTAGAACTTGGTTTAGTTGGGTATAGGATTAGAACCCTGTATGATCAACTTTTACCTTGATTCCTACCTATGAGGGTTTTAGAGAGGGTGATAACACAAATTTTATAATGTATTCAATAGGGTGATCTAACTTTCATCACTATTTACCAACCAAACTACCATTTCCCACTAGCTTGAACTAGTGTATGATAGTGTTAACCTGTAGATGCAATTAGGGAAGAAGTGAACTTATATAGGTGGTCATATGTATGATAATATATTTTCATGCTTTTGGTTCCTATGAAGTAATTAAATATCCTTCCTTACCTAAAATAAAACATCTCTACTTATTATTCAAGCTTGTATTTCTCTCTATCGTAGACTGGTCCTGCAAATTTCAATCCAGACTATAGGTGTGCATTAGAGAAGAAATGAAGAGTTTCCTATAGGTGTCATTCATGCCCAAACATTGTATTTCAACCTTATATTTCCCTTTTAGGTCAATAGGACAATATCATACTTGGATGAACCTATCTCATGCCTGCATACTATGCTCTCATCTCTCCATTTAGGTCACTATTACATTTCAAGTTCTGGGATCAACAATGTAGCTTTTCACTGAGTCGTTTTAATCCAAATCTAACTGAGTGAAACTCCAATCTATCACCACCTTATCCATATATAGTAACCTTATCTTTAGTTCAAGATGTATAATTTAGTTACAAGCTATTAATGGGACACCATTAGACTTGTCTATAATCCAAGACACTTCACCATAAGATGGAACATTATAAAGTAGAGACCTATTTTGAAGATATTAAGGTAAAGCTTCCCTTAAGCAACTTTTCTTGCTTTGACTGGCTATAGACATATGTGATGTCTCTAGGATCAACACCATAAGCCATAAGTGACTTGAGAAACTTCATTCAATTATTTGGCATGATCATCACCTGTGTCTTGGGTTTTGAAAATCTCTTATATGCTCTGTACATAATTAGATATGACTATAGGTGGTTGTATATGATATAACCTTGATCAATATTTGCTCATTTCTTAACAAACTAATTTCAAACAACCCTAAAGTTCTTTAAATTCAAACACTTCATGTACAAATGACCTTCCATGTTTTGAGATGTTGAGCAAAGGTAACTTATTTGACTTGAAACCATTGATAGAGAAAAAACCCTACAACTGATGAAACCATGTCCTACAGACTACAATGGTGATCTCTTCTAGAATAATGAGGATAGTCTTTCCTATCAAAACATGTTCCACACATGCAAACTAGTTGGAAACAAAATGATTATTAAGTACATGTTTCTGTAAAATATTTACACCACGTAGAAACATCAGATCATGCAGGCAAATGAGAAAACATGCAGGTGATAAGAATGTGAAGATAGTTTTGAGTCACTAGTAGTATTAATAATGATTCATAAATCATAGTCCACCAAAATGAAAAATCTTTCCATGTAATTTGAGATCCTTAGGAGTATTAACACCCACCAAAAGCATTCCACTTAACTCTACCTAACTTGTGTGTACCAAACGCAAATCAAATGACTTGTTTGACCTTGTCTAGAGAGTGATAAGAAAGAATTATTTGCTCAATTTTTGGAATATCAAGTCAATATGAATGTGGAGATGAGTTTGGAGGAGATTGAGAGGCACTATTGAAGCTACAACATATGCCAAACTTGTCTTGTAGTCCATACAAGTTCAGAAACTCCATCTTTTTGTAGTTATCTCCTTATTTTCAATGTGGAACCTACAATTATTAGCTATAAAATAATACCTTGACACTAATCTAACACATAGGATGTTTAATAACACCTTGACACACTTGTATTCTTATGAAAATTGTCTAATATCATTAAATTAGCTCAAAGGTGGCATAAATGACACTAGGACAAAATGATACATATGACCAAAGTAAGACAAGCTATTTAACCTTATGACCATGGTGGACTCTTTAGGACCTAGGAGACCTCATAACAAGTTTCAAATTGTAGGTGGGTTGAATAATTTGACCAAGGGATCATATTAGTCAACATTTTGGTGATTTTTTAGGCATAGTAATCCTGTTATGCTTCAGACCAATTGCCTTCTCCTATCTTTGGGTAATGAAGTCACATATACACCACATTTGACACTACAAAGCCTTTGATCAGACACAAAAACACACCAAATAGAAGATAAGAAATAAACACAAGACAAAAAATGAAAACTCACACCTATGTTCTCATGAACACTTAGGGAAAACACACACAACATAAGCAAAATAAGCTATGTACAATCTAACATGGGTAGAACTCTTTCTCCTAGATCAAAGGGAAAGCTTGAAACATTTATTGGTCCATGAAGTGAAGGAATACATGAACCATGTTGCCTTTTGAGCATTGGCATTGATGTTTCCAACTTATTTATGATGTTTTCCAATCTCCTTGGAATGACACTCAATGCAACAGTGATAGGAACAAACATATCACCTATGAAGGTGAGCTCCTCCTGCATTTCAATAGCCTTAATCTTCTCATGGTACTCCTCAACTGTAACTTGGCTTAATGATATCTCATCAAGGCATGTCTCTCTGACCTCCATGGTGTTTTGACTATAATCAAGCCCCTTATTATCTACAATCTTGTTAGCTTCCACTTCAAAAAACATGACACTTTGGGAGCTATCATGTTGTAACTCAAAGGGCAAAACATTTTAAACTTAAACTTGGACAGCAAGAGGTATAGGTTTTTTAAGGGCCTTAAATTCACTACATACTTCATATCATCTTTGCCACAAATCATCATGCTCCATAGAATCATCATCAACCTCTTCTTATTTTGTATTTTAGGTTCAATATCTTGCTCATACACATGAACATCAACTAACTAAATAGATGTGAAGTCCTTCTCAACCACCTCTTCTTTAATGTCTTGACTAAGCTCTTTATGGAAAATTGAAACATGAAATTGATCTACATCTTCTCTTTATTGACTCTATAAGGATGACTTATTTTTATCCTCACCAATGGGAGTCCTTATGATGATCTCTTCTTCACAATCACTTCAAACATCTTCTTGATCTGTTGCGCATTAAGCTTGTTCTTCTTTATTTGCTTCTCATAAAATGGGTTCTTGTTCAAGAGGGGATGAGGTGGGAGGGTGGTGTATTGGTTCATGGTTTGTAGAAAGGGTAGGAGGTGTGATAGAGGACTCACAAATTGGAATAGGGATGGAGGGAAACACTTGGAATAAATCTTGGAGGGAGAGAAGGTTATGTTAGGCTATATACATGTCACTTTCTTTAACAAGTACCTCATGATTCTCATTATCTTCTTGAAACTCCTCCACAGCTACAACTTCAACCTCCACTTCCTCCATCAAGACTTCTCTTTCATGTTTAAACCCTTATATTATGGACTTCCAAGATGGAAAAGATGGGTTTTTTGAAGGTAAGGAAATGTGGTTTGAACATACACCAGATATTAAATATTATCATCACATACTTGGTTCCAATTTGGTACCTTGAGGCTACTAGGCTCTTTTAGAGATTAGATAGG